>JAPFFP010000001.1:2486097-2499583 GCA_026153255.1 Solanum medicagineum
AGTTATACATATGCAATTATTTGACACATATACACATACAATTTGACAAATATACATATACAATTCGCATCTCTTGTTCTCGCTCGCCTCTCTCTCTCGGTCTCGCTTCCCTCTAGCTTCCCTCTCTCTTCTAATATGTAGCTATAAATCGTCATTTTACCAAACTATAGCTATTTTAGTTTTTTTTTACCCTATTATGTTTCAAATATTTGTTCTTTTTGAAAAATTCTCTACTTTGAACGTGTACATATGTTAGAAAAGAAAAAGAAGAAGAAGATGTGATTGATTCTTTTTGACATGATTTATGTTTAAGTAAAAACCATCTACGTAAATAATACGATCTTTGTTTTAAAAGATTTTTATTGAGACTTCTATCAAAATAGAATATCTGTAAAACGTTTTAAAATTCATGCGCAAGACTTAATTTTATGAGATATATATCTGAAATATTTAATTGTGCTTAAACATATTTCACGTCTATTTAAATAATTTCAATAAAAGTCGTGTTAAATTTTTTGTGCCTTTTAAAACATTGATTTATGATGTTGTCTAAATTGAGTTGGTGATTTTGCTTTTCCAATTTTAATCCCCTACGAAACAAAATAAGACTAATTCAAAATGTATTAATTCTTCTAATTTATCTTTTCAACTCTACATTATTAATTTTTCCTTTTTCATATATGTTAGAAGACAATTTCCCCTTTTACCTTTTCCTTTTTGCCCTTTTTTTCACTCTATGCTATTTTTTTTTGATATATATATATATTCCTTTAAGTATAATTCACGTGACATCATTTCTTTAGGACATTGTTTAGTAATAATTTTACTTTTATAATAATTTATATTTATAAATCACTACTTATCAAACAGATCGGGTAGATAATTTCAATTAACGATTGATTTATTGAATATTAATTGTTAAGCTTATTAATATGTTAGCTAATCAATAAGATATCGATTGATTTGATAACGGATAAGAATTATTGAACAGTTACCGGATAGAGCATTGCCTAATCCCTAATTATTATGATAGCTTTTTTATCGATAAAGACATAGTCATACCTTACAAAAAAAAAAAAAGAAGATCTTTTTTTCATTATTTTCAACGAAATGAACAAGTGAGTAGTGAAAGAACATATAGTAAAGACAAAGATGAAGAGACATATATTAAACTTTAGAGCTGAGAATGATAGAAATTAGAACACGAATCATAAGAATAAATGGGTTTTTCTGTGTCTTTATCAAGAACATAGTTTAATTGGTGACATAAAATAGGGAACTCGCATAAACAATCAAATCTTTTATTGTTAATAATATGATTTTATAGCTATAGACATTTAAAACCACAAGTTTTAAAAATATCTTTTTATAAAAAACTTTATCTCGCTCAAGAGTATTATTTTTTTAACTTTTTCTTTCTTTACCCATACAATATCGAAAAGACGAAAAATCTACCAATCTAATAGAACTCGATAAAAGATAGATTAGGTACTCTTTTCGTGAAATATTTTATTCTTAAAAATCAAACTCAAATATTCTAATTAAGAATAAAAGCATGATCTATCACACCATGCACTTTAGATAATATTAAACGTAGGGGTAATAATTCGGTGTGTTGGGTCAAATTTGAGCGGATTATAATGAGTCAAGATAACAAGATGGTCAAGACCCAATCCAACCCGAATTTGCTTGGATCAAAATGGATTGGGTCAAAACGGGTTGAGTAATGGGTTAGATAGCGGGTCAAGATCCAACCAGACCCAATTTTTACTAAGTTTTACTTATTTTATTTATTCATTTTTAATATTTAGTACTTGATTAAATTATATTTTTTTTATTATTGCTATATAAAATATATCAAATTAAAAAAAAAGTGTTTGAAAAATAATTTAGCCAGATCTCTCTCGAGTCAATTCAGGTTGCATATCAACCTAATTTTAGATGGGCCGAGATGAGTTAGGTAGAGATCGCTTGGAACTTCAACGAGTTATGTTTAATTTTGACACCCCTAATTAAACGTGTCATACTACGTAAAAAAAAAAAACCTTTTTAATCTTATATAATATTAACATTCCTTACTATGTAGAAATTAAAATTTTTAAAGTAATAAAAAAGACAAAATGAGTTTTTATTTTGAAATTAAAATAATAATTAAATATAACTAAAAATATGAAATTTTTATTTCTAACCAAAATTAGCATATTATCTAATTTTTGTAATCTTCTTTTGACTTCTTCATAAATAGTAAAAATATAAAACCCCAGTATTTAAGTCTTACATTTTTTTTTTCCAATTTCACTTTGTCTATAAATAGTAATCTCCTTCTCTCAACCTCTTCACGTTTTTTTGCCTTATTAGAATTTGCCATTTCATAAATCTCTTCTCTCTCTCTTCTTTCTCTTTCTCTAGTTTCAATGGAGAAAATGGATTCCATCAATTTATCCAAACCAGAGGAAGCTAAAGCAGAAGCAGAGGTAGAAGAAGGTGTAATTTCCGACGAAAACGGTAACGGAAAATCAAATTGTATTGAAAAGAGAATATTCAATTCCGTTGATTCTGAAAAAAATTTGAATTCCGATATTCACGCAGAGAATGAAGGAGAAGGAGCGGAAGATATAAATTCTGCTACTTCTAGAATCATCGATAATTCAGTTAAGGTAAACGGCGACATATTAGGTGTAATTAAGCCGCATAGGTTGTTGCCGCAGCCGGAGGTACCTGCCGGAGTAGCGGCTGGTGAAATGAAACGGTCTCAGTCCATGCCGGAGAGTTTTGACATGCCGGCGATCGGGAAGTTCTTTCGTGAGAAGAGTAGTAGCTTATCGTCGGCGATAACGAAGCGGTTGGCGACGATGAGGGATCAGTTTGATGATGAGAAAGTGAAGAAATCGGAACCGCAGCAGGTGACGGTGTTTGACCTTTCCGGGATGAAAGTGATTGTGGAGCTAAAACCTCCGGTGAAGAAGCTTCCAGGAAGAGTGAGTTTCTTCTCGAGATCTAATTGCAGGGATTGCACCGCTGTGAGGTCGTTTCTGCGTAAGGAAAACCTAAACTACGTGGAAATTAACATCGATGTCTATCCTAAAAGAGAGAAGGAATTAATTGAGAGGACCGGAAGTGCAAATGTGCCGCAGATATTTCTGAATGAGAAGTTGTTTGGTGGATTAGTGGCGTTGAACTCGCTACGCAATAGCGGGATGTTGGAGAAGAAATTGGCGGAAATGTTGGCCGGTAAATGCCCTGAGGATGCACCGGCACCACCGGTTTACGGTTTCGACGACGACTACGAGGAGCAGAACGACGAAATGGTAGAAATTGTGAGAGTATTGAGGCAAAAGCTTCCGATACAGGACAGAATCATGAGGATGAAAATAGTAAAAAATTGCTTCTCCGGCGCCGAGCTTGTGGAGGTTTTGATCCACCACCTGGACTGCGGCAGGAAAAAGGTATGCTCACTTTGACATAATTACTAAATTAGATTAGAGTAAATTAATTCAACATTAATAATTAAATTTAGAAATAGATTAAACTGTTTCTAAAGTACAACGAACAGTAAATTAATTCAAAATCGCAATAACTTAAGTTAAAGGCACCTAACGTTCACAACGAATTGTACTATTCTTCTACTAATCTTAACCAGAGACGCAGACATGAAAAAGAAGGCTAATTTTTTAAATTTTTGAAAAGTCTTACTCTCTATTTCCATTAATTTCATATGTTAATAAATATGACGTTTGATCAGATTATACAATATTTAGGATTTTGAGTATTTTTGGGAACCTATTCCGTGCAGGTATAATGGAAATTGAAATCCTGCCTTATATTATATATATTCTCTCCGTTTACCTTTGCTACTTCAATTTAACTTTGAAGTTTAGTCAATTTAATACGAAAAAACAAATCAATGATAAGGAAAAATAAACAAAGATAATACTAATTTCATAAGATATACTTTCTCCATCTCATTTTATGTGACACCCTTTAACTTGATATAATATTTAGGAAAAAAGTAATACTCTTAAAATTTGTGGTCTAAAATCATTGTTAGATATTTGTATGATTGAGAATTTTAAAAATAAATTATTTTTAATTAAAGTAACATAATATTTTTGAGATAAAATAAAAAAAAAATATCACATCAAATGAGACGCAAGGATTATTATACAGGATTATAAGTACGGACCATATTTTAGATGTATTGTTCACTTAGCCCAAAAAGAATAAGATGGTACGGTGTGCAAGGGTCAACTAAGCTCATTTCTATGTATTAAATATAATTTTAATGTTTTTAAAAATAAATGTTTGGTAACACGTATGCACAAATAAGAAATGTTTATAATAAAAAATAATAACTTCCTAACAATTATAGGCAAGGAAAAATAGTTTGACTTTCTAAATGTAGTTGTGCAGTGGTGCCAAACAATGTTTGGAGAATAAATTTTTTTGCATAGACAAGATATACTATATTTACAACATGGAAGATTCGTTATCATACCTAAAGTATCAATATTTGAAACAGATAAATAACTTATTGCATAAATGAAAGTGTACTCCGCACCTTATCGACGATATGGCCTCTATATATGTGAATATGATGATAAAAAATTAGGATGTACATTAGTAGGTAGTTGCATTGTATAATTTTTCTTATCAATAATGTTAATTTTTTTATCTCCTACTTTTTATTTATATCTATCTTTTTAATTATATTTATTTCTTTATTTCGATTATTATATTATTCGTTGATGCTACTTGGCATTCCATCTTTTTTAATTTTGTCTTTATTAGAGTCGTTTATCGAAAACAATTCTTCTATTCTTATTAGATAGAGGTAAGATTTCATAACATGATCATCTTTAGGTCCCACCTGTGTGATTTAACTGATTGTGCAATTTAATTGAATATATTATTATTGTTATGATATAAATGTAAACGAAAGTAGTTAATTTGATTTGAACGCTTTTACTACCCACATAGCTTTTGGCTGACCATAATATGTTCGATACATATTTTTGGTCCAACTAGTTCAAATTTGTGCTAGAAAAAAAATTCTAGTTTAAGAGTAAAATATTCCATAAAAAAGACAATTTCCTTTTGGAGACCTAAACCTAAGATCTCTACAAAAATGGGTGATTCGTGCTTATTTCAAATTAAGGAATACCATGTACTAGTAGCATGAAAATGAGTTTTTTAAAAGTAAATAGCCCATAGTAACCAGTTGTACTAGCCCCTGTCAATAGCTTTAAAGTCGCGCAGTTTCTGCCAAACCACACGCTTCCTTGGCCTCACATAGAACTCAGAAAAGCTCCGTTATCCCATGGTCCCGTCAATCTCGTGCGCTGATAATGAGTATATTACCCACAGTCCCACACGCTTTTGGAATTAGTGCAATCAATTGACTTGGAAATTATGATGTTTAATTAATTAATGAAGTCATTATGTTGCTCGAGTCAATTTGACAAGTTATTTCGAAATTGGACGCTTTAAGCATTAGCCTTTGCCTCGTCATAATTGCAGATGCGTGAATTGATCTTTCTCCCACGTCCTGAAAGTTATTCACTGTGTCATTTCTTCAGAAAAATAAAATACCCCCTGGAATTATTTGGTCTTTAAATCGGAATATTGGACCTTGTAGTCAATTTTTGTTATAATTGGAAAGGAGACTTAAAAAGAGAATTGACGTGAAACAAATAGAAGAGTTTTTTCTCTTAAACGTACTTGATTTTGATAGATAAAAAGGAAAATGGGAACGGGATTAATATTAATATTGCTATTATTATGCTCCTTTATTTAGAATTCACAATCTATTCACTGGGGGTCCGAGGAGAGCGATTTTATCCTTTCCTTTTTTTCTCTCCTGTTTTCCCATGAAAAAGTGACAAACTTTTACATACCCAAAAGAAAAAGGTGACAAACTTTCCCTTTGGATTTGCTTTTTCTACCCTTGTTTCCAAACACAGTACTAGTTTTTAGAAAAACATGTGTTACTTTCAAACTTTTTAGTTCTTAAGTCTCAACATGTTACATGAATGAACATTTTTAGGGGTACTAATGAGTGTGTCCTAACGGCTAACAATGAAGATGGAATAGATGTGTGAAACTGGAGTTCAAATTCTAATAGATGCAAAACACACTAGGTTATTCTTCCCATTATTCTTAGTAAGGAGGTTGCAGGAACATTAACACCCAAGAGTATGGGTTAAAGGTTAAATGACGGATTGAAATGAAATATAGATGACTAGCGTTCAAATTGTAATAACGGTATAAAGAATTTTTTAGGTTATCTCTTCTCATTTGACTAAGCTAGCATACAGTGGTTTAGTTGAGGTGCGTGCAATCGTTATTGCGAAAAATGAACTTGACATTTTTCTTATATGTCATTTCTTTGTACTCACCTTTTCTTTTGCTTCAAATAAAATCATTCTTCCATAATATCCAGTAGAGTAACTTTCTGGTAGCTTGATATTTTAGTAGAGTTGTGTGCAAATTTGTCCGGATGCTATGGTTATTAAAAATGAATAAAATTTTTCTCATGTCATTTCGTGTACTCATTTTCTGCTTCTAGTCTAAGTGTCCCTCCAGAAGTAACCTTTCTGGTGGATAAATTGGATTGGTCTAGGTTTCTGATTGTTAGCGGAACTGATTCTGGAGTTCTAGCATCTGTGTAGCTCGGCCTTGAATCCAGTCTACATGAGTTACTCATTACCTGTAATTTGTTGAAAAAGGAAAAGAAAAGGGTAGCACAAGCTTTTGGTATATCAATCAAGTTCAATCAAAGCATAGTGCTTGAATAAGTATAACATTGTGGAGACTAGGAAGCATAAGGCGAAATGAATTCTAACAGCTTATAACGTTAGAGATTGAGAAGTGTGCATGCAACACTACCAGTGTTTTGCAATGACTTCATCAATTAGCAAAAAACCATTGATTCGAAGAATCATTAACATATTTATCTATGATATATCATGGACTTATATTTCGAAGTAATAACTATTTGATATCTAACATAGGCTGTGGAAATTGGGAAGAACCTGGCGAGAAGGCATTTTATCCACCACGTCTTTGGGTAAGAACTTTGAAAGGATTTTATGACTGCTGTCCATCAGTATAGATTTGACTCTATTGACAACATGTTTTTATTCAACTGTTTATGCCAGAGAAAATGAATTTGAAGATGGAAAACACTTCTATAGATTCCTTGAACATGAGCCTTTCATTCCCAAATGCTATAATTTTCGAGGATCCACAAATGACAATGAACCCAAGGATGCTGCTGTGTTAGGCCAAAGGCTGGGTAAAATAATGTCTGCTTTACTTGAGTCTTATGCCTCTGATGATCGGTATCATCTTGATTATATAGGCATCAGCAACAGCGAAGAATTTCGGAGGTACCTACATTTTATTCTTTTTTGTCAGAAACTATTAAATGACTCGTTCTTTCAGTGATAATCTCCATCTTAGATTTCCTTGATAAAACTTTCTGTAGTAACTTGAGCTGCAGCTCATATTGCTATTTTGGTTTCTCTTTTCTCTCAGCGAACATGTACAAGATGATGTCTTTTCATTTTCTATTCTTTTCTTTCCTATCTTCATAATCCTAGAAAAGAACTTTCAGGTAGCTTGCAGAATACATATTACTTTTATCCTTCATATAATCCTTTGGTTGAATAGGACATTTCTTACTCTATTGTCCACAATGTTGACAACAGGATTTTGACCTTCTCATTGAACTTTCTCAGTGTCCCATTTTCTTTACGCCTCTGCTTTGCCCATCAGTCCCAGAGAAAGATTTTAAGAGGCTATTTTAAAGTAGGAAGTATTTTCTGTGATGAGTAAATATTACATCGACCAAATATGTCTTTAGAAAGGCTTTTCCAGATCTAAATCTTAAAAGTGAGCAAAATTTTCTTTTCATGTTCATTTTCTTAAGAATGAAGGCTTTCAAAAGAGACGCACCAAAGCAGTCTTTCCTATTTCCTACTCAAAATTGTGGATCTATAGTATTCCAGAATGAATCTCTTGAGTTCAGTCCAACGGAGATAAAATGTTGTTAGATGAATCAGTAATTATAAACTAAAATGTAAAGTTTTAGTTAGAGCTCATCAATGGCTTACTCAGATATATTTAGCAGCTTAACAACAACAACAACATACCTAGTGGAATCGCACGAGTGGGGTATGGGGAGGGTAAAATATACGCAGACCTTACCACTACCTCACAGAGGTAGAGAGGCATATTTAGCAGCTTAGCTTCGAAAAATTTGCAGAAGAAGTTCGGGTGGCAAAGATGCATGACCTCAATGCGTTCTGGTTACTGCCATTAATGAATGATATGGGGCTTTTGAGACTGAATAATGTTTTGGAAGAGTAGACCATTATGCTAAGCATTTTCTTTATCAGTGGAAACTGAGTTGCTTTAGTTGCTAGATGTTTAGAATCCTTATTACTAAAGAACGAAACACTATCTATGATGAGACTTATTACTAAAGAGCAAAACACCATCTATGATGACTTATTAAAGTATAACAGAACACTACATACTATGTACTGATGTACCCTGAAAACAGCTTGCAGACAACTCCACTTGATGTTCATTTCCAGTTAGTGTCCATATTTATGACGTCTTGATGGACTTGAGCTTCTAGCCTGTCTTCTGACGAGCTATCCATATTTTGTGGAATATAAGAGAATGGGCTGATCCGAGCAGCCATATTTCATTTTTCAACTTACTCGAACAAGTTTAATGTGATGCTCCATACGAAATCTTTATACAAAATAGAAATTGCAGAACTTCTTGCATACTAAGATCGAGAAAGAGCAGACAGAAACCTTACAGTTTCTGTTGTTTATCAGGCTCTTGTTGAGAATATCTTAGTACCTAGTATAGGGTTCATGACATTAACTGCAGCAGATAACTAAAGAGAATTGAGTACAGCATCAGTAAAATTCAATTAAAGAGATTGCTATGGATGCCAAAGGATCATACCAGAAAGAGCTTGAAGAACAATTTCTTATCCTGCCCACACTCAACTAGAGATATACCTAGGTGCCTTAGCTTTAAATGTCTCCTCCCACACTAGGCAATTAGACGGATTCTCAACCTCCCAGAAATCTTTTCTCCTATGTATCTCTTGATATCATTGACTGAAAGATGTCTCAAATTGCAGCATACCATATCTCTGATTCTGACGCAACCCTTCCATAAGCTAATAGCTTCCCATTTAAACCCTTATTACCACTGTGCCTCATCTGTAGTTCACCATAAAATTCATCCGGGTATTCACTCAACCTGGTGCACCACCTTACCTATAAGGACTGATTAGGTTTCCCTAGGACTTCATACGAAAAGTAGTTAAGTATTCCCATGTCTGTAGCTGTTAAATTTACCTGTCAGTACAGGTGAGCT
Source organism: Solanum medicagineum (assembly GCA_026153255.1). Classification (NCBI taxonomy): domain Eukaryota; kingdom Viridiplantae; phylum Streptophyta; class Magnoliopsida; order Solanales; family Solanaceae; genus Solanum; species Solanum medicagineum. The sequence goes on from JAPFFP010000001.1 coordinate 2,495,503, forward strand.
GCTTATTTTCCTGCGTCATTTCTACTATAAAAACTTCTTGCATTAAGACTTTCAGCTTAGAAGAGAACTTGGCAGTCTAAAGATGCTGAATCTACTTAACCAATGAAGACGAATTCTAAAAGCAGCCTATGGCCCTATGTTGGAAGAAACTTCGAACTTAAGTATACGATGCCCTTCTTGTTTACTTAATTCCAGTGCATATTCACAACTCCTCCATCCCAAAGATAGTTCCTTGCTGAACTTGTATTAGAACATTACCAGCAAGAATCCTAATCTTTAAATAGCATACTGGTTCAAATTTAGAGGAGGTGAAATCATCTGCTGGAATCTCTTAATCATCATTACTCTCAAACGTTATTATAAGCGAGCTTGTACCTTCGATATAACCTAATTAGTCAAGTTTGTATTATGCTGAAAATCAAACTCTTAATACATTCGAAGTCAACTTCCTATGGATAGTCTCTTGAGAACTCATCTTTTGACAGGCAGACACCTAGTACATCTCTATATACTTGACCGGAAAGAAAAGGCTAATCCATCCTTTTTCTTTAGTAGGTTTTAACAGTCCATTTCTTTAATTAAACACAAACCAAGACCTTTATATAAGACGGTGGGTTGTACGATATCTAATCTTTCTGTTGTCCCATAAATGCAGATACACAAATCTGGTTCAGGATCTCCACAGGGTGAACCTCCTAAATCTTTCAGCAGACGAGAAGCTAGCCTTCTTTCTGAATTTGTATAATGCTATGGTCATTCATGCTGTGATCAGGGTTGGCCATCCTGGGGGCATGATTGATAGAAGAGCGTTTTTCTCCGAGTTCCAGTACTTAGTAGGTGGTTATTCCTATTCCCTATCAGGGCTAAAAGATGGCATACTAAGAAGCAATCGAAGAGCTCCTTTATCACTGATGAGACCCTTCCCTGGCGGAGACAGGCGTCTGGAGGTAAATACCCCTCCCCTATTACTTATTTTTCTATAACTACTGTTGCAACTATATAATTGTATACCTTTTATACTAAACATATATGGTGTTTTAGTCATTCAAAGTTCTGATGGAAACGATGGAGTCAATTTGAGCATTTTGCTCAATACTTTACATTCATTTTTTCCCTTTCACTTTACTGACAATTTCTTTAGACAATTTAGTCAATGTTTTCATTGCTTAAAATTTAGCAGCTCAAGTTACATCCTGTTGTCAGTTTTAAGTAGGCATTTGAATGACTCTTCAGTTAATATAAAAAAAGAGTTGTTGACGTTGAAGTTAAAAGAAAGCTGCCAGAGTTCGTTAGGTTGGGAGATGAGCTTCACTAGGAAAAAAAAAATGTGAAAGTTGAAGATTTGTGAGTGAAAACTAGTACTGTCATATTTCACTTGAAACTCTAATACTGAGGCTTATGAACTTCATACAGTCTTACTCTTCCTCGGTATCCCTCTGTAAAATCTTAAATATTTGAATCATATAAACCAGAATCCATGTTAAAATCCACATTATCTTTCTAATTTTTATCAATTATACTTCCAATATGCAGTTGTCATTTCAGAAAGTTGATCCGTTAATCCATTTTGGACTGTGCAATGCAACAAGATCAAGTCCAGCAGTAAGATTTTTCACACCTCAAAGCATCGAGTCTGAACTAAGATATGCTGCAAGAGAGTATTTCCAGAGGGATGATGCAATGCAAGTGGATTTGTCCAAGAGAACTGTCTACCTTAATCGAATCATGAAGTGGTAAATTTTCTTTTCATAATTTCATTTTCGTCCCTAAGATTTAAGAAAAATGCATGCTCTGTTTAACCACACATACTGTGCATGTCAAGTACTCCTCCATCCTTTACTAGAGGTCTCTGATTAAAGACCTCAGAATGAAATCAATCACCTTGTAAATTTGATCTTATGCTTGACAAACTAGCCGAGGGTCTATCAGAAACAACTTATTTACCCCCACACGTATCCTACCCTTCCTAGACTCCACTTATGGGATGATACTGGGTATACTGTTGCTTGACAAACTAGTTCAAGAGTTGGCGCCCAGTCCTGTTGCCATTCCTAAAGAGTCTTATGCATCCCACATATTGACTTTGCAGGTACAATGCTGATTTTGGACAGGAAAAGGAAATACTGAAGTGGATTACAGGTTACTTAGATGCAACAAAAGCAGGTCTTTTGACCCATCTTATGGGTGATGGTGGACCTGTTAATGTTGTTTATTCAGGGTTTGATTGGTCTCTAAATGCTTGACCAAATACTATAGGTAAACTCTAAGGGGAACACTTTAGTTTTTTCTTTCCTTGCACCCCTCTCATTGTTTTAGTATCAATCTCTCACAAAGATGAGGGCATTGTTGATTGATTGTCCATATCGTAGTATAGTTAAAAATTTGTGTATAGCAAGAGCTTGTTAATGAATTGCAGGTTTGGAATGAGTTCTTTTTTCTTTTAACCACTAAAATAGACAGTGCATTACTCGTAACGATCGGTAGACGCGATTCACTCTCTATGTACGTACCTCCTTTGAAATACTAGATGAAATCACTAAATATTTACACAAGTCAGGGTGTTCAATTAGAAATTCATTTCGTATGGAGATTATTGAAGCAGTATAAAGAGAGGAATAGAGACTTACATGTTCATTGACATAGAAAAGAGATACAATAAAATATGTTGGAGATTTTATAGAGATATGCTTGGAGTCTAAAGGTGTATTTGTTCCATTCATTGGTGTGGTTAAAGGCATGTATGAGGAAGTCAAGACATGAATGAGGATAGTGGAAGGAAATTCGAAACACTTTCCAATCAAAATGTGGTTATATCAAGGACCAATTTTCAGCTTGTTTTTATTTTTTTGGTGAAGGATGAACTCCTGCGACATATTCAGGAGAAAGTATCATAATATGTTTATTTGCAGATGACATATTATAGTTTGATGAGTCATACACTAGAATTAACAGTCAATTTGAGGTTTGGAAATAGACTCTAGTGTCCACATACTTGTAAGTTGAACATGAATAAAATACACCATATGGAGTCACTAAAAAAAAAAAAGGAGAAAAGGGTAAAAAGATATCCTTAAACTATATCAAATGAATAAAAATATCCTTCATTTATAGTTTGGTCTAAAAATGTCCTTGTCGTCAATACTTTGGTTCAAAAATGTCTTTATTGTTATTTAACAGGTCAAAAATGGTTTTTTCCCAAATAAATGAATAAAAAGAATACCTTTTTGGACCAAAGTATTAACGGCAAGGGCATTTCTGGACTAAACTATGAACAAATGACATTTTTATTCATTTACATAGTTTAAAGGCATTTTTGACCGTGTTTTCCTAAAATAAATAACAAATTTATTGAAAAAAGAATATTTTTAATCAATTAAATAATAATAAAGACATTTTTAAACCAAAAAATTAACGAAAAAAATATTTTTAAATCAAACTATAAATAAAATGCATTTTTATTCATTTCATATAGTCTTAAACCAATAATCCTCAATTGCCTAGTGGAGAAATGATATCATTATTTATTTCATAAAATTTACTATAAAAATGTTATTTATTTTTATTTGATATCTTTATTAGTTTGTTATCAGCATTTCCTTTCTACAATATTTTGTCATAACTTACTTATTCTCACATGTGTTTTTATTCTTCAAAATAATTTTTCTGAGCCAAGAATTTATTTAAAAATTATCTTTTTATTCTATAAAAATAAGAATTAAATTTACGAACTTTCATTCTCTTCGAGTTTCACTTATAAAATTTTAATTATTATTATTATTAATTATTTCCTTTGTTATTTCCCAAAATTACTACTGATTATGATATGATCTATCTCTGACTAAATAGTACTATTACCATTTAAAGGTAGATAAACTGCCGTTTACCAAATTGGGCCGACTTCTGGTACTTTTTCCACAAATCATGTTAATTTCTTACAAAAAAATATAAAATAAATTATTTATTATTTTAAAATAGATTTAATTATTATTCTAGTACTAGTAACTATTTTTAAATTATAAATATTTTTATGATACATATATAAATAAAATAAAATATTTAATGAATAGAAATTATTATATCT
>JAPFFP010000001.1:2499798-2552551 GCA_026153255.1 Solanum medicagineum
AACTAAAATAATAAAAAATACTTAATTATTTTTTAAAAAAACATGTAATATCACAGTTAAAACAACCGGAAAAATAATTTATTAGAGATAATATTGTAAAATTACAGTTGAAACAACCGACAAAATAATTAATAATTAATACTCCTTCTGTCACATTTTATGTGACATCCTTTCCTTTTTGATCTGTCCTAAAAAATAATGTCACCTTACTCTAATTGGAAATAATTTAACATTAAAATTTCTCTTTTATTCTTAATGAAATGATTCTACGCCACACAAATATATAAGAATGATCTTATACCACAAGTTTCAAAAGTCTTCCTTCTTTTCTTAAACACTGTGTCAAGTCAAAGGGTGTCATAAAAAATGGGATAGAGGGAGTAACACTTAAAAACAGACACGTCAATCAGTATCTTTGTTAAAAAAAGTTTAATTAAAAAATCAAAAAAATTATTTTGTCATAACTTACTTATTCACACTTGCTAGATAGTAAAATAAAAAACAACCATTTGGTTTATGGAGAATCAACAATTGTAGTCAAACATGTCCTTTTTTTTTTTTTTTGGAAAAAGGAAAAACTATAGTCAAATATTCAACTCAAGATGGAGAATAAAATGAAAAATATTCTTTTTTTAAAAAAAAAAATATAATAGCAATAAATGCTCTAAACCACTAATTTTGACTAAGAATTCTTTTGCATTTATTTTGGTGATAAATAAAAACTTACCATTGAATACACTAAACTACTATGTAGACTTTAATAAAAATCAAACATTTTAAAACCTTGAAACCTGGAAAAATTTATTTGATTTAGTACTATTTTTTTATTTTTTTTATGTCAGAGTAGTTGATTTGTTCAATTACTAGTTTGAATTGTTGGTAGAAAAATTGGAAAAATAATTAGACTTTTTTGACAAATTTGTAGGACCCAACCAACAAGTTTTTCTTCTTTCTTTTCATTATTCTGTTTCCCATTAACAATTTCTTGACTTTAAATAGGAAAATAATAATATAATATTTGGACATCTGAATCCTCCAAAAAAGAGGGGATTTGAGGAAAATATGTCTTTCAAATGGATTTTTTTTTCCAAGAAGCATTACCAATAGGAGAAAAATGAAACCAATAAAACCTGAAAAGGTCAAAATATACGTAGTAAAAGACAGTTTCTGATAGACCAATGAAGCCAAGAACAAGAAAAGAGGAGAAGAACTAGACCCTTTTCCTAATCCTTTGCTTTGGTAGAAATCTCGAACATATTTCACCTGTAGTTGAACAATAGGAGGTTTTATATCGATCATAGTTTTAGGAATGATGTCAACTTACGATATTTGATTATCTTTTGTTCCATTTGAAAGTGATTATGCGACGAGCTCACATTTAAGGATGTCACTTCATATTAATACCATATGGAATTATGTAAAATATTAGAATTACCTTTGAACTATATGAAATGACACATTTTTTTTCCTTCGTTAAATGTTTGGGAGTACATGTGTCTTCGTTACTAGATTAGCCTGAATATGCCCTTATCCACTAACGTGGCGTTACTAACAAAGCATTTTTCGATTTAATCAAACACAATCTATTATCTCATAGAAAACTTATGATAGAAATCAATTTTTTTAATTAAAAAAAAGAAACTAATTCAAAAGCTTGGTCAAACAGACTCTTCAACAAATTCAAGCCATTTTATAATAACGAAAAACACCTTTAAACCCAAGCTATTTGATAATGACGAAAAACACCTTTAAACCCAACTTTTAACGGAAGGCAAAGTCATGTCATTTCGTATAGTTTTAGAGACAAATTTTGATCCTTTAACCCCTAAAATTTGTGTTGAAATCAAGATCTTACAACTGCATTACTTGAACAAGAGGATGAAATCTAAGAATACTTGTATGTTAATAGAACATATACGAACCATACCCTTACCTTTGAAAAGGTAAATGAAGCTATTTTCAAAAGACTCTCTACCTCTATGAGGTAATAGTAAGGTCTGCGTACAATTATCCTTCCCAGACCCCAGTTGCGGGATTCCACTGGGTATGTTGTTATTGTCGTCTCGACTGAACAAACAATGAGGCATAGCCATCATACAAAGAAACTGATGTTGGCCATCTATTACTGGGTAAAATAAGATAAAATTCACATTGTTATTTGTACATGTGTGAGAATAAACATGGTGTATATTCTTCAATTCAAGGAAGATACAAATAGGGATAAAATACAAACATTTACACCAGAATAAACTGCTACATGTGCAGGACATCAACTGAAAATATAAGCTATCAATGACAAATTTTCATCTAAAACACATGAACATCAGGTGGTGTGTTTACGTTGTCGAGCCAAGTAACTAACTGTTGCGAAGAAGGCCTTATTTTAGGAGATTCGTGCAAACAAAGGCATGCAATTTCAAGAACCAACAACATTTCTTTCGCGTGTTGCTTGTCATATATCAGAGGATCAAAGACTTCAGTTTCCCTCTTTTGTTTCTTCATTTGGATCACCCAAGAGATTAAATCTCGGTTTGCTCTAGGTTTGCATGGATCCATTGGTCTTTTGCATGTAAGGAGCTCCAAAAGAACGACGCCCAAACTATACACATCCCCTTTATAGGTAGCTACAGAAGCTTGGCCATATTCAGGAGGTATATAGCCTAACGTTCCAACAACATCAGTGGTAACATGAGTGTCGTAAGGCAGAATAAGCCTTGCTAGACCAAAATCAGCCAAGTGAGCTTCAAAATTTTCATCGAGAAGAATGTTACTTGACTTTATGTCTCGGTGCAAGATATGAGGCTCGCACGCTTGGTGCAAGTAGGCAAGTCCTCTTGCAGCCCCTTGAGCAATCTGAAGCCTCAGATCCCAGTCCAACAAAGCAGGTCCGTCAACTTTCTCGTGCAGCCAATAATCCAAGCTTCCATTCTCCATGTAGGAATAAATTAGAAGCCGGTCAGTTCTGTGCTTGCAATATCCTAGAAGATGAACAAGATTTGGATGCTGAGCTCTTGAAAGCGATTCAACTTCAGCTTGGAATTCTCGTTCCATCTGCCCAAAGTCACCTGAAAGCCGCTTGATGGCAACTTTCCTACCATCGCGAAGGAGGGCCTTATAGACCAAGCCGAAGCCCCCACATCCAACGATATTTGATTGATCAAAGTTGTCGGTACACTTCAAAAGGTCGTCCAGACACATCTCTTTATTGCTCTCCTTGTTATGGAAAAATATCACCAGACTTGAGCCTAAGTCTTCCAGTTCCCTGTTAGAAGTATCCAGCTCCTTTTCCTGATCAACTACTTTTCGACTGCTTGCCCGCACAACAATCAAGTACATAAGAGCAAGAAGAAAAGCCGTTCCGAGACCAATGCCAATACCCATGCCAATGACAGCTCCTTTGCGCCTCTTTCCTTTGGCAACCGAACCCCGAGGGACTTGGTTGGAATTTTGACAGGGAGTACTATGTTCGCCACAGAGCCCCGGGTTTCCCTCGAAGCTTGAGTTTGGAAATGTTGGAAACTGGCCTCCAGTAGGAATTTCCCCTGAGAGCTTATTATAAGCTACACTGAACCTTGACAGGAAGCTGCAGTGGACTAAAGCGGAGGGTATGCTGCCAATCAGATTGTTGTGGGATAGATCCAAATTCTCGATGCTAGCCATTCCAGACAAGCTACTTGGTATTGTCCCGGACAAGTTGTTGCTTTTTAGATCCAAAACATGTAACCTTTTCAGATTCCCGAACTCCGGTAAAATAGCTCCAGTGAAAAAGTTGTTACCTAGTTCCAGTGTTGGAGGGAAGCTAAAAATCTGATTATACTGCAACCCTCTGCCACTTACATTTCTTTTCAAGAAAAAAGGAAAATCTGGTGATGAATCATTCGTCGAGACAGGGCCAGAGATTAGGCTCTGCAATTTAGTAATTTCTTTTGGAATCTCCCCCGTAAACGAATTGTTAGACAAATCCAGATAGAACAGAAACTGGAAATCTCCAATCCAAGGCAAAAGTGTTCCCGTCAAACGGTTCCACGACAAGTCCAACAGTTGCAGTTTTGAGCTACTTCTCAACCACAAAGGAACAACTCCAGTGAGCCTGCAATTGGCAATAACGAGAGCTTTCAGCTTACTAAACTGCAGGCTAGGATCGGTAGGCAACTCTTCACCCCGAAAATTCAGAGTAAGAACCAATGTAGACAAGTTCTTGCAATGCTGCAAGATTCTGAGAGCAGCATCAATGTTATGCATACTGTTATTCGAGACTGAAAGAGATGAAAGGCTACGAAAATTCTTGAAACTTTCCGGAAGCTGTCCAGTGAAATAGTTTCTAGCCAGATTGATAGTTTGCAACCTTGGACAGTTAGGAAGATAATCAGGCACTATCCCACGGAACCCGTTTGTGGCTATATCAAGAGAAACAAGACTAACCATTGCTGAACAATTAAGCTCTATAACACCCCCTAAAGAATTATTTCTCAAACTAAGAGAACTAACAGTCCCAGAATTTGCCAATGAAGTTGGTATATTACCAAAGAACCTATTTGAATGAGCTGACAAATAAGTTAAATTCCCTAATCTATCAAACACATCTGGAATTTCTCCTGTAAATCCATTTGAACAAACATCCAAATGAACCAAGTTAGAAAGATTACCAATCTTGCTGCTAAGCTCCCCCGAGAATCGATTCTCTTGCAGAGACAAGACACTCAATCTTGGTAACTTAAACAGTTCATCAGGCAAACTACCAGAAAGAAGATTAGAGCCAATGCAAAAAAGCTCCAATGAACCACACTTCCCAATTCCAGCTGGAAGACTACCATTGAAATAATTAACCCCCATCCTAATAACAGAAACTCTAGTTGAATTTTCACATACACCCAAAGGAACTGGTCCCTCAAAGGAATTATCAGATATATTGAAAACTTGGAGTGAAGGCAAGTTTATGCTATTAGGAAACAACCCAAAGAAATCATTGTTGCTCAAGTCTAATACTTCCAATTTAGACAAATGCAACAGTGTGACAGGAACAGGTCCTTTAAGGAAATTGTGTGACAGATTAAGGGTTCTAAGCTGATCCAAATTGCCTAAAGAATCAGAAAGTTTCCCATTTAACCTTCTTTTCCCAAGCTCAAGTTTCACTACCCTCCCAGAATCATCACAAGTGACACCCACCAAACTACAACAACTTGTTAAATTCCCAGAACCCCAGAAATCAAGAACTGTCTCCAAACTCCTCACAAAACCCTCCAGAGCTTTGTAATCATTTGGATTACATGTCAAGTTCTGGGGATTTTGAGATTGAGCTTGTAAGCAAATCCCAAGAAACAAAAAGATCACACCAAATTTCACCACACACATCTTCTTAAAACTCAAATACAACACCAAAAAGAAGAAAAAGACAAGAATTTTTCACATATTGATGAAAAACCACACAATCTCTACATCAAGATTGTTCATTTCTATCACTATCAAGCTTCAAAATCAAAGAAAACACCATAAAAGTACAAATGGACAAGAAACAAGAAAAGGGTGCTTCAAAAATGAAAGAAAAAAGATAAAAATCAAACCTTTGAACCAGAAAGAAGAGAAAAAATGGAAGCTTGAGATAGAGAAACAAAAAGGGTATTTTCTTGTTTTGTTTGTTTTTGCTATATTTTGAGTTCAAAACACTCAAGTCTCTTCTTTGCTGGTCCAAATAGGGCTGCTTTTCTTTGCTATTCCATTCTATCTTAGTTGGGGGACTTTACACATTCAACAGGAGTTTCCTAATATTTATTGGTAGAACTCACCTTATTTATTATGTTTATTCATTAAAAACAATTAATTTAAAAAATTGGACAATTAGTATCTCATTTGAGGATTGTTTGCGTATTAAGGTAACAGGTTAGACAGTTAACAGAGGTAGAATAATATATGAACTTATGATATAGTAGGTTACTAGAGATATTCGTATCTTTATATACTGTATTGTTATTGTCTGATATATTTTTTGTTACTTATATTGTCTTTATAAATTATCATTTGTTTTTTCACTCTAGTCGTTTGTTTTCATATCTTTGTCATTGGGGATGATATTTTTGATATAACATATTTTTTGTTACTTATATTGTCTTTATAAATTATCATTTGTTTTTCACTCTAGTCGTTTGTTTTCATATCTTTGTCATTGGGGATGATATTTTTGAGATAAGGATCTTTCAGAAACAACCTCTCTATCTTTATGAGGTACTGATAAGATCTGCATAAATTTTATCCTCCCTAAACCCACTTATGAAATTTCACTAGATATGTTGTTCTTATTATTGGACAACTTAGTATCTTATTTAAGATCGGTTGTCTAGTTGGGAACAAGATACCCTACAATTATTTATCTCAAAATAAATTATCTCACTTTATATATGAAATAATTAATTATTAAACTTATATCTTATTAATGACGATTCAATTCTCCGCCTTGTAACTCTTCCTCATTTTTCCTTTTCCATACTTTTAATTTTCAGAAAAAAAATCATGATATATTAAATATAAGTAGATGAAACTACTACATATGAGTTATTAATAGTGAGAATTAGGGTGGAGTTCCAATAATTAATAAATTAATTAAGTATATGACTCTTTTTTCCTGCCACTGAGAATTAAAAAAGAATAAAAGAATTTAGTGGTAAATTAATGGACCAATTTATTTTATTCGAAAAACAAATAGTACATGTTTGGTTTACATTTTGAAAAACATTGTGCCTCAAGTAGGTTGCCTTCTTAGACTTAATTTATACATATATATATATATATATATATATATTACATAGTTTTGGTACTTTTTATATGATGTCAATTGAACACCTAAAACATTCTAGATGTTTTATTAAAAATTTAAGAAGAGATTATCTAAATAGTAATAATAACATATCAGGTAAAATTTTATAAATAAAATCAAAATAAAATAATGTAAACTTAATTTTATTTAGGATGGTCAATGGAACACTCATCATCAAAAAATTGTAACATGTATACAAAAAATTATATTAAATATATTGGTCAAAAATTATTTTTCATACATATATATTAAATTTTAAACACCCTCAATAAAAATTTTGACTTCATCACTGATATATTAAATACCTAAACAAAAAGGAACAAAAAAATGAAAGTGATATTTTCTAAAAATAACTCCAATATTGTCAATTGTAGGTTGAAAAATAAGACATATAGTTGATTTTTGGTTCCAAATAGCAACTACCATTGATTCTTAGAGTTAATTTTAATTTTAAATATACAAGATATAGTACATAATAATTAAATATGATACCTTGGGTACATTTCTTATTTCTCTTATCAATGTTAATTACTCTCTAGGTCCTATATTAATCAATGGCGGAATCAAAATTTTCATTAAAGGGATATAAAATTTTAAAAAATAGATACGCGAACTTAGATAAGAGAATTTGACATCTATTATATATACATAAAAAATTATTTTTACCATATATAAATAGTATAATTTTTTATTGAAGGGAGTTCGAATGAACCCCTTAATCCCCATGTGGCTGTGCCACCGGTATTAATTATTATGTTTCACTTTTCAAAGATCAAGTTATATCCATTTTTAGTTAAATAATATTTTAAAATATACTTTTTAGCAAACTAACATGAGAAAATTTACATAGTTTTTTTATATCAAAATTATAATATAAAATATAAGTCGATCTAGTCTAATTTAACTCTAAAGATGAGTTAAATTAACTTTTAAAAAGAAAATATGACAACTAATTTGAAATGAAGAAAGTAATAGTTGGATCATTTTCTCGTGAAATCAAGAGATATATAAAAGTATATTTTTAAAAAATGTGTATATATATTTTTTAAAAATAAAAAAACATGTTCACAATTAGGAAAAATAATTTTAAATGTAATTAGCTCAAACAATTTGAAACAAAATTATGCCTAGTATAAAAAAGTAGAAGCTATAAACCTAGAAATAACTAGATATCATATGTCAAAAGAGATTTTAATAAAATAAAATAAAAAAATAACTAATTGTTTGAAATTCTTGAACTTGATTGTAACATAAAAATATATAAATTCAATAATTATCTTTTTCAATAACCAACTTTCACCAAAATTAAATAAAAGTCAAACTTCATATCTACTTTTCTCCAATTAATTCTTGCATGGCTTATAGATAAACTATGTCTTCATACGTTGTAAATAGTTGACTTTCCATGAATTCACATGGGACAATTTCACAATTATATTTTAGAAGTTTTCATTAAAAATAATAAAGATGACAATTTTTTTATTTGATAATAATTAATAATATTATTAACATTTTATTTATATTGAATTTTATTTATTTCATAATTTTTGTTATTGATATGAAATATTTTATTATTTCTAGAGGTTTGTGCAATTATATATTACTACCTCTGTTTTTATATTAGTTGATCATCTTACTAAAAATAATTATCTGTTCATCTTAATTAAAAAACATTAATCAATTTTTTTCTATATTATCCTTTTAATTGATTCTTTTTGAAAGTGTTTATATTTATTTATAAAATTCCCAATAAACTTTTTAAGGGATGAATTAACAAAATTTTCTTCTTGTTTATAATTTTTTTAATATGCATATAAAAAATGATCAACTAATATAGGACCGAGAAAGTGGGTAAAATTAGACCTTTTAAGTGTGTTTTGGCCTACTCCTTAAAGTTATTTTTCTTCTTATTTTTCCACCTTCTTAATGGGTCAATACATAGCATTGTCATCGTTTAGATTTTGATTTTATTTCTAAAAATTGTGCAATTAAAACCTCTAGAAATAATAAAATATTAAATTATCATTTAACATCACAAAATATACATTTTGTAGGTATAATTTTTTTCAAATAAAATTTGTTATTCGCTCAAAAAAGATATTTAAAACGTGATCTATAAAATCAATAACAACAACAATAATAATAGAGGATATTTACTAAATAGCTAACGATTCAAATATAAGCAATTGGTGAAATTTTTTGCATTTTCACTATTTTTTTTAAAAAAAAACTATGAAATTTGACTCTTAAAATTATGACCAATATTTTCTTGCTTACATGCATGAGCCACTTGATTAAAAAGAAAACTTTGTTACAAAGTTTTGACTTTGAAAATTATGACATTTGTGCGTGTGGAATGAGATGATTTGGGACACTCAATTATAATATACTTTTATTAAGATAACTAGATTATAACCACCATAGAGTTAAAGCAATTAGTAATTTAAATTAAAATAATTTAAGATTTGACACTAATTAAATCAAGAATGGCTATAATTTTAACATATGTAAGTGTACCAACCTTGTAATTAGAGTGGTTACAACTTTCTTGATTAATAAATTAGTGGTCAATTTGTGATTAGTGCTAAGTAAATTTGTGGTGGGGGTGGGGGTAATTAAGTAATTATAAAAATTGATATTTACATCACATCAATTAATTTAATTTTAATAGTTAAGTGAGATTCATACTCCTTCTATCTCATTTTAGCAGTCACGATAAGGTTTGACATAATTCTTAAGAAAAAATTAATTAGAAGTTTGTTTGACTATATATCCCTCATTAATAATTAAATTTTTATCTATATATGTACCTCTTGATTCTTGAATAATTAATGTTAAGTGCAAAGTTGAAAAAAAATAATTCTCTCTCTATCATCTAAATTGATAATTATTTTGGGACGATTAATTTTAGTACACATGACAACTAAAATGAGACAGAAGGACTACTATTATGATTAATTAATGAATGTGTATGAAAAATATATTTTACACTTATTGATCAAGTATAATATTATATGCAAATATTTTTACGATAAAATAAGGACCAACAACAGTTTAAAATAAAATTTAATGTAATCGAAAATAAATTACAATCATAAATAGAATATAAAGAAACACCATTTGATTGATAAATATCGTGAGTACAAATCTGTTCCTCCCTTGATTCTTCTCTCCTTAGATTTTTCCATAATTTGAGGGCTATTAGTAGCATATTTCTTGAATGTAGGATGATTTTGATCTCCTTGAAATCTATTTTGATCTTTCTATGAGTATCATCAGAGTTCATGGAATATTTGAGATGCCTCTTTAAGATAATATAATATTCTTTATATAGGCATAAACTAAAGTTTCAAGTAGGATAGTCTAAAAAAATTTTAATGTCTACAATAACAAAATCATAATTTTTACTAAAAAACTTAAAACATAAAAAAGTAAATATACAAAGGAATCAAGAAATTCAAATTTTTATTTATTTATATATTGTAATTGAGGGTGAGGTGGGTCCATGCACCATTAGTACATGGGGTTGAGTCAAGTTGTGGTTTTAATTCTATTTATGGAATGAAACATAATTTTTTTTTTCTTTCACTAAAAGGAGAAATTTATAATGATGAAAATGAACATCAATATACACAAAGTGCTAAAATATATAATTATAGTACACAAGCATGCACAATGAACATAATTGCCATTGGCTTAATTCTTTGTGTCTCACCACTTGTTCCACTATACAACTTTTTATGTAATCTAACATGGTTAAGTGGACAAGATTTACCCACCAATTTTATATAATATTATCCTATTTCCTTCTTTTTTTTTTAGGTTTAATTATGATTATTGTGCTTTATTTGTAAGATCCACTTTTGGTGGTTATTTTAGCAAATTGGGATATAACAACAAAGTGGTTATATCCACTTAGGTTTTTTTTTGTGTGGTGGATTTTCAAAAGATTCAATGAAGTCATGATTTCTCTTATTGCTTCATAATAACATTATCTCAATGCCTCAAAGGTTCTCGTCTATTGCGGGGTAAGAGGAGATCGGATGTAGACAGCCTGACCCCTATGTTTAAAAATATAGCGCGCCTGTTTCCGGATGACCCATGATGAGCGTCGAAAGTTGCATTGACTAACTGCTATTTCACAATTGAAAGAAGCGCAGACAGTTTAAAGAGCCATTTTGCTTTATTCCATCATACCCCAAAGCCAAAAAAATAGTGAATCTTTGGCTCCATCCAAGATTGATGGAAAATTTCTCTTATTGCTTTATTTTAAAAAAAAGTAATTTTTCCATTATTATTATGAATGAAGGGAAATTCAATTGAAGTGATATTATGCTATTTATTTTGGTTTTCCTTCTTCAATATTAGATATTCCCATTAGTATTATTGACAGACAACAGTATGATTGCATTTTCATTGTGCAAATCTTATTTAAAGAAGAAGCTAAGAGTTCATAATTAAGATTTTTTTTCTCATATTTACAATTCAAACTTGAAATATCTAATTAAAAATAGAAAAAACTTATCTATCTTTTCACACTGGATGATCTTTTGTTTCGAGTGGTACATGTATAACTCCTTGTTATAACAAGCTATGTACGTTCCTCGTCTTAATTTATACTGCAATGTTTGACTCGAGGGTGGAGTTTTAACAAAGAAAAAATATATTTTTGAAATCAACATTTTAAAATGAGTTACAAATATTTATTATGAGTACAAATTATTTTAAAAATTAAATTAAATTACTTCTATAAATATTTATTCTTTACAACTATTTTTTTTTTAAAAGAAATTAACTTCTAACAATAATTAATCAAATTTTATAAGTAATGTGAAGATTTTGATAATACAAACATACATAAGTCAAAATCAACGTATCTCACAAACTTTACTTTTAAATTAATCAAAATAAATGTCATATAAAATGAAAGATAATATATAGGATGACATTGTTTGTAGTTTGAATTATAAATTAACAGTCTAATCAAAATAAATGTCATATAAAACATATTATTAAAAAAAATATTTCACTTAAATTGGCACCAAATCATGATTAATTAAGTTGGAAGTCCATTGAGGATGAAGCAAAAATGATAAGATAATTGATTTTATAGGCAATTAAGAGTAGTGTTATCACTTTCGGTTCAATTACTTTTGCTTTTTCTGAAAAATAAAAAAGATTCATCATTTTAAATTTTGCAAAAAAAAAAAAATTGGCGTGTAGAGATCATTCATATCAAGTGAAAGGATTATATTAAAAAAAAATAATTAATTGCAACGATTGTTGACTAGTGAATCTTTTCTAAATTTGTAATCATGGATATTTATTTATAAAAAGAACATGAAGATATCAATGTGCCACTTTAGGATATTACGAAATTTTATATATGAAAAATTATTTGCTAATTTTACAAAATTGTATGAGAACTGAAAATTTTGATATTTTTCACAATTTGTGAGGTTTAATATTTATGAAAAGAATACAACTTAAAAATTTAAATTGAACGTCCTAATAACATTTCAACTTCAAATTTATCTGATTTTAAATCATGATTCAATATCATATGTTCATACCAACCCAAAAAAATTACAACTTTTTTTATCACTCAAAAAGGAAAATTAGAAAATAAGTAGATCAAATGTTGTAAAATAATAGACTTATTACAAAATGCAAATAATACATGTTGAGGATAATTCTTTTAAGAAAAAGATATTGCTTGAAATAATTTGATCATGTATGTTTTGCATCAACTTACATATGTATTGATGAGGCAAATTAAAAGTTACATGAAAGAAAATATTATTTATTAAAAATTTCTGCATTTAAGAATTTAAATTCAAAACTTGTGATCAAGAATAACGAGATCTGATTGTCAAATTATTTTAATTGAGAACACATTAGGACAAATCATCTAAACTTGACTTAGTGATGACCACCACTCTAATCCACTAGGACCATGATTAGGATTAAAAGTCATAATCCACAACTAAAAAGATGGGGATTAAATTATTTATACTCAAACTTTAATTTGTATCTAATTAATAGTGGGTGATTAATTCAATTGCCCTCAATATGGATGGATCATAGAAAAAGATTACTAAGTGCTTTATGTTGTAATAAGCTTATATATATATATATATAGTGGTGACAGATTTCGAATTTTCACTAAGCAGATTTGAAAAATAAAATTGTAATAATTGAAATTTGAACTTAGAATTTCGAGGTGAATTTTTAATCACTAATCAAACCTCTAATTTTATATTTGGGGGGTTCAAAATCTATAAATATGGATAAAGAAAGTAAAAATATCTTATATATATCATATAATTTTTTTGCAAAGGAGATTTGACTGATATAAAGTATATATATATATAATAAGGTAATTTGACTTAGATTAGATTTGTTTATTAATACAAGCTTTAAGATCTCACATGGATTATGCAACAACTTTTGAGAATAATATTTTATTAATTGAATAAATATATAGGTAAAATATTGGAGGAAGATGAACTCCATAAATTTATATCATGGACAGCCTATACAAAACTATATATTTATTTAAAATTTCTTGCATATGCAATAACTTCATTATTACATTTAATATGAATGACAGTGTTGGAATAATGATAAAATTATCTTTATGTAATTTTTAAATCATGTGTTTAAGTTGTGAAATCGATTATTAGTGCTTTTATAAGTTTAGAATAGTATGCTTATATCATATTCTTTAAGGTATATTTCTGCTCCGAACCTTGTGTAAACGTGAAATGTTTTGTCAATTGCTAATGTTTAATCGATTCAACTAATATTTATATCCTTCAATTTTAAGTATTTATAAGTAAACACTTAAACTATTATAAAGTTGAACAAGTGGACACACATGTCCTTCGTGACACGTAAGATTAATGTGTCAATTTGTTCAACTCCGTACATAGTTAACCCGCTACTTATATCAATTCAAAATTTTGAGGACATAAACGTCAGATGAAACCTAATTAAAAGATATATTTATATATTGTGCCTTTATAATGTCATACACAACTTTGTTGCTAACTCTGGTGGAGGTGGATGGAGACTATGTTCAATCAATTTAACTAATATTTTTTACACCAAACAAATACATTTATGTACATGTGGTAGAGATTGAATTACTAAAACTTTAAGAATCTTTAAAAGTACAATGAGTTTAGTACTAAGAAGTAAGAACCTTAAAAGATTGATCTCATCAATTTTAAATCTTAAATCTGCTTCTGATGTTCGAAAGTATCACCTTTAACAGCTCCATAGAAAGCAAATCAATAACATGAGTTCCTATTTCTTTAGCTCTACTTTGTATTTTGCTTACAACTTAGGACGATGATAATAACATACTCAGTATTAATTCCATAAATTTTACTTACATCTTATGAACCTTTTAAAATCAAGATCTAAAAATAAGCGGTAAGTCTAGAGTGTAATATTTGCTCATATATTGCTTAACTTTATTACTATTATTTTGCCAAAGTTGGAGTTCCAATTTGGTTAAAAGCCCTACCTACACTATATCAAAAATAACTTTTAGCACCAATTAATCAACCACAGTAACTTAATTATCGTTAAATATTTTTTAGATGTAATTAGCACTCTTTGTAAATGTTCCTAAAATCATAATGACATTGGATTCAATTGTAATGAAGTAATGCTAGTAAAAGTTTTAACACTCTTTGTTAATATATATATTTATTGTCGATAAAAATTATTTTTATTATGGTGTCGTTGATTTTTTCTATATTAGTGTCACCTAAAAACACCATCAAGAACCTTCCTCATAAATTCTCTTTTTCTTCCCTTCTTATTTCCAAATGTTCTTAAAACGATTTGGGAACTAATAATAGAATGGATCGCCTAATTCAACCTAAAAAATTAATTCATGAGAAAAGAATTATTGAATCTATATAAGCAAACTATCAATTCAATCTCAATCAATTGAAACTCTAACATTCCATTTCCGCTCAAGTATAACAAAAGCATTGAACCGAACGCTCGAACACGTGAACCGGACTCTACTACCATGATAAAATAAAATTCCAAAACCTAGGAGAATGAAAATTTCATCACTAAAACAAAGAGCATCACATAGCTAATTCCACACCACCACAAGGTACTTCTTGGAATCCAATTCTTAGCATAATTGTGATAATATTGAAAGTTGGGCTTGCATCTGATTCTGATGTAACTAAATACTATTTTATCGTTCCAATATGTTTGTCTGATTTTAATTTGATACATAGTTTTAAATATAAAAGACTTTTAAATTTTATGATTTTAAACTAAAAGATATGTTGAGTGTACCAAAATATCATTTAATCTTGTAGCCCTAAACAAGTCACGTGAAAAGTTGAAATTAAGATATTGTCAACTAAAAGAAAAAGAAATTTTTATGAAACGGACTAAAAAGAAACAAGACAGGTGAATTCAAATATAGTTATGTGATGCTCTTGCTTTATGGAATTGCTTCTCAGCTTCAATATGTTTCTCTAACACATTAAGTTTTTAGATGAGATGATTAAACATTATAACATGATATCAAAGTTAGGCACATTGGGTCTGTTGTGGATTCCCTAGACCGTGTGGCAGGATGTGAATATGTTCTTGGTCAATGATTGTGCATGCTCTACTCCGAACAATGATTGGGTATATAAGACGGAAACAAGATCCCAGGAATCCTTATTTGGATTGAAAAATTCTCCTTCCTTTGAGTTAACTTTAGGGATTGAGTCAGACACAAGATGTATTTCTACAACATGGTTTCAGAGCAAATAGAGATCATGGAATCAAGTCTCACCGCATCCATTATCAAAAAGAAAAATTCCACATGCTTGGCCCATGAAAAATGAATCAAGCCTCGCACATGAAAGAGGCGCGTTGAGAATATAATTAAGTAATCTTATAGAGGAAACACACTTATTTAACTCAAAAATAACATTCATAAAAGCATTGTTCTTTCAACATTTGTATCTACCTTTCTCATTCCACAGTGAAGCAAATGATCTGACCAATCATTCTGAAATAGAAAAAAATAGTAATCTCCTCTCAAATAACAAAATGACACATAAAATTTGGAATTACTGATTTTAAAAAGTACATTTTGGAAAAATAACTGATTTCTGGTAAACCTGAAGGATGCAAAATGGTTCTGAATACAATATTTAATAAAACTTGTATGGTGAGACGAGGGTTTTCTGGAAACAGTCTCTCTATCTCTATGAGGAAGTGGTAAGGTCTGCGTACATTTTATCCTCCGCAGACCCCATTTGTAAGATTCCACTGGGTATGTTGTTGTTGTTATTGTTTGGTATTTCTAAACAAGCATAGAACAGTGATGAACTTGAGTTGTAGGGCTAACCTTTTCTCTTGTTTTCACCATTGGCAACCAGAAGTTCCACATGTAGAACACACAAAAATGGTTTATGAAGTTATGTCATGCTGCATATATTTACCCATCTATAACTCAATTGATCCTCTGAAAAAAAGTGATTGTGTTATGCAATTCGGGGTATAAGTACAACAATAACATACCTTGTGTAGTCCTACAAGTGGCGTCTGGTGAAGGTAAGATGTACACAACCACCACATAACCCGTGCTATGTAATTTGGGGCATAAGTACAACAACAACAACATACCCTGTGCAGACCTTACCACTGTCTTTGTGGGGCAGAGAGGTGGTTTCTGTTAGACCCTCGGCTCAAAGAGAAGTTCTAAAAGCAAGGAAATATGATAGCAAAATAGCAAGATACAAAGCAACTGAAATAGCAGATAGTGCCAAGCATTGACTAATATGAAAATAATTACTATTTACTACTACTAATAGGAGGGGAGGGGATGAAGTTAGCCCATTGCCTCTCCCAAATAAGAAAGCAACTGGCTTCAGTTATAGACTCCTCCTATTCATCGTCACAGAAGATAACTTCTACCGACAAAACACACATCCTTCCGAAAGATTCTATACGAAGTTATGGCATTCCAGAAATGTTTGAATCTTCTAAACCACCTTGTGCACACATCCACTATTCCACAATACCTACATCCTTACACTATTTACAGGTACTAGTAATCCTGTAAAGGAAGGGAACAGATTGCATGACTTTTTACCTCTCGTGGAGTTCAAATTCTGTTCTGCCATGGTCTCCGTTCCAACTTCACCAATGATCACACCCTTGGTATAAATGTTTTGAAGTCATTTACATCAACATATATCAATTAAAGTGTACTCATCTTTAGCAAAACAAAATAAAGCACAAAACTTTCCAACTGAACTTGCTCTCCCATAAGGATAAAAAGAGACCTCGTCCCGAGTTACATTAATAAACTTCAGCTAGATAATCAAAAGAACATGCCACGAAAGGGTATGTAATCTATATCGATTTAACTGTAAGTCAAAAGCCTAAGCAGAAATCCCCATGCTGATTCGAGATACATGATTCCGTCTAGAATGTAGCTAGACTCCATCAATTATTCTTTTATTTCATTGTCTAATCTATCTTCATCTTATATTCGACATAATTCAAGAATAAGTAATGTATACCAAAGTTAAAGCTTTCACCTTTCTCGAAATTTTGTTTGTTTTGCTGCTTAAAACTTGGAATCTGAACCAGCATAAGCTCCATTTCATCGAATTCAACTCTCTTTTTCATCAGTTCCAAAGAGCTTCATCCTGGACAATGCTGTCCTCAGATAACCTTCCACCTCAAATTTCTTAGGGGAAAGCTCGCGATACTTTGCGAATTGCTCTCTAGCTTCTCTATTCCTGTCAAGCAAACTGTAAATCATTCCTCTACAGAAATATGGCCTGAAATCTTTAGGGTCCTCCTTCTCAAGCTCGTCGTAGCTCCTCAATGCTTCCTCAGTATTCTTCTGCAAGAACTGTACCTGTGCCATTATAAACCGAATATCCCTAATTTCCTTCAGTTTACTCTCTTCCTCAGCTAACCTCAATGCCTCCTCTAACCTCTGAATCACCTTCACCCCTTCACCACATCTATCCATCAACAATGCATTCTCAAACAACGCCTCGAATGAAAGAGGGGTTTTCGATAATATCTCTTCGAAAACTTCCCTTGCATCTTGAACCTTCCCCATTTCATTCAACAACCTCGCCGTCAAGAATTTCCATTCGGTGTTCTCCGGTTGAGCAGACGACAACTTCTTCAGTATTTTCAAGCTCTCCTCGTCCTCCCCAGCTTCCAATTTTTCCTGTAAGAGGTTTTTCAGGGCTTCAATGGCTTCAGGACTAGATTCTAAGAACTGGGTCAGTGGTGAATCTTCTTCTTCTTGATGCTGCTCTTCAATTACAGAAGCTGGTGGGGTTTCAGCTCTTACCCATGGGGTTCCGACCGAAAACTTCCCTAAGGCCACGGCGGAGAAAACAACAGCGACACAGGCGGATTTGAGGGTAGAGATTAATGGGTTTGGCTTAGAATTGCCATTGACGGAAGCCTGGAGGACGAATCTTCTGCTACAGGTGTTACGAGCAGTTTTGGGGATTGTGAAAATGGAGAGACGGGATGGTGAATTGGTGTTAGTGATGGAGTGGTGGAAGAACGATGATGAACCAATAGTTAAAGTGGAGTTCATGGAGGCGGGTCGCCGGTGAAAGGTAGTTTCCGGCGGGGATGGACGGAAGCTCAGGTCTCCGGCGGAGGTTTTTTTTTGGGTTTTCTTATCAAGGGTTTTAGCAGTTTGTGGTATAGGGTTTAGAGTTGTAAGTATTTACAAAAAGGGTTAGGTGAGATTTCTGGTACTATTCTTGTGAAGAAAACAAAGCTTACGTGGTAGTGGAATCTTGTCGTGAAATATAAGATATGATAATTTAAAATAAAATATAAAATTATTTTATTTAATAATTAATTTGGAGGGTTTGGTGTCTATTGACCATATTTGAATTCGTGCCGCGTAGAGTTTCATTTGGGAGGAAGTATTTCCTATCAAGGATTTTTTTGGAACCCGAAATATATCTGGATTTGTGCCGCATAGGACCCCCAGTACTCCCTATCAAGAATTTTTTTGGAGCCCGACTATATCTGGATTCATGCTGCGTAGGACTCCATTTGGGGGGAGGAGGGGAGGGGAAATACTCCCTACCAAGAATTTTTTTATTTCTAAAACTTGAATCTATGACCTCTGATTAAGGGAGGAACAACCTCATCTACTGCATCACATGTGATTAACTGGTTATATATTTTGGCTTAATGATAGGTAAAACACGAGAAACAAATTTTAGGATACGTTTAGATATAATTTGATATAAGTTATTTAAAAATTGAATTGATATGAAACTATTTGCTTGGATATATAGTTTGACAATTTAAATTGTATTTTTATCGTAGATATGAAAAGTCTATAAGCTAAAAAAACTATCAATATGAATCAATATTCTATTTTAACAAATGAGCAAATCATAGTTTATAAACAAGATGTTGAAATTGGAGTAGAATTGATTAATCGTCTGTCTTTATTTTTCTTTTATAAATAAATATTTATATTGACAAACTTCACATAAATTAATTTTATAAAGATTTATTAATTTTTTTAATATAATTCTTTCACATAGTATAAATAATTTCTTCATATCGAGTATGAATTCTTCTTTTTTTTTTGCTTTTTCTTAAAACTATAAATTTGTGTGTCAAATTTTATATTTTTGAATTTTAAATCCATGATTTGAAATCCAAAATTCAATTGTTGTTGTTTTTGGAGAAATTAATATCCGAAAATCATAATTCAGATCACATATTCGAGTAAAAGAGGAAAATTTGTAGATTTTTATAATAATAAAATTTCATAGATTTGTAGAATTAGTCATTCATTTTTTATATTTATGTAATAACTAAGTGCTCGTTTGGATTGACTTTTTTTTTAGGTATTTTTTAAATAATTTTGAACTGTATGAATATAATTAAAAAGTCTTTTAACCACTTATTTTTAAGGTGAAATAATAAAAATCTGTCAAAAATAAGAAGTTGGAAATCTCAATTTATGACTTTCAACTTATAAGTCATAAATTAAAAGCTAATCCAAATGGATTCTATATTTGTTTCTCTACATTAGCTTGTGTACTCTATTATTCTCTTTGTCTCATTTCATGTGACATCTTTTCTTTTTTGGCCCGTCCCAAAAAGAACGTCACCTTACTCTAATTGGAAACAATTTAAACTTAAAATTTTCTTTTCACCTTTAATGAAATGATTCTCAACTATACAAATATTTCAAAATAATTTTACAACATAAGTTTTAAAAGTCTTACTTTTTTCTTAAACACCGTACCAAGTGAAAGGATGCTACATAAAATGGGACGGAGAGAGTACTAATTTTTAGTATATCTATCTCATTTTATATAATCAGTATTTATTTTTTAATATCTTAAAAACGTGATACATTTTTATGTCGAAAATAGTTTAAATTTTATATCCCATTTAAAAGATATTTATATGAAAGAGGAATGGCATTACAACACATACATATTTTATCACTTATAAAATATAAAAAATTTAAGGATAAATATTTACATATTTAAGGAAAAATCTAAGTTATTTATCATTAATGGATCTATGACCCAAACAATTTATCAACTTACCTCACTTTTTATTTTTTTCATGACATCAACATGATTGCTATGAACTGATCTTCTGTAATACTCCGGCAGTATATTCGTATCATATCGGTATCATATAAGATGAACTTAATCCTCCGATACTCTGCTGGTATTATTCTTATGGTATCATATAAGATTGGACTCTTTTTTTTTAATAAATAAATAATTAAAAAAATTATTTAACTCTAAATTAATAAATATATATTCTTTGAGATACTCCATTGGTTTATTGATACCATATCGATATCATATAGAACTGGAACTTAATTTTCTGGATACTTCGTTCGTATATTGATACTTTGTTAGTATCATATAGTTTTAGGCTCTTTTTTTTAAGAAATAAAACAATTAAGAGAAAATTATTAAAGTCATAAGCTTATTTGTTAAACTCGAAATTAATAAAAAAAAATATTTTTTGTGATACTCCTTTAGTTTATTAATATCGTATCAATATCATATAGAACTGAGCTTATTCTCTGTGATACTCCATTAATTTATTGATATCCTATTGGTATCATATATATTTGGACTCTTTTTTCAAAGAAATAAAACAATTAAGAGAAAATTATTAAAATCATAACTTATTTATTAAACTCTAAATTGGTAGTAATTATATTTTTTGTGATACTCTGTCGATATATTGATACCATATCAGTGTCATATAGGACTGAGCTTAATCCCTCATAATATTCTGTGTATATTGATATCCTATTAGTATCATATAAGGTGGACAATGACAACAACCTGTGAATTTCAATAGCATGGCGGCATAAATATAAGGGGGTATATAAATATAAATAGTTTGTTTTAAATAGACATAAGTGTAGTTTTTTCCTTTTATTAAAATTCAATTTCTTTGACCTTAGTCTATTGATTTGGATTATAAATTATGAGACCACTTTGTTTAGTCCAATATGTCATCTCATTCTAGAGCTCTAATTGGGTGCTATATGTCAAATTAAATGACGTGTCAAGTCAAATTAAAAAGCCAATAAGATCATGCCATTTGATTATCGAAGAAAATCGATTCTTATCATTACTCCTCAGTCATGTCATGTAAATCCGATTAGCTGAAAGTAAGTTCATTTTCATCATAACTCTTTTATTCTATGACTAAAAATAGGGGTACTCATAATTTATAAATCACACCACAATTCTAACAAGAAGCTAGAGAGAACTCATAGATCAAATGTCACAGATTTTTCTACAAGCTACAAGTTAAGAACAACTCAAGATCAAAACAATAAGATTCGTGAATTCAAAAGCCCTTGAATTCAAGTACAAATCAAGATCAAGTTCATCAAGATTTAAGATGAAACTCAAAGGCCTTTAAATCCAAATTCACATGTCAAGATTAAAACCACAAAATTCAAAAATAAACCCAAAATCCGTTGAATTCATATTTAAAAAGACGAATTAGATGATTCATTGAGATTGTTACACTCATATTCAAAATAATCCACGATTGAAAATTAATTGATAGTACTATATACCCTGTCTCGTATATGGTTATTGTGATATTTTTCAATCTTGATTATTATTTTTTCGACTCAAATTTTATTGACTATAATTATTTCATCACAATTTTTATTATTGCAACAAAAACATGAACAACGTATCATTTGACATTCTTCGCGAATGACATAACATTAATTGATGAGACATGAGACAAAGTTAATAAGAGGTTGGAGGTTTGGGACAAATTCTAGATTTCAAAGTGTTCAAATTGAGCAGGATCAAAATAGAATATTTGCAATTGAAATTTAGCATTGCGATGGATGACGCGAACATGGAAGTGAGTCTTGCTACTCAACTTATTCTTAGGAGAGAAAACTTTAAATATCTTGGGTCTGTCCTCTAGAATAATGAGAAAATCGACAATAATGTCAAGCATCACATTGGGTTGGATAAAATGGAAACTTACCTCTGGAGTATTATATGATAAAAAAGTACCATATAAACTTATAAGTAAGTTTTACAGATTGACGATTAGACCGTCTTTGTAATATAAGGTGGAGTGTTGGTCAGTTAAAAACTCACATTTTCAAAAGATGTATGTTTCAAGGATGAGGATGTTGAGATGAATATGTAAACATACTGGAAGCAACAAGATTAAGAATGACGTTATTCAGGAGAATTAGGTGGGAGTGACTTTTGTTGCGGACATGATAAGCGACGCGAGATTGAGATGGTTTGGACATGTGCAGATGATGTGTGTCAATACTTCAATCAAAAGATGTGGGAGGTTGGATTTAGGGGTTATGCGAAGGGGTAAGAGTAAACCAAAAAAGTATTGAGGAGAGACGATTAGATAGGATATGGTGCAGTTTCATATCATCAAGAACATCACCTTAGATAGAAATGAGTGAGGTCAATACTAGGTTAGAAAGTTAGTAGAGATAGAATATTGTCTTGCCTTGCCTTGCCTTGTGACGAGTTTTACGTTTGTCGTAGGATTAATCGAGTTATTATGATTGTGCTCTTCGATTATTCTACTATTTTTATTTTTTCTTATAGAATTGATATTGCTCTTCATTTAGTCGTTATTCTATATCTATTATTTTCTTCTCTTTCTTTTTTTAGGACAAATATATTTGAGCCGATGGTCTTTCGAGAACAACCTCTTTATCTCCATAATTTCACTGAATATGTTATTGTTGACTTATATCTCTATCAAAAATCATTTCTCTATCTTAATAAAATAAAATAATTCTATAAGTCGGCGTACACATTAATCTCCTCAAACTCCACTAATAAAATTATGCCCCAATATTTTTGTTGTATCTATTTCTTTTTTTTCTTCTTTTATAGAAACAAAAGAAAATAAAAAGCCTCTCTTCACACTTGAGCAGCAGCGGTTACCTCATCTTCTTTCTCCTTTCTTTCTCAAACCCTGCAAAAATTCATTCAATTTTTCTTCCGATTCATACATACATATATATATACACACACACATTGTACCGGAGCCGCCACCGGAACCCTAGATCCACCGTCAAGATTTTCTTGGTTTCATCGAAGAAACCCCCATTCTAATTATGGTTGGCCCTACGCCGCCGCCGCCGCCGACGACGAAAGAGGCACCGGCACCGGCATCGTCATCGGCAGCGGTTCAGTTATCAGCTGAAGAAGAAGCTCTCAAGAGGAACACCGATTGCGTTTATTTTCTTGCTTCTCCTCTCACATGCAAAAAGGTTTAATCTTTTTCGTTATTAATTATCGATCGAGCGTTGTTTTGTTTTTCAGAATTATAAGAATATTTGGTGCCCCTTTATGTTTTTCTTGATTTGTTTGAGGATCTGTGTTGCTAGAGATAAAGATTGATTTTTTAATTTATTTGTTTGGTTAATTTCAAGATGATTTTTGTGTTATCTGTAAACCCTTTGTTTTGGTAGCTATGGTTTTTCTTTTACCAGTTGGTTACGAGACCGTCTTAGTAGCTCAATTGATTGATTTCGTCAACTTTCCCATTTCCCTACCCTCAACAACACAGCCAGTGGAATCCTACAAGTGGGGTCTGGGGAGATAAAATGGATGTTGGCTCATAGAGATAGAGAGGCTGTTTCCGGGAAAACCCCGTCTCAAAAATCAGATTTCCGTACTCTCAATTTTAACAAAAAAAAATTTTTTAAAGAAGGAGCTATTTCATGATTCTGTCAGTTTAAAGCTTGAAAGAATATTGATGTCAGATAATCCTTACATAATAAAGGTTTTAAGGTATATATATACCTATATTTCTGACAGTAAGCTTGTCCATAGTTTTGGCCTTTTGGTCAAACCATTGATTGGTTTTCAATTACTGGCTTAGCTCTTCATTTTCAATTCTGTGATGCTTGTGTGGTTGCTGAGGGTTTATCGGAAATGGTCTCTCTATCTCTGGAAACCCACTTGTGGAATTACATTGGGTATGATGTTGTTGTTGTTGCTTGTGTGGTCCTAAAACAATCTATTACATGACACGATTGACCTTTTGCTAGAATGTTTAGGCTTCTGCTAAGGTATTATGAGCTTGATTGTTTCTTTTAACATGAATTTGTCTTGTTTCTGTCACTTTTATGATGGTTTTGTCAAACTGGATTTACTCAATATTGGAGCAAGTTTAAAGCTGCAATTTTGATAGTGAACCAAACGCTCATCAAAATAAGATGCACTTAATAATCCAGGACTATTATTTCCAGTATTACATCTCTGCTTTTCAATCCTGACATAACTTTGTATGTGAACCAAATGAGCCTTAGTGAAATAATTTGCATCTATGGATCTAGATGTATTTGTATTGATGCTATAGTTGTCTTGTTAACAGGGAAGCGAGTGCGAGTACCGCCATAGCGACATGGCTCGGCTTAATCCAAGGGATTGCTGGTACTGGTTGAATGGAAACTGCTTAAACCCAAAGTGTGCATTCCGGCACCCTGTGAGTTATTTCTTTCTCAAACTGCTCTAGTGTCTTATCATCTCCGTTGTAAATATGCATAGATACTTGTCGTCATGTACATATAAAGTTTCAACTTTTACTGGCAGATGTATATTGCTCTGCATTTGCTAGTTATTCATTCATTGACTATTAATCTTTTCCCTACAGCCTCTTGATGGGTTTCTGGAAGCTCAAGTTCCAGCTGCTATGGGATTTTCTGTATCTCCCATGGTATCTATTCCACCTATACCACAGGTTCCATATGCTTCTGGTAAACAAGCCGTGCCCTGCATATTTTTCCAGCAAGGAATTTGTCGAAAAGGTGATAAGTGTGCATTCATGCATGCCCCAAGCTTTGTTTCTAACAAACCTGCACAACCTCCAGTGTCTACTGCATCTAGTGAAACTTCAACTGTTAATAAGGCATTTGGTGGGGTTGAAAAGTCTGTGCAACGCACGAAACTTTCACAAACAAATACACTGAAGCCTGGTGAACTATCTAAACCTGTGAGAAAACTGGAAAATCATCCAACCAAAAAAGATAATGCCTTTGATGAGAAGGTACTGGCACCAATTTCTGTCATAAACAGAGAGCATTCCAGGTACAAGCCAACAAGTGCTCCTCCAACCAATGGCAATCCTCTCAGTGGCCCCAAGAGAATGCAGCAGCCCATTGGGATCGATGATCACAGCAGTATGCAATACAAGGATGATGAAATTTCAAGGGAGCCTTCTCCTGGTTTTGATGTTCTTGTGGACGATGAGCTTAGAGGTTCAGATTATTATCATGATGAAGATCATTATGGTGGAGGAAGGGAGAATGGGGGGAGAAATGAATATGACTTGGGAGATTCTGCTGATTATGATTCAGTGGCAGATATTGACCGAGATATGTACCGTGATCTGCATGGATATGACTCGTATGACAGGCTTCGGGGTCACTATGCTTGGGAGCAGCAAATAGCTTCTTCTGAGAGAATACCAGGGGGATCAGCTCATCTTGAAAGTAGACGCTACGGTACAGTAGCAAGCCCTGAACATGTTGAGATGTCAGATCTGAGACATCGGTTATCGAAGCATAGGAGGGCTAATGGTTTGAAATCTGTTATTGGTCATGACTTTTCAAGTGAAAATCATGTTGAAGATCGAAGCAACAAGAACTCTAGGAGGGATGCTCACTATTTGCCTTCACATAATAGTTCTCCCAGTGTTCGCCTTCGCGGAAGAATAAAGCTTCCAGTTCGGTCATCTTCTCCAGCTGATGGGGCTGAATTATGGTTGGATAGGGCTAGAGACCGTGTTAGATTGTCTTCAGAAAGGCCACAGCCGTACTCTTACCAAGGAAGGCCTCGAGACAGAATAAAGGGAAGAGTGCAAGAGGATCTCAATAACGATGGAAGAAACAATAGAGTTCCTCGTGTAAGAAGAGAGACAATAAATGCCAATAATTCTGACTTCATGCGTCCTAAAAGTCTTGCAGAACTTAAAGGTAGGAAAACTGCTGAGAGCAATGACCAACAGCCCCTGGGAAAACGGAAGTTCCAAAAGCTTGATAGCGGTGATGATCTATCATTTGAAGGACCAATGCCTTTAAAAGAGATTCTGAAGAGGAAAAAAGGGGGTGAAGGTGGCATGTTGTCTGGTGGGAGTGAAGATGATCAACATGAAAGAAAACACCAGACAGAGAAGACTTCCATGACTACAGGGAATGTGAATTTCCCTTCCGCTGTCACCAAGAATGGGTCTGACGACCTTCCTATTAAGAAGGAAGAATCTAAACTTGTATCAAAATCAGCAGATCACCAACCTCATCTGCACCACAGTGAAAATGAAGTTGAAGCTGAAGAAGAGATGGTTGTGGAAGGAGCAGACACCCAAGACCACAAAGGCTATGATCAGAGAGACGGACATCATGATGATTATGAGCCGGCTGAAGGTGAAGATTACAACTTCGACGAAGGTGACCCTGATGATGAATTCTTGGAAGATGACGAGGACGACTTTGCAAAGAAGTTGGGCGTTGTTCACTAATAAACATCTGAAGATTTTACAAAGTTTTTTCCCTTGCCCTTTGTACTATTAGAAGCTTTTCTTCTCATGTATTTAAACTCTCTGATTGGATGGATAATTTTCCACCAGTTAGTTGCTGGGGAGGTTTAGGTTTGCCCAAAAGGGTCAAGACTATGTAACTTTTTTAGAGAGTTGATCAAAAAGTGCCTTTGCAGCTTTTGCTATATCCTCTCCTACAGTTGCTGGATGAGTTTAGCTTTAGTTGGAATTTCCCTTGCATAATGACAGTGATTTGGACATATAGGTTCTTTTAGTCCTACCAATTGGCCAGCGATAAACCCTTAAATGAAGTTCAAATCTACGGAGGATTAGTCCTTGGCCTGTCGGGCTGAGGATTTTGGGAAACCAAAAAAAAAAGGTTGTTTTAGCCCTGCTGTTAAGATCTGACTCAATTTTATGCAAAAATAGTTTGCAGGTCTAAAGTTGATTTCAGCACAGGTAGAAACAATAATAAATGCATTGTAATTTCATAAGTAGTGTTTGAAGAGGCCAGATGTATACGGATCTTGTCCCTTTCTTTGTGAAGTAGAGAGGTTATTTCTGCTCGACCCTCAGTTCAAAAGTAAAGTCATTGAAGCAAGTTATCAACAAAATACGAAGTAAATCAGGCTAACAGATCACAAAATAAGACTACGCGACTCTAAATTCAAGGACGAGCTTCAATCATACACAATGCCAGTGTCCATCTTCACAATACTAGAGCTAGTCAAAAAGCAAAAATATACAGAGCACTTTATAGTGATTTGTAGCACTTCAGAAGCACCAGCGGCAGCAGGAGAATGAGCGTGGTAAACGACCAGTTTTACGAATGTATTCTGCTTGCTTTTCTGCTTTTACAGCATGTTTGGTTCTCCTGGCTTCTGCTGCTGCCAGTCTTTCTTCGGCTTTGTGCCTCACAGCAGCTAGCTTGTTCATTAGCTTTTCTTGTGCTCGCGCCTTCATCTTTTCTACCTCCACCTGAAAGCCAAAAATGTGCAGTTTGTGAAAAGTTTCTCTTCAGCTTTATGAGGCACACTTTTCTTCTTAGTTCGTTAAAGAAAGAATGTCATTTTTCTACGATTAGAAACAACTTAACTTTAAAAACGAATGTCTAAGGGCTTTTTTAGACCCACAAGTTTCAAAAGTCTTCCTTTTCTTATTAAACTGTGCGCCTTGTCGAATAGTGTCACATAAATTGGGACAAACGGAGTGCAACTTATCCAAAAGAATTACGTAAAGAGGATGTGAAGAGCAGCACGTCTAATTTAATTTCTCAATACTTTGTGCTAAATCACAAAACAAATAAAAACATGTTTAGGTCAAAAGAGAAAACCTATAATTCATCTACTTCTAGTGCAGAGAGCTTTAGAAGTGAATTTTGTACTATGTAGATGTGGCTGAACTAGAAGCTTGATACTTGATCGTGCAAAAGATAATTACCTCAATTTTCCTCATCTCAGCTTCTGTCTTTGCTTGTTGATGATTTTCCCATGCTTGTATCTTGATTTCTTCTCGTTTAAACCTGGAGAAAGATAACCGGCAAGTCATACACTACGTAGCAATTTAATAGAGAACCGGCATAAGCTTTCTATTGAGAATCAGCATTGATCAACTAACAGTTGGTTTCTAGTTTTTTATCTCTTTAGATGAATAACTTTCATTACATCATGCTCTAAAGTATACATAAAGAGCACCCGTCGCCATAAGGAATAAAGTGCAGCGGAGGCTGACAAGCATCTTAGGGATAGCTATAAAGTTGAATATGCTAGCGAATCTTTTTATACATATATATGTACAA
This sequence comes from Solanum medicagineum, assembly GCA_026153255.1. Taxonomy (NCBI): domain Eukaryota; kingdom Viridiplantae; phylum Streptophyta; class Magnoliopsida; order Solanales; family Solanaceae; genus Solanum; species Solanum medicagineum. The sequence continues at coordinate 2,528,496 of JAPFFP010000001.1, forward strand.
AGTTGAAGGGGAGCCTTGAAGTAACTGATAAAGTTGCTGCAATGTGACCAGGAGATCACGGGTTCAAGGCTTGAAACAGTCTCTAGCAGAAATGCAAGGTAAGGCTGTGTACAATAGACCCTTGTAGTGGGGCCCTTCCCCGGACCTTGCACATAGCGGGAGCTTTATTGTACCGGGCTTGCCCTTTTACAAAGTCGAAGCTAAACCTCAATCAAAAGGCTCAAGAACTAAAATAAGATTTCTAATTTCCTGGAGATTACCTGGCCAAATACTTTGCTTTCTCTGCATCCTCCCAAGCAGCTGCACGTGCCTCAGTGACAGTTGTATTTGGTTGATCTTGCTTATCAGTTTCCAGCAAGCTGGATGCATTTCGATCCTCACCATCTTTGCTAGCCCAGGCGGCTATATTCATCTTACCAAGTTTAGTACCAAGTGCCATGATTTCTCTACGAGTTTTCATCTGTAATTCCTGGTCAGACAAATCATTTGTGCGAGCATCCAAATTATCATTTGATGGACGAAAAGGAGAGGCAACTGGTGCACCTCCTGGAGTTGATGGCCGAGAAGAAGTTGCGCTGCGAGTTGGTGTTGTTGCTCTCACAGGTGTCCCTGTCCTGGAAGGTTCCTGGCTTGCAATTGGAGTCATTTCCGTGCCCATATCTCTCATCGAAACTGACCTTGCAGTCGATGGTGGGGGGATAACAGTTGCACTATGCATAGAAACAGACGAATCATGACGGCTCAGATTTACTGCAAAAATCTACAATCGTTTATCATCTTGCATCCAAAAGTTTATCATATTTCAACAATTTACTGTGGACGATCATGAATCAAGCACGACGTAAGGGCACCATAAAGCTCAAGTTCCCAGCTTATAGTAAATGAGACAACTATCGAATATAATTGTGCAACCTCTGACTAGTGCTTCACACAACGAGAATGCAAACTAGAAATGATAACAATATCTTTATAAAAACTACACTGGGATTAGCAATACTACTATTTCTCATTCTTAGACTCAGTTTATATCAAGAGGAGACAGAAATCTTTTTAAGTCGCATGTAAAGGGATTAAAAAGCTACAGTGCAAAATGTTGGTTGATAGGGTATGGAGCATCAAAATTAGTCTTACTTGCTGATTGTCCGATGGATTTTTCAATCATGAGCACTGGCTTAACATATGATTCAGCAGTTGGGTGCGGCTCAGCCTCCCAACTCACGAACTTCTGAACTCCGCTGTCCTTCGGTTGGCCTGAGTCAATCTGTTTTGTGTCTACAGGATCCTCATACGGAACCAAATTTTGATCAGGAACCTCAACTACAACCTTTGCAGATTGTTGCCGATAGCCATACCCAGAATGACTGGTCTTGCGAGATCCAACAACTTGACTGCTCTGCCCAATCTTTGGCCTGTTAGATGTTGGGCTTGCTATCCATTTTTGTGCATCATCCCATTTAGAAGGGGCAGGTTTTGAGAAATGAGCCAGGGGCACTCTCTGAGCAGCCCGCTCAGCCTTCTGAAATTCAAAGAGGGGAGATACAGTGCCAAGACTATCGATTCCACTATCACAGTCCAAAATACTGTCATCTTGAGACCTAATTCTTGTACTAACCAAAGATTGATCTTTGATTCTCATGTCATTAATCATCTCCAACGACATTGACGAATCAACCGCTAAGGAAGTCGAACTCTCAGGAACAACACTTACAACATTTACATCTTTGCAGTTCTCCAAATTACAACCTGGCAGGCCAAAAACAAGTACTCGCATTCAAACTAACATAGTGAGTAAACAAGCCAATAACAAACCATGCTGGAAGAAGTTGATATTCAGGACTAAAGCAAGAAATGAAGGTACTGCCGTTAGTAGAAAACCTCATAGCGTAATACAAAAAACGTCAACACATTACTATACCGGAGTCGTGGATCTCAGGCAAATGGGATCTCAAGGACACAGTAGCAGATTCAAGCTCTTGATCTTCTACTACATCATCCAATCCTTCTTGTTTCCTCTTCTTTTCTGCTCCCAGTAACATAGACCTCAGCTTCCTAGGAGACAGCTATAACAAAACAAACAAAAATGGGAAGGGAAATAAAGCTTAATTTACTAAAACAAGAACTGGGCTTTACATAGAAAGTGATAACTCAAAAGTTGATTCCTTTTTCAACCAAAAAGAGAATAATGCAAGAAGTAGAAAGAAACAAACAAAACCAACAACAACTAAAGTAGGAAAAGCTCAATTGTGATGAAAATGAAATATCAATGCATCAGTGTCTCTACTCATTTTTTTGCCTTGAAAACTCAAACATACATTGGGGAAAGATAAAAGTGAAAAAATTTGCTTTCAACCTGGATCACAAAGCTAATAAAGAACCAAATTAACAACAAAACAGTACATTTGCACCCTACTCCATTATCACTGACTCAGTAAGATTCTCAAGCTCACAATATCAATTTTGCCTTGAAAATTTGACACACCCCACATTGTGGAAAGACCAAAAAACAAAACTTTTTACTTTCAACCCAAAGGTTTGTGGGTTTGAGTCACCAAAGAGCAAAAAGGTCAGAGCTTTTATATAGGGGTAAAACAAAAACAAAGGATCCAGATCACAAAGCTGAGTAAAGAAGCAAATTAACAACTAAGCAGTACATAATGCATTAGTTTTCGTACTCTTACTCCATTGTCACTCACTCTTCAAGATTCTTAAGCTCACAAATCTCAATTTTTCATTGAAAATCAAAACCCCACATTGAGAAAAGATTAAAAAACAAAACTTTTTCCCTTCCAATCCAGATCACAAAAGGGGTTGCTAGGATGATAAACACCATCCACCCCAAACCTTGATTGTGTGTTCAAGTCATCAAAAGAGCAAAAGGTCCTAACTTTTATGTTGGGGGGGGGGGGGGGGGGGGGGGGCGGGGGTTAAAAACAAGAAAAACCAGATCACAAAGCCAGTAAAGAACCAAATCAACAACTAATCAGTCTTTGTACTCCATTGTTACTGATTGTGCAAGATTTTCAAGCTAAAAAAATGTCATTTTTACCTGTAAATTTCTCTTGTCAATTCTTTCATACTCCATAAAGGATGAGTTTAGGCTTGTGGGGGTGTCTCAAAGACTGAAATTGTAGTGAATGAGCCTTGTGTGATGAATCTTGTCTATATCTGAATGGACAAAAAGAGAAAAGAAGAAGAAGACTATATGGTCCCTACACTTTCTACACTCCATCTTTTTGACTCAAAATTATGATTAAAAAGAGAAAATTTCAAAGATCCTACTAAGATCTTTTTGTCTTGTATATACTGCTACTAATAAATGCCTTTAGACCAATAATGAAGGATAGGGTGTTCACAAAATTGAATTAAAATGAATCCAAGAAAATATCCTATAATTAGGAGTGGGCGTTTGGTATTCGATTTGATATTTTTAAAATTAAAAATAGTAAATTGATACTTTTTGATTTGACATGATATTTAAGAGAAAAATTTTTAAAATTTGTGGTCCAAAATTATTCTGCGATATTTGTGTAACTGAGAATTATTTCATCAAGGGTAAAAAAGAAATTTTAGTGGTAAAACATTTCTAATTAGAAAAATGACATTCTTTTTGGGGTGGATCAAAAAGAAAAAGGTGTCATATAAAATAGAATCGAAGGAGTATCAAATATGGAAATTTTTATTTGATAAATTGAATTTCGATACAATAATTTGATAATTATGTAGTATTAAAGAAAAAAAAAGAGGGAGATACATTTATAATTTGTCCAATGTTTGACATGTTAACTTTTAAAGAAATCATATGCAAAGATGAGATCTTCAAGTCCGAGTATTATGAATATATTAACATAGGTCAATCAACAGATCTAAATCTAACCATTCATTAGGGTGCGCGTTCAATATGTCCAAAAGTTTTATTTCAATAATTAAAAGAAGATTATCAAACTTCAAAGTTCGATCCTTTATAGTAATCAAACTTTAGTATGGTAAATTATAGTTTGATCGAAAAAAATAGTTCAATTTGATAATACAATGTTTGGTGATTTATGCTCATCTCTAACGATAATATTTTGTTTGAGCGTAAGCAAGAAAATAATCAAAACCTAACTTTTGTAATTGCTAGTAGAGACACACTCTTATATATTAATCTTCTATATTAATTCGTGTGCTTCGCATCTTTTTATTTAATATTAATATTGTTACTGTGAAACTATAGGTATATACCTTACAACCTTTATCATGTAAGGATTATCTGATATCAAGATTCTTTTTAGTTTTACAACAACAACGACGACATATCCTGTGAGTGGGGTCTGGGGAGGGTAAAATGTATGCAGACCTTACCACTACCTCACAGAGATACAGATTTTGTTCCCGAATAGAAAAAATCCTGTTGGGAGTGTCAACCCCAAATAGGCCCTGCAATGCGCGATCCAAATTTAGTCAGGGCTCCACGGACTCCGGACATCTGGTGAAAAACCAAAAAAATATATATTAATATTGTTAATAAAACCTAACTTCTTTTAATTATCATATACAAATAGAATTTGAGATCAACAACTCAAATTCATGAGAGTGTGAAACAACCATTAAGCAATATGTACAATAAATATGGTTCCATGAAAATTGATAGATAATTTTTTGTCTAATAAATATGTAAAAATGCTTACATTTTAATTATTGGTCATGAATATTTATTTTTCATTTTTTTACTTTATATAAAAAATCAACTTTTAACCGTTAAAAAACCAAATACAGTTATATTCAAAATTTAGAAAACAGTCTAAATTTTATTTTTACTTTTCTTACTTTCATATATATCATGCTTAAAATATCTTTTATATTTTTGTTAAAAAACACATTCAAATCTTGAATTTTAATGGCAAAACTTATATTAAAAAAACAAAACACCAGCTTTAAAAAATACAAAAAAAAAAATCATGACAAACACCTACATAGAACTTACAAAGCAATAATTTTTTCTTGCACGTGATAAATCAAGTGCGACTTCCACAACTTTTCAACTAATCACATCATATAAAAGAAGATTGACGAGCCGAACTCCGTGGCACCATCAGAATCTATCAATTTCTTTTAGATTTTAAATATACAAAACTACCTTTTATCACCTGTGCACCTCCCAAAACCTGCAGCTGCAAAACAACGTTTCATCTGACATGCCGCCAAGGTGAGGGAGTTTCTCCCTATTTACTCGGATGGAAACAAACACTTTAATTGGTATCGGTTTATATGTGAATTCAGTAACAGTATCTTCGGTACTTCAAAATTTACTTATAACCATAGAAAATGATTGATATTACCCCTCTTTATAACATAGTTCGGATTTAGAGAGTCAAACTTCACGTTGAAACATTTCTGATGAGGATTTTATAAGTTTCTGATTTGAATGAAGTGAACATTAATGAAGCAAATAGAGGGCAAAAATGCAGCTACAGACCAACAAATATGAAACTAACAAACTACTTTTGATGACAAAAAAACTGAAATTCTAATTCCATATGATAAAAAACTGAACTTATAAACAAAAAGTAAAAAATTTGATCAGACAAAACTACTTGAATAAAAACCAATGCATTTCAGAAGAGTCTCTTCCAAATAGGGTGCTGCATCCACACTCTTTCGACCATGGAATCAATAGGTACTCCCTTCGTTTCAGGCAAGAAGAAGACAACGAAAAGGCCCATGACAACGATCCAACCGGAGAAAAAGAAGAAAATGTAGGCTTGCATTTTGCAAAGCATGGTCAAGAAAACCTGTGCAATGAGAGAAGTGAAAATCATGTTTGTGCCAACAGCGAACGCGAAACCAGTTGTCCTCGTTTCCAATGGGAATGTCTCGCTCGGAATTAACCAACCAAGAGGTCCCCATGACCATGCGAACGACATGACATACGTACAAACCAGAAACACCACGACTGATGCAAGTTTCCTGTTCAACGTTCCTGTCTCGGATAAATTTGTTGCCAAAATTGCTCCGATTGCCAATTGAGAAACCAACATTTGGCAACAAGCTTGGAGGAGCAATTTTCTCCTTCCGACCTTGTCAACAAGGTAGATCGAAACGAATGTGCTGCCAACATTAACGATTCCAGTAATGACAGAGGACAGAAGCGAGGCATTGGCCTTGAAACCCATAGTCTGAAACAGGACAGGCGCGTAAAACATAATAGCATTGATTCCAGTGAACTGCTGAAAGATTTGCATGAATATACCAATCACAAGTGGCGGAATGCTAGCAACCTTCCCTAAGTTTTTGATCGAACGGTTAACTTGCTTGGCTTGTTCACACGCTGCCACAATTTCTTTATACTCAGCCTCAACGTCACTGATACCCCTGATCTTCATGAGCGCGGCCTTTCCCTGCTCCTCGTTGCCACGCTCAATGAGACTCGTAGGGGTATCAGTGATCACAAAACTACCAATAAACAGAATCACCGCGGGAATAGCTGCAAATCCAAGCGACATTCTCCAACCATATGGATGTATCATTGAAGTTCCATAGTTAACAAGATTCGCGATGAATATTCCTATCGTCACAAACAACTGAAACATAATGTTCACAGCTCCTCTATGTTGGAATGGTGCAACTTCAGTTAAAAACAAAGGAACAGTCTCGTTTCCGAATCCAACACCAACACCAAACAAAATTCTACCAAGAATAAGCATCAACATGTTCATCGCGCCAGCACTCAATCCAGCTCCGACAATGAAAAATATGGACGCCATGAAAATGACAGGCCTTCTCCCTAACTTACTAGCAGCTTTTGACGCGAAAAAACTCGCAACAAAAGCCGCCAAGTACAACGATGAAGTGAAGAGTTGGAGAAGCTGACTATCATATTTGCAATAATTATTTTCTTTGGCATGTAACTTTCTTTGGTAAACATGGGGGAAAAATTTAATCAAGAAATCGTCCATACCAGAAACTCCACCAGATATACCAATATCGTAACCAAACATGAGTCCACCAAAAGCAGCAAGAATCCAACAAGAAACCACATAAGTTGTAATTTTAGAATTGTTTATCTCGATACTAGACATTCTTATTTTACTTATAAACTTAGAAACGAAATACTCTCTGCTATTTCTTTGTAATAAGAATATAGCTAAGGAACACGTCTATTTATAATAAAATACAAAACCTTATTTAGCTAGGATTAGAAATCCTAATCCTATATTATTTAGACTAAAATTTTTGTTAATCCATTCCTTTTCCTAATGCATTAAGGATTAATTAATTAATTAATTAATATGCATTTATGACAATTTTGCCCCTATAGAAATCGTGGCTATTAAATTATAATTTTATTATTTTATACTTTTTTTTCCTAGCCGGCCATTAAGTTAATTAAAAAAGAGACAAAATTAAAATATTAAACAAAAACAGAAAAATGAAAAAAATTTAAATTAATTCCGGTACCAAAAAGGAAATTGCCAAAATTGAAGTTTGATTTTTTGGGGGGGATTTTGGATTTGGTGAGGTTTGATTTTGCGATCTCCGGCGATGGGGCGGTCGGAGATGGTTGTAGGCCCGTCGGATACAGCGGTGGCGGCGGAGGCGGTGGCGTATCATCTGAATGATGCAATCAATTGGTGGGAAGATGTTAACAGATCTCTTGTTTGGCAAAATCGTATATTTCATCTCCTCGCTATTCTCTACGGCATTGTCGCCGCCGTTGCTTTTGTAAATTCTCTCTCTCTCTCTCTCTCTCTCTCTCTCTTTCCGTCTCAGCTTTTTTAATTTTGGATTTTGTGAATGTAATTTTAGCATATTTGTTTTGTTGATTGCGATAAGAGGAGAATCACTCAGGTGTTAACATATATAACCGGTAAGGTTGTTATCATGTGAATGTGATCACGAGGTTGTGTTTGAGCTGTGAAAATAGCTTGTGGTTGAGATATATGAGGAAGCTGATAATTTGTTTGTCTATTTGTTCGAATTGAATGTCCTGTTCATCCTTGTAACTTCACAATTTGATGTTTTCGTCAAGGGAGGAATTCTAGGTGGAACTTTCGAATTTGAGGCATTTTAGACTTGTTCTTGATGGTGCTTGAAACGATGATATATAGCTCGGAGACATGAGAAAAAATTTGACTTATTTGAATCAAGCTTTCTAGGGGCTCATTCAAGGTTTACTAGAACTATTACTCAACAGAAAATAAGAGCTTTAGTTTTGGCTCGTAGGGATAGGGACAAGAAAAAGAGAGATTTTTGTTGTTTGTGGATCACTCGGATAAACGCAGTAATTTGCGAAAGGGGGATATCTTATAGTTACAGTAGATTCATACACTATCTATACAAGAGATAGTTGCTTTGTAACTGTAAAATACTTGCACAACTAGCTATATCAAATAGGAATTGTCTTTATATGATTTCATATGGAAGCTTTAAAGTTATTAAAACTGAAGTTTTTAAAACTGAAGTTTTTAAAACTGAAGTTTGAAACTAAAAAGGGAAGTTGTTGAAGTAGGTAATATTTTTAGAGAATTGCACCTTTTCCTCCCTGAAAGTTTATGATTATTATTTTCATTTTCTGTATGTCGGGTTGTTGTTGTTGGGATTCAGTTGGTATTTATTCATGGCAAAACTATAATATGTTACCATGGACAATTTGTACTTATAGTATGTATATTTTTGGCGAAAGTTGAATCTGTTTCTAATTTCCACTAATTGTTTTATGTATGCAAAAAAGAGGGGCACATGGCTTGGAGTTTGATATTTAAAGCTTTGCCAAGTTGGTTTTGTATATGTCTCATTGACTTATTTTGGTATACTTGTTTAAATTTCCACATAAAAGACGTGTTCTTGCACATCGATAATAATATTGTTATTCAGTTATTGCTCTTGAAAGCTATTATCACTGGCACCAAATACTTCAATTTTATGTGCGGCTCTGGAATTTTTTTCTGACTTTGCAACTTGGCAATTCCAGGTTCAATTAATCCGCATTCAAATGAGAGTTCCCGAATATGGTTGGACCACTCAAAAAGTCTTCCACTTTCTCAATTTCTTTGTGAATGGGGGTTGGCATCTCTCCTTTCTTTACTTTTAATTTTGTTCCTAAACATCCTTATGGGGAGTTTCATTACACATGCTTTTCAAATGACTGGTCCTTTACGCTCCACTCTGTTTTGATCTGTTAGCTTTGTTATTAACTGGGTCTTCATCTACTTTGGCAGTTCGCTCGCTAGTTTTTATATTTCGTCGGGATGTTCAGAAGTTGCACCCGGAGGTTAGGCAACCAAATATCTTGACTTCTGGTGGATGTTTTGTCTTTACACTCCTTTAATTCGTAACGATGTATGCTACGTTTTTGCAGATTGTCCAACATATTTTGCTTGACATGCCAAGTCTTGCATTCTTCACAACTTATGCTCTGCTAGTATTATTCTGGGCTGAGATATACTACCAGGTTCTTGTGGTCTCTTTCTCAGTTTGTGTAGATATATATATCTGCTCGAGGTTGACATATCTATTTTTCCTATGACAGGCACGTGCTGTCTCCACGGATGGGCTTAGACCTAGTTTCTTCACAATTAACGGAGTGGTTTATGCTATTCAGGTAAATATGTGACAGTTATGTAGTACTTATATAAACTCCTTCCCTTTCAATTTGTTTGTCTTACCTTTCTTTTTAGTCCATATCAAAAAGAATGCCTCTTTCCTTTTGTGGCAACTTTTGAATTCCAACTTTCCACATGACATGTTTGAGATCATGTTTTTAAAAGGCATTTTGGTACATATCTTTAGTTTAAGACCACAAGATTCAAAAGTCTTCTTTATTTTCTTAAACTCTGTGCCAAGTCAAAACTAGCAAAACGAATTGAAATGGAGGGAGTATTATATATGATAGTAATTTCTTGTAAGAGCATCAATTTTGTTTTGGTGCTTGCTAGAAGTAAACTCTTGTCTGAAAATTTGGACATTAATATATTTCTAAAAATAAAACAAGTTTCATATGATCGGGTTTTTTCTTAATATTCTTGAACATTTCATTCATGGGGTAGTTCATGCAATGCCCTGACCATCCTCTCCACCTCCCAAACAAAAAGGATATCCTCCATCTGAGCATCAGTAATTACTAACTTTTCCCTTCTTAAGGTATTCTATTAGCAGAAATGAGAGCACAGTGCCAAGTATTTCAACAAAATGTTGAGACCACTCATATATCTTAGGTTATATCAAATCAAGTGTCATTGATAGGAAAATATGTTTCTGTCATTTGGAGATACTTTATCAAGACTACATTTTGTTGATGAGATGCTCACTGTCACAGTTAGGCGTACAAAGGTTTATGTTTTCTCATGGAACTGTTGCATGAAACATGTGAGACAAGGACTTCCTCTTTTAAATTGCTGTACCTATTTGGTGGATTTTCTTTGCTGATTTTCTTTGCTTCTAATATCTTGCAGATTATATTATGGCTGATAATATGGTGGAAACCTATTCGAGTACTCGTCATCTTATCGAAGATGTTCTTTGCAGGTTCTTGTTTTAGATTTTTCTTATTTGAAGTGTTTTCCATTGCTTGGATCTGTTGCAAAGTACTAACACAATGTACTTGCAGGTGTATCCTTATTTGCAGCATTGGGGTTTCTCCTTTATGGTGGAAGGTAAAATCTGATTTTTATTATCAGTTGCTTTCTCACTGACAGTAATTACCAAATGTACATTTGTTGAATGGCATACAAAATGGGTATAAACCAAGCATACAAGCATAAAGCCTAGCACCTGTTTCTATTGTTCGTATAAAGGATTCTTTATTGCCTGCTTCGTGACTATTCTTAATGCTTCTTTAGAATCTAAAGTTGGTTATGTTGTCGATTATTGTTGCTTTGATCAAAGGCCAAAGTTTTTGAACTAAAAGGTGATGTGCTTCCTAGCCTGTACATTCACAGATCTAAACCTTCATGAGATGAATCCTGTCGAGCCCTAAACTTCACATTTTTCTGCAGTTAAGTATTTTTTATTTTGGCATGTATATTATGTGGATCTTCAGTTACTTCCGGTGATCGATAATTCATTAGTTTGATACAAAGAGCATACATTGACAAAGAGAACAAAAGTAAAGAGGATGATGAAGAAGGAAGGAGGGAAAAAGAGGACAGTGCGGGGGGAGAGGAAAGAAAAGACGGAAAATGATAAAAAAACATACCTTAATATGGTGAAATAGAGAAGAGAGGAGCAAAAGATTGAAAATGGGAATCTTTGAGAAATGACTGGAGAGTTCTTTAGGAGGAGAAATGAGTTGAGGAGCATCCCATTCTTGACCAACTAGTTCAACAATGCTACCATTAACCTTCGCACTGCCCTTGTCATGTTTGACATCTGCTATATTGATCATCTTTATCCTCCTAGTTGAAAGTGGACGATTCCCCATTGAAGTCTACCCTCATCTCTAACGGATACTCCGGAGTGAAGTTCCTAACATATAGGAAAGAAATTGGCAGGTGCTAGATTGAACAAACACAGAAATATCTAGACAGTAATGGATGTCAAACATTTAAAAATGTAAAGTATCTTCAATTACACTTACTTTTAGTGAAAGTTCAAATAACCTTTTATCACCCTGCCTGTTGAAAGAGTCTTCTCAAGCATGATCTTAGTTCATTGGTATGGTCGTAGACAGATGCATAGTATTGTTGAACATGTTGTTTTCAAATAAAAGTAGTAATTTAAATATTAAGAAACTGCAGAAAAATGCTTACAGTACTGCCTGTAGCATATGTTTGTTTAGTTTGTGGATTGACCTTTGGCTATATTCGCACTTGTCTACCTTGGTTAGTCTTATATTTGAATAATTGGGTCTGTACAACTTGTATGACATTCATATTCAACCTTAAATATCACCTCACTATGTGGCTTGATATTTTTTCATTTCCTTCCAGGCTTTTCCTTATGTTACAGCGGTTTCCAGTAGAATCAAAAGGGAGACGCAAGAAGCTACAGGAGGTATATTATTAGTACTTTTTCTTTATTGGTATTTGTAATTTTGGGTTGTTCGTTCTTATTAGGTCTCTTGACTGCTCTGACATTTTGGCTTCTGCAGGTTGGCTATGTCACAACGATATGTTTTTCATGCTTCCTCATTAGATGCATTATGGTAAGTCCATATTCTTTGTGAACTAACCAATTTTTAGCTGATTAGCTCATGTTTGTAGTGTGTGAATGATGTCTTTGTTTTTCTTTAGATGGTTTCTTTTTGTCTAAACCCTTTCTCGATACAATAAGTTACTCTTTGATGAGATGTGTGCAAGCTGAGCTGTGCTTCCTTTATTTTTAAAAAAAAAGGCTTAGCTGATGTGCGTTCTTTCTTTCTTTCTAAAGGGCATGAAGCCTATTTGGTTATTCTATATGGCTTGATAGTAAGTTTCTTTCTTATCATACAGATGTGCTTTAATGCATTTGATAAAGCTGCAGATCTTGATGTTTTGGAGCATCCGATTTTGAATTTGATATATTACCTGGTGAGTTCCATATCGCTGAACTTTTGTTAGTACTTCTTAGGTATGCATATTGGTTGTTGTGCCATAATAAGAAGCATTGGTAGTCAGTATATCGTATATAATAACTGCCAAATCATGACTAAATTGAATACTTCACATGATATGTCAGCTTGTGGCATCTTACAATCGGTTTTATGCACCAAAATTCTGTTTGGCTCCTTTTCTATTCAGTCTGTTGAGTTGGAGCTGTGAGTTTCTTACTTATGCCATGAATTCAGGTTTCTTTCTCTTTGTTGACATTTTGTTTAAATTGAAAATTGGATTCAATCTTAAGATTATGGTGAAATATTTGAGACACTAGGAGTAGGAAATCCTGTTCTGAAATTAAAGCATGGTTGTTATTTCAACCTAAAATATAAACAAACTCTTAAACTAGGCCTCAACTGGTAGGTAAGCACGCCAATTTTGAGAGTGCACATCCAAACACCTCAACTTGGTCTCGACCGGCAACTAAACACTCCAATTTGTCCGCACTATATCTCATAGACACCTAATACCGGAGCCACAAGTTGTTGAGGGGTGTCAACCGACCTTCATCACAAAATTATATTGTGTAGTTAGATAAAAATATTCTTTATATACTTCGTCATATATTTAATTTTTTATATTTTGACACTCCTTAATAAAGATTTGCCTCTGCCATTGTGGACACCCTAATGTGACATAAATTTTGTAGATGTCTAGATGATTATTTTGTAAGTTGGAGTATTCAACTATATTGGAGACGAGTTGTGGTGTCTAGGTGTGCATACTCAAAGTTGGAGTGTTTACTTACTAACTGAGGCCAAGTTTGGGTGTTTGTTATGAATTATGCCTATACATATTAGTTTGGTCCAAAGTTCAAATTATGAGCATATAGTTAGATATGGTGTATTTTACTTGGTGTTTTGGGGGTAGAAAGTACATGAGAAACATAGTAATACTTTCTCAATGTTTTGAGACTAAGCAAACATTTTAAATTACTTGCAGTTAGTGGAGATACTACCTTCTTCACTTGTCCTTTTTATTTTGAGGAAGTTGCCTCCAAAGCGAGGGATCACACAGTACCACCCTATTCGCTAATACGTTAAGAGGGTAGATAATGATGAAAATCAAGCTCTGGGATCAGGTATTGAGTGAGTTTGCTTTTACTTGGATGTGATTTGCAAGCGCGAAACACATGAGGAGTGATAATGTAAATCGGAGTATGGTTGGTGGTGTACACTGAAATATGTGTCTGTCCTCATACTTGGCAGATTTGTAGCTCTGTTTTGTACTACTAGTTAAAGAAGAAATCGTGAAGTTCTTTTATGATCTCTAGTGTATTATTTCGTCTTTGTATGTGTCAGGTTTCAATTGAATTCATTTTTTCTCTCCTGAAATTTCATCGTTGTTCCCAGTTCGGGTTCTGTAATCATTTGGCTCGGCGTTATCATTGTTGGCTACATACAGGATATTGACTACTGTTGTATCATGTATGATTCATGGTAGATGATGTTTTATTTATTCATCGAACGAGTAAAGATTTCATGTGAATATACCTGGAACAGAAATGTTGTGCTTCGATCTCTTCGATCAATATGTGAAGTTGAATGAATGGATCTATCTCCTTTTTTGTTCTTTGGAAGAGGATTATTTGCAAGGTATTTCTGACTGTTAGTTATTATCAGAATGTTGTTGATAAGTTGATCATTTCTTGCTAGTGATTTTTTGCCTATAGGATTGCACTTGATTAGGGATGAACCATTTTTCAAGCTTAGTAGGTGTTTGGTCTTGGGATTTGGGACCGGAATAACAACAATAATAACATATTCAGCGTGATTTCATGAATGAGGTTTGTATAGGAAGGTAGAGTGTACCTAGACATTATCACTAATCTGTGTTTGTTTATGAAATTTGTACAAAATTTAACTTCAATTTAATATTTCAAGCTGTAATTCAGTTTCTTTTAGAACATAAAACTTGACTTGTTAAAAAAGATTCATACGATGTGAAGAGATTGTCCGTACAAAGAATAATTAGTTATTATTATAGTTGATTTATTGGACGGTGGATCTTTATAAAATTATATGTATTTTAAAACTTGCAATAGCATGTAATCGCAAGTATTTACTTACGAAAGAATTGTGGAGATATATAAATTATTAATTTAATGCCTTACAAAATTTCGATGTCTTGTTTTTTGACTATGATTTGTTTCTTTAGTAAGATAGTACACGAGTTAGAGAACAACTTTTAAATTGTATTTAGTTGTCATATTGTGTTTTTTAAAAATTATATTGTGTTTTTTAAAAGTTAATTTAACTAATTTTTAAAATTAATTTAGATTAAATTGATTTAATATTTTAAAATAGAAAATTAGTTATTCAAAAACTACACGAAAAATACTATTGATTGCAACTTTTTTCATATTAATATGATGAAAAAAAATACATCTTAAAATGTTAATCAAAATTTATATAGTTTAACTCTAAAATTAAAAACTGTGATAACTAAAAAAGAACGGAGAGAATATAATGATTCTACCACATTGTGATCCCTATAAATTCTGTAATTCTTACGCCTTTCATATCAGTTTATTTGAAATTATTTTCTATATTTATCAATAATTAATTTTATAATCAATACAAAATATTTATAATCACACAAATACTATAACATATTTAAAATTACAATTTTTAAAATTTTAATAACCAAATAAACACTACAACATATTCAAAATTATAAATTTCAAAAATTTAATTTTTTTTATGTATTAAATTCGTATCGATTCGAACTATATCACATAATTAAAAAAATATAAGTTATAATTTTTTTTAATTTCTCGCTCAATATCTGATATTTACGTAATCATAGTTGTGCATTCCAACCATCTCTCTACGACCCATGTTGGTTATAAGTTATGAATTGGTGTGGTGTATGTGAAGATGCATACTTCCTTACTTGTTTAATCTTTATTTTCTAATAAATTATATAATAAGATAAGAAAGAAAAAAAGTTTTTGACTTATTTTTCTCCTTATAAAATTTGACATATTTTTATTTATTTATTTTTTGGTAGGACATCTTTATTAGGAAACTCTTCCTGAAATTTCCACTAAAAGAAAGTAAGGGACCACAATATAAAAAAATTCAGAGTGGAATTACACGAGGAAAAAAGTTAAAATTAAAAAAAAAACAGGTCTACTTTGTAATTTATTTATTTTTTTGGTAATTAGGTTTACTTTGTACAATAATATATTGTAATGTATAACTAAAAAGATTGTTTTATTTTTATTCTTTTTTTTGTAAAAAAAAAAATCTTTTTGAAGATCAATTGAGAGAGACACTTAATGGAATTATTTCATTCTCTTATAGAAAAATTAGGAATGATTTGCTAAATTGACAAATATTAGATATGTTATTAAAGGTTGTAACACTAGTTAATGAGTTGCAAATTATAGCAATTACGAGTTTTAATAATTTTATTACAAGTTATAACAGATATATACATTATACCCACTCAATACCAATTGCATATCTTCCCAACATATTGTATGCAATTGGTATTGAATGTGTATGATGTATATATCTGTTATAACTTGTAATTAAATTGTTAAAATTCGTAATTACTATTATCTAATGTTACAACTCGTAATAACATATCTAATATTTGTCATTTTAGCAAATCTTATTTACTACTAAATTTATAAGAAATTTTACTTTTTCTATTTATTTTTATTTGTACATGACATAAAATTTTTAAGAAATTAAATAAAATGTATATTTTACCATGATGTTCATATTAATTGGTTATACATGTATGAATCTTTAGTGGACTTAAAAAAATAATTTGGAATAAGTAGTCTATGTTAAAAATAATTAGGAATAAGTAGTCTAGAAAGTAATTATTTAAGATAATTTTGTAATTGCACTCATGAGCGGAGTCATCTTTGGCGAAGGATAATTTGATGCACATTCTTCATTAAAAATTTGTGTGTTCTATAAAAAGTAAATATTTGACTATTATGATGTATATTTAATTTTATATATTCTTAATATAAGTAAGAAAAAATTATAAGTATTTTACGATTAAGAAGCAATTGTTTCTTGTACAGATTGTG
Source organism: Solanum medicagineum (assembly GCA_026153255.1). Lineage (NCBI taxonomy): Eukaryota > Viridiplantae > Streptophyta > Magnoliopsida > Solanales > Solanaceae > Solanum > Solanum medicagineum. The sequence goes on from JAPFFP010000001.1 coordinate 2,545,101, forward strand.
TATTAATTTACTATAACTATATGATATTCCTCTTTCGCGAACACATCATATATTAATCTACTATAACTATAGGATATTCCTCTTTCGCGAATTACTTCTGTAGACATTGAAATTTTGTGCGACTCTACAAAATTAGTTCTATTTCAGCCAAAGTTTATTAGAGGCTAGTCCTATTTTAGTTAGAGTTTCTTAGAGAGGGTTTCTTAGAGGCTACTTTGCCCCAATCCCTAATTAATGCCTATATAAAGGAATTATATTCCCTTAAAGAAGTATCTCAGAAATCCTACAAACTCTTGGAAGATCCACGACTCTTCTTGATAATCAAATCCTTCAAGAAGCTTTATCCAAATCCTTTCATGGAGATCAAGTCCTTATCATCCTAGTTTGAGAAATATGTCACTAAAGACCCTCGAATTACGAAGAAATCTTAGGAGAGAAGAATCAAGGAATAAATGGACTTTTACCCATATTGTTTATCAATAAAATTATGTTTCTTCATATTTTATTCATAATTGTAATTTATTTTTCTATCATATTAAAATTTATCAAAAACAATTACATTTATCCTAGTGATCTACAAACCATAAAAACCTATTGTTGATAAAATATTATGATTCCGCCACTAATTGTATTTCTACAGTTTCATAACTCCAAAGGCCCTCCATTATTTTTTTTTTAATTTTCTTCCTTCCAATTACCGGCCACCCACTCAAAAGACAAAAAATTAAAAAGGTCAACATCTATATCAATTACTAGTACTATATTTATATGGCCACTCAAAAGACTAATATAAAATGCTAATTAGGGTCAACATCTATATTAATTTAGTATATTTATTTGGTTGTCGATGGCTTATAAGTAAACAAGAAAAAGTTTCAACTTTAGTACACAACTTTCCATATGGTATACAATGAGAAAATAATCTTTTATTACAATTGATACATTAAATTTTTTTAAAAATATTTTTTTCTAAATTTCTTGTATATATTCAACGTAATTTCATAAGTTTTGTGGAGAATGATGTATATGTAGCTTTATTCTTATTTTATGAAGATGAAAAAAATATTTATATGTAACTGATAAAGTTGTCGTGTGATCGGGAGGTCGAGGTCGCAGTCCGAGTCTTGGAGGCAGCCTCTGATAGAAATGTAAGGTAAGACTATATATAAATAGATCCTTGTGATCTTGCCCTTCCTCGAACCCTGCACATAGTAAGAGCTTTAGTGCACCAGACTTGTCTTTTCTTTTTTTGTTTTAGACTATCAATTTAAAAACAGGTAAAACCAAATATAAATTAATAGAAGGCCACAAAGTCCATTTCCATTGTATAAACCTTGTGCTCATTCTTTTGACACATGTCTACAAAGGTTGTATTGTATAAATAGCTAGTTGATAACTAATTGATTAAAATTTCCTTGCAACTAAGAGGAATGTGTTATATGATTGGACAAAAAATTCCACTAAGCTAATGGAGTTACAAATTTGTCTTATTGCCTTTTTTGTTTTAGGTTTTGATTTGTTTGTATTATATATATTCTCACCCATCTTTGATGACTATATTAATAGTGTATTTTTGGTGTCCTTTCAGTCGAGGAATCAAAATTTAAAATTTATAAGTATATATCTAGTTTTTAGCCTATTAGAGTTACTAGATTTGAAATTATCATTGAAGAGATATTAAATATAAATATAAGATCGAGACTAAGTTACTGAGCAGATGAATATGTAATTGAAGCATTAGCTCTAAGCAAAGCCCTCATACTTTCTAAAGATAAGGAAGAGATTTAGCCAACTTAATTGACCTGCCTATTCTTACTATGATGCATATTGAGTAAAGAAACGATCGAGGAGGTACTAAGTTGAAAGAAGCATAAAGAAATTTAAATACTGAAAAATTATGTTAAAAAAAGATGACCATGAACGAATAACATATTGCAACTATAAATTTAATTATATTCTTACTTAAATTTTTTTTTTAGAGTTATAAACTCCTTCCTTGAGGAAGGCTATGTTGTACCTACAGGGTATAATTACTATAGAATTAATATTTACAAAGATAAATAATCATATGTTTCTTGTTAATTGCTCTTCAAATTACAATTTATGTAGTAAGATGATAAGTACATTTTTATTTTTAATTAGTGAGAGTCGATTCACTATAAGAATTATGAGGCCCAATCAGTAATTGTAATCTAAATTTTATATTCATGTTAAAAATTTCACTTAATATATATAATTAACATATCACGAATTCATTGAATAATAGTACTCAATAAGTTATAAATTTTGAATTTTGACTGTTACAAATAAAATGGTACGCCCTTGTTAAAAGATGCTTTATCCCCCCACCCCACCCCACCCCACCCCCAAACTAAAATTTCATAACTAATCGAACTATAAAATAGATATCGATCAAATAAATGGAGGAAATAGTATAAGTAATCCTAAAATACTTTTGGAGAAAAAGAGTTTCATGAATGGGGGGCAAAATTTATTTGTTTGACTTCTTTTTGTCGATTTCCTATTGGATAAATTTAACTTTTCTAAAAATAAAATAAAATATATCATTATTGCATCCACAAACTTTGCCCCTTTTCTTTAAAACTAAAATATGATTTTCTTATTAATGAAATATAAACTTTGCCCCCTTCTTTTGTTTTTTGGAGAAAGACAAGAATACTATACCATTTCATTTATCTCAAAATATTTATCGTATTTTTTATTTATATATTTTTTAAAAAAATATAAACAAGAATGGTATTTGACTATATTTTATTTTTATTTATATTTTAAAATATATTTTTTATTTAAATATTAAGTACTCCATAGTCTATATTGAGGTGTTTATAGTTTTAAAAAATAATTATTAATAAATAGCTATTTTTGATGGATTTTAGAAAATAATCTACTCATTAATTTTCAAATTAAAATCTTTTTATTAGAATCCGCATACCATATATTGAGTATTATTAACTCAAAATATGAAATAATACTCGATCGCCTTTGATAATAATTTGAATTATATAACTCAAAATCAACAGCTCACGGCAAGAAATAAAGCTTTTTTTGTGTCGTAAAAGTTTGTATTATAAAACAGGATTTTCTTCACTCATTTTTACATGTGATGACTTGGCATGCATTGCATTAATTTTCATTGAATTATTTTCTATTTTACTAAGAGTTACGTAATGATCTGAATTTTTATTAATTAATATTAATATAATTCACAATTTCGCACGGCAATTAGCAAATAACAAAATCAAAATAAAATATTAAAAGATGGATGGCTTCCAAATAAAAAGAAAAAGTAAAGTGGAAAAAACTAAAGGATGAAAGGTACGTAAACGTTAATTTTATTTAATATATATAGCACTAAAGTTATATAAGTGTATTTTATTATTTTACTTTTTGATTGAATCAATTGCTTAATTAATAAGTGGTTTTTTTTTTCTTGGATTTATGTACACCACAAAAAAAATTCTAAACATTACTCTACCAATAAAAAGTCAAAGTTAGTCATCCCTCAATTCCAAATTGGATACATCTTGCTTTTTAAAAAAAAATTCTATTTACAATATTGTTACTATAATGTGTTACATGATTAAAGTAGTACGTGAATTGGATTCACAAACTCGTGAGATGATTCGATTCATATATATTTAGTGTCAATATTGGAGGATTCAGAGAAATTTTTCCTAATACAAGAGGCCTGAGAAGGGCGATGAATAATCAAGCGTGGAGTAAAGAGATAAATGTTGAAATCATCTAATTAAGTAGTAAATTGATACTTCAAGATTAGTGCTTTTCTATTTTGATTTTTTCAGAGTCTGATAGCACAATCAAAATAAGGATGAATCTTTTGGCCTTTCAAAAAAAAAAAATTCAAGAGAAGACTCATCGTCAATTTTTAAAATGATAACAATTGTGATTGCAATATCAAAATTTAGATTCAAATATATAATTTTTTTTATTGCAAATATTAATTTAGTCTACTAATCAATTTCACTCTAAGGATTGGATGAAATGAATCTCATACGTGGACAAGATTCAACAAGACATAAGCAATACAACAAAATACATATAAAACATGTCAACTCTTTTTATAATGGTATTACAAACATTCTAAAAACATTTTTATTATAAAATAATGATTCATATACAATACTTTCTATGTCATCTTATATATTGAGTATATACATTTACACTCTTTGGGAAATCAAATCTAGAGGATTTTTTTAATTATAAAAGGTGATTTAAAGTCAAAGAAATTACAAGGAAAAATAAAGATGGTAAAAAATATATATATATTATTATGCCCTTCCTATCCTTCAAAAACGATTAATCTTCACTCCTATTTTCATAGACGATTTTTAAAAAAATATTAATCAGAAGGAGTTTTAACTATTTTACACTTATTTGTCAAAAAATTTCATTAGACACTCGTACAATAACTTATTCCAATTGGGCATCTGAACATGTGATAAAGAGATTAATGCATATCATTAAATGAGGTGACATATATATTTTAAGTGGTTAATTAACTACTTACTACGTATGGACATTTGAGGACATGCGTAATTTTATTTTCTAAAATTCCAAATCGAAGTTTCTAATCTAGTACTTCCTCTATCCCAAAATAAATGTCTATCACTTTATCAAAAAGGAAAAAAAAAAGAATCATCCCAAAATAAGTGTTACCTTAGAAATTCTAGACAAAAGGGTATGTTTTTTCAAACTATACCCTTATACTACTTCTACTTAATAGTGTTATTATCAAAAAAATATTTATTAAATAGGAGTAGTATAGTACACAACACATTCTATTTATTGATTTTTTTTTAAATGAACATGAAGATTTTTGCTAAGATAATGCTTATTTTGGGACGACTGAAGTAGGCAATAGAAAACACTTTATCATGTGTTCAGAGACAGATAAGGCTCCTCTTCATTATTTTTCTCTTCACTTTATCCAAGTTCCTATCTTGATAGTGACACATAGTATAAGTTAGATTTTAATGGCTTAGGTTTAATTGACCATTTCTTCTCTCTCCATTAATGACATAAGTCAAATAAATCTTAGCTATTAAATCTAACATACGTCATGTGTCAGCCATGAAGATAGAAACTTGAGAAAATGCAAAGAAGTCTCCTCCGTTCAGAGACCATCAATGTAATAATTCTAATTATATATAAATAATATAATTTTTTATCTAAAAAATCAACATAAACCCCTCAATCCTATCTAACTCCGCGACCGCGACTTCATTCCTCCCCTTTCCCCCAACCATATATTATAATAAGTGCCCACAAACTCTTAGTGCTAAAAAGCTCATAACCATTTAATGTTGTCCACCCCAAAATTGTTCTAATACCTACCAAAATACGTCACCTCCCAAAAAAACCCCACAAAGGCATTCTCTTTAAATTCCATTCATTCCTCCATTGGCCTAAAGAAAGAAATTTTTTTAAAACATTTCCACCATTGTTAGAAATTAAGGGAAAAAAAATCAAAGCATATAGTATAAGCCATGTCTCAAAAATCCATTCTTGAATACTCCAACTTAGCCAATACCAACAATAATAATAGTCCAAATTGTTATTTGTTGTCACAAAATTGGTGGCCACAAGTAGACAATAATAACAATAGTGCAATTTTTTATCCAATTTCTAATAATAATTCCTCGTTGTCTTCATGTAATACAAATAGAAGTTCATCTTGTGAAGAAGATGTTATATCTATTTCTAATAATAATGGAAATAGTGTAACAAATAATAATAATAATCTTCATCAATTTCAATTTCTACTTGGTGTTGATGAGAATAATAGTTCTTTGATTAGTGGAGAAATTGCTGCTAATTCTAATGATCACAATCAACTTATTTGGAGCCAACTTCTCTTGTGAGTTTGATTATCTCTGTATCTTTTACGATGATTACATGTCACTGTTCGTAATAAGTAAAGTCAGTTATGTTATTATATAACGTATATCTGCAACAACTTTGTTTCATATTGCTTTGTTATGTGATGCGTGAACTAAGGATCTCTCAAAAACGTTCATTCGATTTTCACGAAATAGGAATAAAATCTGCATACACTCTATTTCTCTCGACCCCATTTGCAAGAAGGGGGAGATGGGTTTATTGTTTATGTTGATGTACTTTGGAAAATATTGTCGGAAATGACATGCTATAACATGTTTAGATATTATGTTGATAATATAATTATTATTTACAACCATATACTAAACCAACTTTTCTTGTGAATTTTATTATCTTTCTTTTATTATCTCCTAGTTTTTCTCTAACCCCAAAAAAAAAATGGAGCACAAGTTGTTTGGATAATTCATTAATATTATTTGAATCTTATGTTCTTGAATCATATTATTCCTATAAAAAAATTGAGTGTCATTAAGGAGGATACAATTAAAAAAATACTCTCGTTCACATTAAGTGAAATTGTTGAGATTTTTTTCTTAGCTCAAAATAAGTGAATTATTCAAAATTCAAGAGAATTATTAAGACCTTTTTTATTTATATTTATCCTTCGTTTAATGAGGCTCTTTACTACTTTATATTTTCTAAAAAAAATAATACAAGAATAACAAAAAAGATAATAGTAAAAAATAGCTTTTGATTTATGTCCATAAATATTCTTTCAACGAATGGTGTCATACCCAATAATTCTCTTAATATGGACCAGAAGGAATATTAAACATAGAAAGGTACATTCTTTTTCAACCAGATGAAATTTTTTTTTAAGGAAGACAACCCTAGAAAGAGCTTAATGAAGGATGTAAAGTTAGTAACACAATGAAGAAATTCGATGTTATTCTATTTTTTCTTGCATGCAAACTTGCTAGCTTCTTATTCAATTTTTGTGCAGAGAATTGTTACTGAAAAGAAAATTTGTACTTAGGTAGCGGAGTCAAAATTTTCATTAAAAAAATTTAAAATATAAAAGAATAACCAATATAAAAAATTCTATGTTTACTCTATATGCATAAAAAATAAAAAAATTAATCCAATCTTAAATATGCAATATAATTTTCAGCTAATAAAGATTCGAATGAACCTCTTACTACTACTTGGCTCCGCCCGACTGTATTTGTCTTGTTGGGGCATAGGGGGAGAGTGTTAAGCAAGACCATAGTTTGGAAGTGGAGCACTAATAATAATTAATGTCTTTCTTTTTTAATTTTTCATTCGATGTCTGCTAGTCATATTGGAGCTCCATTAATTTGGATTAGCATTGTCTACGGCCATTGAAGGATAGCTCCTTACTAGGAATTTTTTCATATATACCTAGGACTCAAAATCGAGACCTCGAATTAAGGGGAGATCATCCAACACCATCTTTGATTCTTGAAGCACTAGTGATGACTTTTGTTTGGGGTGGGGGAGGTGAGGGTGGGGTGGGGGCAGTGGCGGAGCCACTCTTTGACCAAGGGTTC
>JAPFFP010000001.1:2552651-2573210 GCA_026153255.1 Solanum medicagineum
CCTCTCTACCAATCCCCTTCACTGCTCCAGTGAACAGGTCCTGCATGACACAAATGTCAGGGAAGAAAGTAACAGCACATTTCAAGTCCTTGGTTAGTCTCGATACTGATAGCAAATTGTGTTTAAAATTAGGAACATACAATACATCAGTGATAGTATCTCCATTGTGCAATTTGCAATTCCCAATACAAGCTATGTCAAGTGTGCTACCATCTGGTAAATGCACTCTTTTAATGTCTGTTTTAGCAATCTGACTAACACCATCAAGTAACTCTCTACTATGAACCATATGATTCGATGCCCCTGAATCTATTATCCATCTTTTTAAAGCTACATTGTTAGTAGCTAAGAAAACCTGATGCATACCTACCTTCTCTGAATCAGGTGGTAACTCTTTATGAAGCAATTTCAGAATTTGATCATATTGCTCCTGTGTGAACATCATGCCAGTTCCTTGATTTGCATTATGAGTAGACTGAGAACTCTCCCCTGGTACAGAGCTTGACACAGCATTTGTAGTATATTGTGATGGATAAACACCTCTTTTCTTCTGTGGATAACCATGTAACTTGTAGCACGTATCCCTTGAATGCCCTTTCCACTTGCAGTAGTCACAGAACAAGTGTATGTTTTTTCCCCTGTAGCTCCCTTTATCATAGTTGTTGTTCTGATTTCCTTTTGTCATCTGTCCTGAGCCTCCAAGATTGGACTGAGTTGTTCCCATTTTGCTACTGAATAGAGTTGTAGCACCTAATTCTTCAGTTGTCTTTCCCAGATTTCTTAGACTTTCCTCCGATATCAACATTGCGTAGGCTTTGTTGATATTAGGAATTGGCGTCATCATCAAAATCTGGCTCCTAGCTTGATTGTATGTCTCATTCAGCCCTGTTAGATATTGCAACAACCTCTGATACTGATGGTGTTCCATATATCATCTGGAACCTGCACAATCATATCCCGGACATGGCACTAGTGAATCAAACTCCACCCATAGATCTTTCAACTTGGTGAAATAGCTTGATACGGTCAATGTCTCTTGTGTCAATGTTACAATTTCCTTGTGCAACTGAAACACTAGAGATCCATTTTCTTTATCAAACCTCTCTTTCAAATCATTCCAAACTGTGCATGCATTTTGAGGCGTACGCAACACAGTTGACTAATTCTTTGCTCACAAAAGTCATGATCCATGAGAGAACAATAGCATTAATTTTCTCCCATAGATCGTGCAGTGATACATCGAAGTTCTCCTTTGAATGTTTCCCATCTACAAAACCCATTTTACTCTTCCCTACGAGTTCGATTTTCATAGATCTGCTCCAGAGTGCATAGTTTTCCGGCCCAGTCAATTGAAAAGAGATGAGTGAGCTACCTGGAGTATCGCACGCCTGTAAGTATAGAGGATGATTCGCATCTATCACCATGTTCGTTCTCACAGCTTCAACTCTTTCAGTAGCATTCTGTTCCATATCCGCCATTATCGATGAACTCTGAACCCTAACTGCGATTTCAACCTAACTGCGTTCAATCCGAGAAATTGTCCCCCTATGCTCTGATACCATGTTGAGAAGGAGGCTAAACATACAAGATCAACAATAATCAGTGAGAACAAGCAACCAGATCAACCATACCATTGGAGGAAGCTTCGAGAGAGAAAAGGAAAGTGAGAGAACATTTCTTATTTCTCAAGCATGGAGAGAAAAATATCTGATGTGTCTCTTTTCCACTGTACAATTATATATATATATACACACTTAGCATTTAACTAATCTACTTAAAAAATAACTGCTTCCTAACTAGACACTAACTAGACTTGTTACATTATTACACAGCTAACAATAAAAAAAAACTAAATCTCAACCATTTTCAACACAAGTAATAAAGTGGCTCTTTTTAGGAGTCGAAAGTCGAACCCACAGTGAACTTGTCAATATAAGTTTCCATTTTGTTTGATCTTCTTAGGAGGAGAAATCTTTGATTGTGGAACTTCTTATTGTTTAAGTTTCTAATTTGAATGATATGAACATTAAGGAAACAAATAGATGACAAAAATGCAGCTACGCACCAACTAATAAGAAACTAACAGAGTACTTTTGATGACAAAAAACTAAACCTACAAACAAAAGTAAAAAATTTAATCAGAAAAAACTACTTAATAAAAATCAATATATTTTAGAAGAGTCTCTTCCAAATAGGGTGCTGCATCCAAACTCTTTCGACCATGGAATCAATCGGTACTCCCTTTGTTTCAGGCAAGAAGAAGACTACGAAAAGGCCCATGACAACGATCCAACTGGAGAAAAAGAAGAAAATGTAGGCTTGCATTTTGCAAAGCATGGTCAAGAAAACTTGTGCAATGAGAGAAGTGAAGATCATGTTTGTGCCAACAGCGAACGCGAAACCAGTTGTCCTTGTTTCCAATGGGAATGTCTCACTTGGAATTAACCAACTAAGAGGTCCCCATGACCACGCGAACGACATGACATACGTACAAACCAGAAACACCACGACTGATGTAAGTGTCCTGTTCAACGTTTCTGTCTCTGATAAATTTGTTGTCAAAATTGCTCCGATTGCCAACTGAGAAACCAACATTTGGCAACAAGCTTGGAGGAGCAATTTTCTCCTTCCGACCTTGTCAACAAGTTAGATCGAAACGAATGTGCTGCCAACATTAACGATTCCAGTAATGACAGAGGACAGAAGCGAGGCATTGGCCTTGAAACCCATAGTCTGAAACAGGACAGGCGCGTAAAACATAATAACATTGATTCCAGTGAACTGCTGAAAGATTTGCATGAATATACCAATCACAAGTGGCGGAATGCTAGCAGCCTTCCCTAAGTTTTTGATTGAGCGGTTAACTTGCTTGGCTTGTTCACATGCTGCCACAATTTCTTTACACTCAGCCTCAACGTCACTGACACCCCTGATCTTCATGAGCGCGGCCTTTTCCTGCTCCTCAATGCCACGCTCAATGAGACTCGTAGGGGTGTCAGTGATCACAAAACTACCAATAAACAGAATCACCGCGAGAATAGCTGCAAATCCAAGCGACAATCTCCAACCATATGGATGTATCATTGAAGTTCCATAGTTAACAAAAAAAATGTGAAAAAATGATTTTGTCTAAAAAGGGGTCTTTTAATGAAGAGCAAAAAGTTCAAACAACATTATTAAGAATCTTCAAGCTTTTAATATAGCATAGATAGATAGATAATTGAAGTGGTTTCCTATATGTTGGAAAAAAGAGATCCTCCCTAATTTTTTTTTTAAAAAATTTAGGTTATATTTTTGTAGAGTTAATTAATTTTCAAAATTAAATTAAATTATATTAACTTGATATTTTTGAATAAAAATTTGGAATAACTACCTAATTACACTTCTTTGTTTATTATATTTTTCACTTTTCTCATCCATTCCCAAAAATTTGAAAATTCCTTCTTTTTATTCGGATACATTAATTCAATAATCCAAATATATATTAATTCGATAATCCGGATACATTAATTATGATTCTTAAATTATCTTTATGTTCAATGTATCATGCTTCAAATGTTATCTTGTAATACTTAAAAATCCTAATTTTTTGTATCTGAAACTGAGTTAATATATTCAGATTACTGAATTTATGTATCCATATTGCCATATTTTTCAAGGGATGATTTAAATTTGAAACCTTTTTTGTGTGTGTGATTAAGCGATATATATATTGCATAATTTACGCATGTCCTAGTGCCATGAGGCATGTTGCTTGTCGTAGAGTTAGAGATACAATATCTTAGTTGGACCACATCTCGGCCCCAAATAGGAAGTATTTGGTAATTGTTCTTCTTGGAATAACTAGTTCTTAAGTTGTTTGCGTCCAATTGATTATGCACAAACACCGGAGGAACTACAAAAATCTTTCTACCTTTAAAACAAACACTTTTGATTCTTTCCTTCGCCATCAAGTCAGGTACCTGGTCCTGTTCCTTGCACACTTAATGTAGTTTTTATGCTCCCAATCTGTTTCAGCAATGACATGCAGTTAAAGATAAGATTGTCATAGAGTAAGTTAGCTGTTTGGAACATTTCTACAATTTTTCGAGCATCTGTTTCAACGCATAGATGTGAGAAGTTGTGTCGGATGGTTCGTTGAAGCCCTTTCCGAAGAGCTTTGAGTTATGCTTCCGATGAATTTGCATAAGGTGTTGTGCCATAGAAGTCCATTAACCAGTGCCATAATAGAAATATGGCTATTTATATTCCCATTATTCATAGATTTATATTTCTATCATTTAATTAAATTAATGTCCGAATCAATTAAATTATTCTAAAATTATAAAATTATTTTTATTAATATCGAAATAATTATCACTGGATATATATTGTTGTTGTTACTATTGTGTAATATATAGAAATAATTAATTGGTGAAACAATTAATATCAAAATAATTAAATTGTACTGTGTCATTTTGCAGTGTTAAATTGATTGGAAGAAAAATCGAGCTGTCAAAATCATAATCCCACAGAAAATGCCCCCGGCGACTCCTCAATCCACCGTCGCCACTGCCGCTGCTGCCGCTGCCGCCGCCAATCACCGCCAAGGAAACTCCAATCCCAACCAGAACCCGAACAAAATTGACCTAAAGAACCCTAGCAATTTCAACAGAGCAATCAATTCGCGTCTCTCTTCTGTAGATACCGATATGCCCGACCCGAATTCCTCGACTGGAAATGTCGCCGGACGTCCTCCTTCTTCGAGTATCTCAACGCCGATCAAAATTGACGGATGGGAGGAGGATGCTATTTTGGCCCGGTCCAAGTTTCTTCATCGAATGGAGGTTCTCAAACGTAGGCATCGACGGACTAAGCAACTCCAGCGTATATACAGAGATTGTTACTGGGCGTTAATGGAGGAAGTGAAGCTCAAGCATAGAGAGTATTGCTGGAAGTTTGGAATGAGTGCTTTTCTGGAAGATGAGGATAAGAATAACAAGGATGGGACTCAAGGAACCGGAGAGAACAGCGGCAATATGGTTAACAGTAATACGTGTGGTGTTCATGGCTGCAAGTCGAAGGCGATGGCGCTTACGAGCTTCTGTCATATGCATATACTGTCGGATCGCAAGCAGAAGCTCTACAAGGCTTGCAATTATACCATCAAAAGGTTTGCTTGTTATTCTTTTCTTTGTGTCTCATATGTTTATATGTTACACTTTGTTTGGATGGTTGTTAGGTTGTATTGTATTGTTAGTCTAAATATAATGTTTGTTTTGATTGTTATTTAAATTCTATTGTATCATATGCACGCGTGAACTATCTTGCTTGGAGAGTAATTCGTGTCTCACAGATACCTTTCTGAAGTGTTTCTGAAGCAGAATGCATACGCCCACACCCAATTTAATGCCTTATTGTTTGACATAAAGCTGGTTATTTTGCTTACATATAACAAAAAGATTTCATCTTTTTCCTTCCAAAGGAACTTTGCTAATGTAGAATCTAAATATTCTTTGTTATTTGCTGATATTTTTGAAGATAATACTTATTTGAGTGAATTTGATTGTAATCGTACAATGGATCTAGATCTCTGCAATTTACCAAGTTGTGACTTGTTAGTAAAAGTAATGTTCTAGTTCTTGCACATGCATGATGTGTTCATTCACTGATTAATCTGGTCATTCTCTTATTCAATCAAAGCAACTGTCTGTGTCTCAATCTTAAAATATAGGGAGCGGCTTTGGTTATGGCTGAATTAAATGAGAATAACTTGTTTGGTGATAGTGTCTTTTACTCAACAACTGTGTTGGCCCAACTTAGATAATTTTAGCTTCATTTTTGTCGTGCTTATGACTGAACACTTATTAGCCCTTTGTTGTTCTTTCCAATTATGAAGCAAACTGTCATTTCATTTAAAACGATTCACCAAATTGACATCAAAGTGAAATGCTTTTGCAATAAAGTTGGGCTTGATTAACATGCTTCTCAGTTCTCATCTTTGTCTGATTGTCTTTACCCTGTTTCCATGGAGGGCTAAAACATGCCAATGCTGCTCCTTACTTCACATCGACACGTTCTTCCTCCATTTGTCTCCTTTTACCTCCATAATCGAAATATCCAGTCTCTCTTCTACTAGGGCACCAAACTTGAAGAAGCAATTGTCCAAGGTAGCCTCAAAACGTTCAGACAGTTGTAGCATTGATATTTGTCCTCTGCCTCCTAAATAGAATTGCACTATATATCAATGTTATTGGGAGTTCTGCTTCTAATTACTCAAATTTCTAGTGCTGAAAACCTAGGATGTCCCTATTCTATAATTAGAAGATGTCTCTTCTAGTTCAAACCAACCTAGCAAACACTGGAGTAACCTCTCCAAAATCAAGATGGACCACCATCAAAGTGTTACCTTTTTTTAAGCTTAGCCTTAAAAGCAGTGTTCTCAAGGGTGATCCCCTTTGCGCTTTGGCGAATGGAGAGGCGATCTGAAAAATTTCGAGCAAAGGCGAGGGAACGGCAAGTTGCGAGTGGTGAGGTGACGGCTAATCGCCCTTTTTTTTTAAAAAGGAAAAAGGTCTGATTTAATAATTAAAAGGTAATATTTGGGTTTATTTGGATTTTTGGACAAACTCGATTCTGTTCTCCCTTTTTCCTCTCCAGTTCGCAGTTGCAACTCTGTTCTCCAGCTTCACAACTTTCAGCAGGTCGTCTTCTTCTTTTTTCTTTGGTTCTTCTTTCTCCTCTGCTTCGCAACCTTCAGCAGGTACGTTTTCTGCATTTTTTCTTTGTTCTTCTTCTTCTTTCATGTGCAGTCAGCAGCGTGCACAGTCTCTATTTTTTTCTTTTTCCCCTTCTGCGGACTACTGACTACTGCAATTTTCCACATGTGTGTGTATGTGTTTGTGTGTGTGAGGGGTGGGTGAGAAAAGATAAAACAGCACTTGCCAAATACAAGTTAAGTCACTGCAATGAAAGAAAGTTGGGGTAGATCCAAACGTGTTTCACTTCTTCCATGGTATGAGCTTTACAGTACAGTATAAAAGACTAATGTACCCAAATTGCAGTATATGCACTTTAACGTCTTCAAAGAAGCATCTTTTGTTGCTCTCTTTCCACCACAGAAGATTAGAAGTAAAAGGAACAGTTTCCTGTCACTTACATTCGGATTGTTGAATCATCGTACCTTGAACAAGAAAATGACTGAAAAATTAACAGACTAGGCTTGAAGAGGTGGGTAGTCCAAGGTTTAAGTACAATGTCAGAACTACTTTATTGAAGATGGGATGTTTGCAGCTTACGTGATTAGTTTGAAGATGTTGGTTTTTTCTTCCTCCTATTTTATTAAGATCCTTTATTTTTCTGGAATCTTTTGTGAGGATTTCCTGATACATTTTATCCTCGTGCAACCATTGCTCTTGCACCTAGCCAGCAAAATATTTGTGTATGTGAGAGTATGGTTCTGAAGGTTGGAATGGTTCTGGTAGATTGGAACTAAAGTACAAGCATTTTAGGTAGTTGGATTCACTTATTTTCTGATAGCCTTTACGAGTAAGATTGGGTCGTATGGTGTGTGTATACCATTTTAATGCTTTATGATCATTGGACTTCACTTCCTCATCAACTATGCTTTGGTTACTTTCTAACCTCGTGGTATAATGCCTGCGGGATCTAGTTCTGATTCCTTGGGTATATCTTTACTTTTCTTCAGAATTACATAACTACTTCTTTGTTATTCATTTTGTTCCAGCCCATTTATGCTTAAACCTTCCCCAAGAATAACCATCAAATACCATCAAATTTCCGCCAAATTCAACCCCTAAATCTCTCACTATATTGAATTTTAAAAGGTGCTGTAAACCCCCATGTGTTGTAGTAAGTAAAGGAGAAAATTCCAACAATTTCATATCTGTTAATCATCATCATAGTTGTAACTTTATGGATGCACCTTTTTCTCAAAATAAAAATTGTATATATGTACCTAATGCATCTTATCCATTTGAAGTCTTTGAGATTGACCCCTGGCTTTCTTGGAGTGTGGTATAAGCTCTTCACATTATATCATGTGCTGACCTTAATTATCTAGTTTTGATGATTTCTCGTCCATGCTTCAAAAAAGCTAGAAGAAATTCAGCTGCTTGGTGATGCTCCCTCTGTCTCATATTAACTGAATTTGTGAGATAATGCACACATATTAAGAAAAATATTCAAAGACAAACTTTACACCATACTTTCCACTATTGCCCTTTGTAAAATCATAAATATATAGTGTAATTATTTCCTAGAAAATATAAAAGTTCAATAAATGAAAGGGCAAATATGGAAAAAGTTTCAAATATTCATCTTGAACTTTGAAAAATTCAACTATTCTGAACTTTGAAAAAAGCCTCAAAAATTCAATTAATTTGAGACGGAGGGAGTAATACTTTTTTTGGTCAATGTGATTTTATTACAAAAAGCACCAAATTGTCACACAACAACAGCAGCGTACGCAGTGAAATCCAAAGTGGGGTCATGTATGCATACCTTTGCTTTACGTCTTGGAGATAGAAAGACTATTTTCGAAAGAACCTCGGCTTAAGTGAAGCAAATCAAAGCAATAACGGACAGGGAAAATGACAGTGAAGAAAACATGACTATGACAGACCACTCAATAGTTGTAATTTCTGATTCTCTTTCTTCATGTACTTGTAATAATTTGTTCTTGCTTTTTATTCTTCTCAATTAGATTCCAGCTTGATTGCTTTCTTTTCTGCCTGCATGTTCGTGAGTTTAAGTTTCCAGAACATCCTCTAGTTCTCTCCTCATGTTCTACGTTAATGTCCTAAAACTTTCCAAAGGCGACATCTTTTCTCCATTTGCAATCAGATACTTTGATCCTCTTTATTCTCGCCCGGATTCACATCTCCGACTCAAAAGAGGCATTGCATTGTTTTCAATCCCATTCATATCTCTATGTTGAATGTTAATATCAGACCGCCATGAGTTCTCTCCTCATGTTCTACGTTAATGTCCTAAAACTTTCCAAAGGCGACATCTTTTCTCCATTGCAATCAGATACTTTGATCCTCTTTATTCTCGCCCGGATTCACATCTCCGACTCAAAAGAGGCATTGCATTTCTTTTCAATCCCATTCATATCTCTATGTTGAATGTTAATATCAGACCGCCATGCATTTCCCACATCACTTTTATCTTTAGAAGTAGTGGAAGTCTGGAAGAACCTAAGTTGCTTGGACTCGGCAATTTTGGTGCCGCACCCGTGTCGACACGACACTGACATGGGTACGGGTGTTGGATCTGTGTCGGATCCGGTAATCAAGATCAGGTGTGTTGACCAATAAATTGGGGGAAAAATTGAAATTTAGCATGGCAGCATCTGACAAATCTTGAATCTTCACTACTGCAGTCAAGAGTGGGAAGCATCAGGTCAAGGAAAACAGAGGGATTAAGGATAAGAGAAGGGATAGAGCTGAAAAGAACAACAAGATCAAGAATTAGAGACATACCTCATGATAAACATGCAGATGAAGAGCTTCACATGAGAGGTATGGTCTGCTAGGGAGTACCTCTCATCGAAAATGGAAAGTCAAGAGGAGAATCATCAAGAAATGAAAAAGAAGAGAGAAAGGGAGTTACAGAGGTGAACTAAACTTCAATGGCGAGATGAACTAAGTAGAGAAGAGAGGCTAATCGTGGAAGATGATGGAAGTATTTGGATGAGACAAGAAGAGAAAGGAGCGGCAGAATTTTTGGGGTTTTCTAATTTAGAAAGCCCTAACTGTGCTATTATATTGGGGTTTAGGGGAGAGTTTGGGCCGGGTTGTATTGTTGATATTTGGGCCACAGACAATTTTATTTGTTGATGAATAAAAAGAAGTGACCAACTCCGCAAAATTTAAAAAAAAAACATACCTTCAATACTGCAGGTATATAGTAATTTATACCACTCCATATGAGTCCTTTGATGCTTTTTTCTTAGTAAATCTTGTTACTACACTCTACAAAGTTACATGTAAATTTTTCACTATGTCTCATTTTTATGCATATTTTTATAGTTATAATTTTAGATTTTTTTTTAGTCCCCGCACCTGTATCCATATCTAGATCCATATCCCCGAATCTTAAAAATTATATCATGAAGAATCCGACGTGCGGATCTGCACCCGTGTCGGATACCTGCACCCGAGTCCGAGCAACTTAGGTAAGAATTATATCATGAAGAATCCGACATGCGGATCCGCACCCGTGTCGGACACCCGCACCCGAGTCCGAGCAACTTAGGTTTGTAAGAAAAAAAGGGTTAGTAGCCCCAGGTATTCTGTAAATCCCTTTTGCTAGTATGATTAAATTCCGTAGCTTCTGTTCTTGGACTAATCAGAAAGACGTTTGGAAACTTTGCAACCCCTTCTCAGTGTTTCTGCTGGTTCAGGTTTGCTTTCCTCATTCTGTAAATTGCTCTTTCTGGTGATTTCATCTAAGCGTAGGATCTTCCTCTACATTCACTAGTAATAGGTTTTAACCAGCGTTGTTGAAAGTGATGAAGAACTCGATTTAAGCTTTAAGCGTGATGCGAAGCGACGCGACAGCTTATCCCTTTAATGCCTTGAAGTGATGCGACGGTGAAGAAGCGTGCACTTCTGGGATTGAAGCGAGAAGCGTGCTTTTATTTAAAGCGAGAAAAAGCTCGCTTAAGTGAAAAGCATTAACTAGGTTCTTTTTTTAAAAAATAATTCTCTACTACTTATGGTAAGTTCTGCGAACATTTCCCTCCATTGTGCGACTGCTTCTGCCACCCAAGGTAAGTTTCTCTTCTTCTTTTCTTCCTTTTGTGTTTCTCTGCTGCGATCCTGATGGGATTTTCTTTTTTCAATTTGTTATAGGTCGTGTTACTCTGTTTTTTTTTTTTTTTTTGGGTGCTGATTTAAGTTTCTCTACTACCGGCTACTGCACTGCACTATGCTTTGTTTTCCTTTTCTGATCTGTATATCTTTCTCTATCCTTTTTTCCTTTTTTTTTTTCCTGATTTGCAATATCATCTACTCAGCTAATGCAGTGCAGCACTCTATGATTTGTCTTTGTTTTTGTTTTCACTGTTCTATTCTGTCTGAATTTTTTTTTCCTTTTTTCCTTTTTTGCTGTTCTGCGACTTCTTTCTCTGTTATGAATTATGAGGATTATTGACTATCTATTTCTAGTATTTAGTATTTACTTTTTAATCTAAGAATTGAAAGATTGCTTAGTATGTGTTTACTTCTATTGAGTACTTGTGGGTCAACGGGAGTTGGGTAGAAGTAATGAGAGATTTCTCCGATGTATGATGAAGTGTGTAAAACCATTATCTATTCTTTTAAAAAATTCCATTTCTCTCCGTTCATACGAGCACATGAGAGCTAGATGAGCAACTTCTCATGACCCTTCGTCTTTTCTTTCTCCTCCTAAAGCCAAGTTGTGTAGTACATTTTCACTTTGCCTAACATTGTCCAACTGAAGAGTTGCGTGATGTTTCAAGTCCTCCATCACCCATTCACGTCCCATACTTTTACTCACAACCCTCCATAAAGTTGTGGCTCAGTTCAGATATCAAACCTGTAGCTCTTTATCTTGAATCTCCATGATTTCGTAGTAATGCTTTGTTGAATATTTTCAAGTCTTTCAATTCTCTCGTCTTTGTAAACTTTTGAACGCCCTAGTGCCTTCAGTTCTCCTTTCAATTCCTTTTTAGGTTGAAGTGAACCCCTCCCTAAGGGTGGCAAAATTAAGCCCAACCCAGCCCAACCCCTTGAAGTTTGGGCGAGTTAATAACCCGCCCAATTATTAGCTCAACCCATTTAAAATTGAGTTGATATGCAACCCGAATTGACTTGAGAGTGATCTAGCTAAAATATTTTCATAACACTTTTTTTTTAATTTGATATGCTTTATATAGTCATAATAAAGAAAAATATAATTTAATTAATTACTAAAACATTAAAAAAGAACAAATAAAATAAGTAAACTTAGTAAAAATTGGGTCGAATTGGGTCTTGACCCTCTCTATAACCTGTTACTCAACCCGTTTTGACCCAAGCAAATTTGGGTTGGGTTGTGTTGGGTCTTGACCCGCTTGTTGTCTTGACCCATTACAACCCGCTCAAATTTGACCCAACCGTCCAATTGCCGCCACCCCTACATTTACCTCACTCAGCTTGCAAAATTTTTTTTGAACTACCTGGCCGCCATCACCTCTTGTTGAAGTTTCATGACGACTCCCAAAACTAATTTTATGCACTTCAGATTTTCTTTAATTTTGTCAGTAGTACGCCTTCATCATCTTGTTCTTCTGAACAGTTCTTATTGCACTTGGGACAATATAAATCCCACAGGTGACCTTGTCTTCTCTCTTTTCCGCATCCATCCTTCAGTGCAATACTGGATGACTATCCAGTCAGCCATTTGAAACTAGATAGTTCCGTTTTATGGATATATGCAGCAGGAATGTAGTGTGACAGTTGTCGTCATGGGAAGAGAAAACTTTAGCTAGAGGTTGCTTTCTGCATGGTAAACATTTAATTAGTAAAAATATATGTAATAATGTGATGATTTAGAGTTATCAACAAACAAATCATTCTACCTTCCTCAGACCCCACTTGTGATATTCCACTGGGTATGTTGCTGCGGTTATTTTGTAATAAACAAATGTGATGCGTTAGAGTCATGATTAGGTGTAAAAATACTCATTTCACTTACCTAGCTTCTGTAGTTGAAGACTATTAGATTCTCCTTTTAAAAACAAATCCAATCACACGTGTAAACATGTTTACCCCGGAGAATTATACTAAACTTTATAATGTACAAGCAATGGTACATGCTAGACCATTGTGGATGAGCAGCCTGTTGTTGTTTTGGTTCCATTGAGGCAATGTGCTACAGTGTGCTAGTCTTGTTGCTATGGGTGACCGAAGTAGCCTATTTGCTCAGCTGGCTTTTAATCATGGTCTGCTTGCTAATAAGTTGGTCCATTGGTGGGGCACTGGTGCTAATGGGGGCACCGGTGCATTAGGAACATGTGATGCTCTGATGTTTTGGTTGCTTGCACACTGAGGAATGGCTAAGGTTCACTTGTGTTATGATTCTTGGAATATAGTAGGACAACGGCCTGTCTTTACATATAATGTATATTTTTTTTTTCACATGCACGGAGAGATTGCTGACTGCATCTGGATGCATCCCTTTCCCTTTCTTTTCTTGAAGTTAACAACTGATGCTGAGATACCCAGACTTTCAGATTTTATGGATCCTAATCATAAAGCATTGGCAGCTATCTTGTTACCAGTTACAGAGGTAACATTACTTATTAATCATGCCTTGTCGCTTTCATTTTGCAGTTCGCCAACAGGGCCGATACTCTGTGGGAAGCCAATATTGATGTCTACAGTTCCTTCCTACTGCTCTCTTCACTTTCAGAAGTCTGAGAAGCACGTGACCCGTGCTTTAAAGAAGGCAGGCCTTACTGCCTCTAACACAAACAAAGTAGCCCCCAAGTTTCATGTTATAGTTGCTGAATATGTTAACCATATCCAAAACAAAAGAAGAGCTGCTGCACAAAACACAACTGTAGAGATCGTTGAGGTAAAAGAGGAAAACAGCTCTTAAGGCCTGGCATCGCGTAAATCTGAAGCCTGTTTATTTTCTTGGCAAGTTGGTGATGCAGCTATAACAAGAGTATTATATTGGTTAAATAGGATTTCGTGTGGAGAGACGGAACTTACAACTTGGAAGAGAGACAGGTACTGCAAGCTTACTGAATTTCATCTATATTGAACTTGATTTGTTCAATATGTTCTGCTTATTTTGGTGGTCTTCTTTGTGATTCATGCAATGTTGGATGTTTATGAAACAAGAAAAACACAACAATTCAGTTGTAGTTTTAACTCAATATTTTTGTTAAATAAACTTCCTTTTTGAACCTGACATCTGCTAATGGTTGCTGTAGTTTTTCCTGCACTGTGTGTTGTCTGGTCACAGATTATGTATTGATTGGTCACCAATTTTTGACTAGCATTCTAGATGTTCTTTTTTCCCCACATTAACCTGAAAATAAGAACTTATATAGTACTCCCTCCGTCCTATTTTATGTGGCACCCTTTGATTTCGGGCGGTGTTTAAGAAAAAAAGGAAAGACTTTAAAACTTGTGGTCTAAAATTATTCTTAGATATTTGTGTGATTGAGAATCATTTCATTAAGAGTAAAAGAGAATTTTAAAGGTAAATTGTTTCTAATTAGAGTAAGGTGATATTCTTTTTGGGACGGAACAAAAAGGAAAGGGTGCCAAATAAAATGGGACAGAGTGAGTAGTATTTTTGTATGTATTTTAAATTTCTAAATTTTAATTTTATAATATGAAATTAATCCAGTTGAGTATATTTTTAAAGATTAGTCAACTTCGTGAAACAAGTACAACTTTCTTTATGTTTTATAATAACTCCACATGTGCTGGGGGTGGAGGGTCAGTGGAAAAATGTTAATATTATAAGCGTATTTTTATAAAACCAACAAAAATATTATTCAAATATTATATTCATAAAAAGACAATCACTTTACGAGACTTCATTAAATATGTTATTGTTATTGTATTAGTCATCAAAGTGATACACTATAATATAATATATATATAATTTAATCCTGTGTTAGGCGAAGGATGGTTCGGTGTACCCCTTTGTCGAAACATTATATGGTGCATGAAGGTTAAATGTCAGCTATTATGAATGTATAATTTTGTACTACCTTAACATAACTAAAAAGATTATTTGCACACCCTTGGCCCAATTTCTGGTCCGCGTTATATTCAGTATTACATGGTGTATAACTAATACATACCAAACCATGATATTAGCAGTGAAACGATTACTAATATAAGAATAAGCGTAATTAAAGACGGAATTGTTCTTAATACACCGTAACAAACAGTTCCATAAGAAATAATCTCGACACAACTAATTTTAATATAACTAATGCATCGTAAATTCCTATATGCATAAAACGTAAATTCCTATATGCATAAAACTAACATTCTCTTAGTGTCTAGGGAAACTAAGGATTCTCTTAATTAACAATTAAGCCAAATCATATATGTTAATTTTTCTATATAAACACTAATCTAATCAAATTTTTGAAGCAAACACAACATTAACATAAGTGATTAATTTCATTTTCATCATCCAAATCCCAACTTCATTAGTAATAAAAAAACAAACAACATACCTAGTGTAATCCCACAAGTGGAGCCTGAGAAGGGTAAAACGTACGCAACCCTTACCACTACCTCAAAGAGGTAGACAAACTATTTTCGGAAACTTCATTAGCAATACCATGGCAAAAAATGTACTATTAACAACCATGACCTTGTTGTTCTTGATGATTTTGGCACTTAGTTACTTTCACATTACTAGTGCTGCACCCAATGTACAACTATTTCCTGCGCGGGACGGGGATGAAATAGGATATGTACAAGCATTTCCAGCGTGGAACAAGCATGAAATCGAAAAAATGGAAACTTTGTTGAACAGAGCAGGCATGCGTTCAAGGGTGCAAACTAGTTGTTCTTGCTATAATTGCGGTACATTTCAGTGTTATTGCAGAGGTTGTAGTTCAGAATTCTGTTGCATATGAAAAGCGCAAGCCCAGTGCACTAAAACTCTTGCTATGTATAGGGTCCGAAAAGTCTTATCTTGCTTTCTACTGCATATAATAATGATAATAAAATATATAATATATGTTTTATAACATGAAAAGAAGAATATTTGAAGAAAACATAGGTTATATGTACCTTCAAATAAAAACATGTGTCATGCATTTATTGAATCGATGTAAACATCGAGCGGGGAGGGGGGGGGTTTAAAGTTTTATTCCTTCAAGGAGTGTTGTAGATTTGAAAATGTATGTTGTTTTTGTTGTTGCTTTTATGGACACACACAATAAGGTTTCGATAACGAAATAGACCTTGGCGTAACTTAATCTAAAAAATTAGCTCATCAGTTGAGAACTGCTTAAGATCATATAAAAAATCCATCTCACTCCTAAATTATCGATGTGAGACTCAACATTAGACATCTGAAGCGTGGATAATAAAGAATTTGAATGGATCTTACTCTAAACGTAACTCCGAAAGCTAGCTTAGAAGATTCTCGTCATAAGGTGAGAATTGATTAAGATCATACAAAAAATTCATCTTACTCTTGAAGCACTGAAGGTAGTTCATGAGTTGAAAATTGCCCCTACTAAAATAGATTGGAATGAGCATAGCTCTGATACCACCATAAAGAAATAGGCTTTGAACTTAACTCACTCACAAAAACACTTATGAAATGAAAATTGCTTAAAACCATATATAAAGGATTATCCCACCCCCTAAAACACCGATGTGGGACTCAATGATTGTAAGTTCCTACTCACACAGAGGTTCCAAAGAACACAGGGATACAAAAAGGTAATAAGAGAGGCACACAAACTAATTAATCGTATCAATCGTATTCTTGAATTTGGAATGAAAAAGGCAAACTGACCACTTTATTTGCCAAGAGATTAAAATGTTTATCCATATAAGAGTGAAGCTAATGGCATACATCATATCCGCGGAGGAGCCAAGATGTTCACGCGAAGACGCTAAATTTAGCACCTACTAAAAAAAAAAAACAGACCTTATATGTACAATGTAAATTTTCCCGGGAGGGAGGTTTGGATGAAGCCCCTAGCTCCGTTCCTGCATCATCTACAAAACAAACTCACAGTTCTCTGTATGGAGACATCAATCACGCAAAAGATGCATCTTGCGCACAAGTTGCATTATCAGGCTAACCTGAAACAAGAGCTACATAGATGTTTCAGCAGTAGGCTGTGACTGGTGCATACGTCACCTGAGTCAAGACTCTGGAGTAGACTGCTGCAAGAAGATGCTCGTTGGATCATTGGGATCGACATATCTGTAAAATAAGAAAGAAAAGAACTTTTTCAAACTTAAAGTCTACCACATGTCTTAGAAAGTTACATGGATGTAAATCATCTCATTAAAGGAATGGAAATTTTAAAGGTAAATAGTTTCTAAATATAAAGAAAAGTGTCGTTCTTTCTAGGACGGACTAAAAAGGAGAAAGCAACACATAAACTGGGACAGAGAGAGTAACATCATTGTAGAAAAAGAAAGAAACATGACATACGCATATCTTGTCATCTCATCGACTAGTGTTTTGGTTGCTTCATGAAGAGGATCCACATGATG
Organism: Solanum medicagineum; assembly: GCA_026153255.1. Taxonomy (NCBI): domain Eukaryota; kingdom Viridiplantae; phylum Streptophyta; class Magnoliopsida; order Solanales; family Solanaceae; genus Solanum; species Solanum medicagineum. The sequence continues at coordinate 2,569,886 of JAPFFP010000001.1, forward strand.
CTTTGCCCTTGACCGTCTGTAGCATCGTCGTGCTTTCCCAATTAAATTGAAAACTAATGAGATGAAAGTCTCACAATCACATTCCTTGAACAAAATTTTAAATGAATGAGGAATGACGTCGCTTTCGTTGTCATTAGCTAATATAACCTGAAATCGGCTAAAATCAGTCATATGAAGTAGGGTTAAATATATAGTCTGTGGATGAATAAATCTGTCTATTATACTTACCGGATTTACATATCCAGAAATGTTTTTGCAAAAAAACATTGGTTTATTTAATTTTTCACCATGAACAAAGAGCTGCAGAATGAAGTAAATTTGAGTCAGCCAGAGCAATTATTGGTTTTCTAGTGAAATACTCCCTCCGTTTCAATTTGTCTGTCTTACTACTTTCCTTTTTAGCATGTTCCAAAGAAAATGTCTCTTTTCTTTTTTGCCAACTTTCTAATTTTTGCGCATGACATGTTAAACATCACAAAATTAAATGACATTTTGGTAGATTCTACATATCTGTAGTTTAAGAACACTAGATTCAAAAGTCTCTTTTACTTTCTTAAACTCCGTGCCAAGTTAAAACCAGACAAACAAATTGAAATAGAGGGAGTAATAGGCGAAAATACATAAGAAAGAGAGGAATTCATCAAAGGCATAGGAAAAACTCCTATGTATAAAAAGGCGACTCCGTTGAACCAACTAACTCTAAATGTTGGATCCACCTCTGCTCCTATTCAACTACTTCGACCATTTTTTAATCAAGTCACATGAATATAGCAAAATATAGAAGCCATGCACAACTTGACTACGAAACGATTGAATTGAATCAAATGTTTCAACTATCCCACATCACCTCATGGTAGTCATCCGAGTGCAGCGATACCAAATGTGAACAGTGGGAAAACTATGGAAGTTCATTAGTGCTTTAAGCAGAAAGAGTGAAATAACGTGTGTTCGGAGAGAATGATAAAAGATTATACGTGAATCAAAAACCAGACAACAACTATGCAGTGTTGCTCTCTTCAAAATAGAGCATAAGGGTGATGAGATGCACACCTTAACGCCTTGTGCCTACACAGGAGCACCGCTTAACGAGGAAAATTGCACAACCCGTAGGGCTTAACAGCCTTCAACAACACAGTTCAAGTCTAAGACAGTTACCCAAACAAACAATAAAATAGACAACAAATGCAGGAATCGAACACAGGCAATATGCTTAATTTGAACTAACCAATGACAACATACCCAATGTAGGCCCGTAAGTGGGGTTTGGGTAGCGCAGAGTGCATCAGACCTTAACCCAGTAGACCCTTGACTCAAGAAAAAGCATATCAAAGCATGTCAGAAGACGGAATAACGAAGTGAAGAAACCATGACAAGATATTATAGAAAGCAAGACAAAACATTCTGTAAAAAGGATAGGAAACAACCGATAGTAACAGAAATCGAAGAACAAGAAACTACAAGAGAAATATTACGACTACTGCTAAGGAAGGATAAGTAAGATAAAGCTAGTTAAAGCTTACCGGCCAACAACTTGAAATATAGTCCTAGAAGACTATAACATAAGAAGACTAGCCACTCTAGAATTTAGAGATATTTAAACAAAAGATTGAATATGGTTATCTCGGAACCTAAGGACATAAGCTCTCGCGTATTGCAATTTAATCGGTACAAATTCAACAAAATATAAACAAGAAACGAATCAAACAAACAATGGAGCGAATTAGGGGCAAAAACCATTTTTCCCACGTGATTCAAAAGGCGTATATTTCTTACAGAACCAGGCAATCGGAAGCTAGAAGGATGAGCATTACATACCAAGGGAATGTCGAAAGCAATAAAGTTGTCCCGAGGGTTCTTTGCAACAAAGACCATCCGGATATCCGACAAGTAGATGGTTCCTTTTGCTTGTACTTCTCCTAGACTGCAAAAGCAAAATATTCACAATTCATGTCAACTCGGATATCATTAATTCGTTAAAAAGACTAAATACAGACAGAAAGCAACGAGTATAGAACAACAGCCAGCTATCCGCTCCATCCACAGTCACACAATAAACTTAACGCATCTACTTAATCTTGTGAAAATTAAGCATAACTATACAAATATATATACTTCAAAAACTACAGCTAATTAAACCGAAGATCCTAATTCAAGACTGTATCTGCATTTTGGATCTACTCAAGAACCAAGTAACGAAATGAACCGAATAAAATAAAGGTAGCTCAATCAATGGTCACCCACTTAATGTTCAAACCAACTTGCATGTATCATATGGTCTACCTGTTAACTCCCACCAACACATAGATGCCGAATAACTCTATCCACCAAAGCGTGAAATTTGAACACGAGGACATCATGCTTCTCAACCCATCTCGTAAATCACATCCTTGGGTGACTCACTCAATAAACTTAATGCATTTAGAAATAAAAAGGCAATCTTGTGAAAATTAAGCTCAATTATAACATTACTTCAAATTCTTTCAGGTAGTTAAAAGAACTTCTCCCCAATATCCTGATTCCAGAATTATCAGCATTTTGGGCTGATTCAAGAACCAATTAACAGGATGAAACCAATTAAAAAAGAAAAATTGGTGCCCAATTCATTTTCAGACCAGCTCAACTAATTCCACGTGCTACCTATTACCTTCCACCAACACAACCATCGAGTAACTCTATCCACTAAAACTTAGAAGAGTAAATCACCTAATATTTGTCTCCGCTAAGATTTGCCCTGACACATCATATTTCTCAACCCACTTCATTAATCATTATACCACATACCAACAACAACAATATACTCAGTAAAATTCCACAAAGTAGGATAACGGAGAGAGTATCGTATACATAGACGTTATCACTACCTGAGACTGTTTTCGAAAGACCCTTCTCAATTCACTTCATTAATCATTATACCATATACAACAACAACAACATACTCAGTAAAATTCCACAAAGTAGGATAACAAAGAGAGTATTGTGTATGCAGACCTTACCACTACCTGAGACAATTTTCGAAAGACCCTCAGCTTAAGTGCAAGAATCTCAAATAAAAAAGAGCAAATAGTGAAGAAAGCATAATGGATAATAAAAATAAGCAGTATAAAGCCTACAAAAATGAAATAATAACAACAACAAACTAACATGATAAACGAAATACAAGAACAACAAGAGCACATACACTAGTCCTACACCTGGCACTAAACCTCAAACAAGCGACCTCCACTCTTTCCTATCTAACGTCATGTCCTCGATAATATAATGTTGCGATCATGTCATATACCATGTCAAATTCAATCTTGAGCCCACCTTGCAACCCAAAAACTAG
>JAPFFP010000001.1:2587138-2600249 GCA_026153255.1 Solanum medicagineum
AAAGAGCCATTTTGCTTTATTCCATCGTACTCCAAAGCCAAAAAATAGTCAATCTTTGGCTCCATCCGAGATTGATGAAAAAAAAAATTGATTCTTCTTAATGACATTGACAAAACCACACAATAGTATTACATCAATAGCATTAGGCAAGCTATTCATAATGGAATTTTTAACCAAAAAATGAAATCAATCATAGTATATAATAGCAACATTCAAAAAAATATTATTTACAATCTTCAATCCCAAAAGAGTATTATGAGAGATTGTTCATCGTTGTCACTCATGATCATGATGAACGATTTGTTTAAACATCAGCATTATTCTCGTCCTTTGGCATGTACTTCTTCCAGAACCAATGATTTTTCCATATCCTGGTAACTTCCTCGATCGGAATACCTTTAGTTTCGGGGAGGAAGAAGAAGATGAACAACGTCATAATGACAACAAATCCACCAAAGAAGTAGAACAATCCGAACTTCATTTCACAGAGCATGGTGAGGAAGAGTTGTCCGATGACAAATGTGAAGAGCATGTTCACGGAGACGTTAATCGATTGGCCTGCTGATCGGATTTCCATCGGAAAAACTTCACTAGGTACAAGCCAACCTAATGGTCCCCATGACCAAGCAAATGCTGCTACATATACACAGATAAATGCTACTGTAATATTTCCAAGTCCCTTGCTGAATGAACCTAGACCATCCATTCCAAATACACTAGCTATGATGGAACCAACCGCAATCTGACGAAAAAACAGAGTTCAGATTCTCAAAGTTTATACTTCGAAAATCGACTGAAAGTCAATTTTCTTTGCACGTCTCTAAAGAAATCAGAAATAAGAAAGACAGTTTTATGAGCTTACCCCTTTAAGAAACCTTTTTGAACTTGGCAATATATTAATGGTAAGGGTAAAATGAAAAAAATTTAGTTAATTCTATCTTGATTTTGTAAATAGACAATTATTTAATAGCACCGTGAGCAACTAATATAGAATGGAGAGACTACTCTATCTGTTCCATGTTAGTTGATCATTTTTCTTTTCACGCGCATGTTAAGAAATTATATATAAGGAAATAAGTTTACTATTTCACTCTTTACAAAATACTTTTTGGGATTTTACAAACAAATGTTGATTGCAAGGGTAAAAAAAAAATTAATTAATATTTTCTTGATTTGTAAGGTGAAAACTAATATCGGACAATTATTTTTAGAAAGATTGTCAACTAATATGGGATGAAAAGAGTAGTAAGTATTATAGTCTATCTTTTGATTTAAGCAGGTCGGAGGGGTAAAATTTAAAATTTTTAAAAATAAAAATAATTTATTATGCTTCGTGCAAAAATATTAGTTTCAATTGAACATGTTGATTGTATGTTTATCTACTAGTGCAGTTGAATCTCTATATCAAAAAATTATACTGTGGAAAGAGGATAAAAACAGTTCTTTTTGTATAAATGGAGGTTAGAAGGCGAAGTCATAAACCATTAACGAGTAATTTTAACGTAGACAGAGTTTGTGAGGGATATGCCAAATGATAAACAAATGTTACCTGACAGACAATCATGAGGGTACCACCCACAAGGAACAAGGCCCTCCTGCCAAATCTATCAACAGTGAATATGGATATAAGTGTGGCGAAAACATTGACGAGTCCGGTGATGACAGCTGTCATCAACGAAGCCCCATCCCCAAATCCAAGTGTTTTGAATAGAACAGGGGCGTAGAACATAATGACATTGATACCGGTGAGTTGTTGGAAGAATGGAACCAAGAGCGCGATTGTCAATTGTGGTCTATACCTAGGTTTCACTATATTGCCCCATGGATTTTCGATTTGCCTAGATTGGTCACTTGCAATAACAAGGTCCTCGAATTCATTGTCAACGTTGGTTGTACCACGAATTTTTTGTAACATAATTTTTGCTTCCTCTTTTTGGCCCCTATCGATCAATGAATTAGGTGTGTCTGGTAGGAAAACAGCTCCTACTGTCATGATAACAGCAGGGACAGCCGCGAGCACAACGGACACTCTCCAACCGTTTTTCTTCATGTTAGCGGTACCATAATTGACCAAGTTCGCGATTAATATGCCAATTGTGATAGCCATTTGGAAACACACATTGAGCGCACCTCTAAGTTTAGGTGGAGCCATTTCTGAGAGGTAGACCGGGACAGATTGATTGGCATAACCAATGCCAACACCTAGCAATAGGCGCCCAATGATGAGTACAGCCAAGTTCATGGCTACACCATTCAGGACGGCACCTACTAAGAAAATTATACCACCAATAAGCATGGAGATTTTTCTTCCAAACGCTTTCGTGGTTAGTGAAGCTCCAAATGAAGCAAACAATGCTGCTAAATAAAGTGATGAAGTAAATAATTGCAACAAATGGTCATCAAATTTGCAATATTGGTTTCCCCCTTCCTTCTGGGACTTCTCCCTGTGATACACATTTGGGAAAAATTTGAGCAAGAATTCATCCATGGATGTCACTCCTCCTGCAATTTTGAATCAAAATCACCAAGAAAAATCATATAAGCGATTTTGATGATGACTAAAAATAGGCGAAAGTACGAAAAGAGAGTAATTCAAAGAACATTCATAAAAAAGTTTTTATAGCATGTTCTTGATTTGACACATTTTTACAATAGTGTCCTGGACGACTAAAAATATATAGGTGAAGATACAGTGAAAGGGGTTTTCGAAAAATACATTTCATTGTCTGTTCTTGATCTGACACATTTTTACTATAATGTCCTAGACGACTAAAAATATATAGCGAAGATACAATGAAAGGGGTATTTTACAAATGCATTTTACTCTCTATTCTTGATCTGACACACTTTTACTATAGTGTCCTAATAGATAGAGAGTAATTCGAAGAACATTCATAAAAGAGTATTTTATAGTATTTTCTTGATCTGACACATTTTTACTATAGTTTTCTGGACGACTAAAAAATATAGGCAAAGATACAATGAAAGGGACATTTGGAAAATCCATTTCACTATCTGTTCTTGATCAAACACACTTTTACTGTAGTGTCCTCATAGATAGAGGGCATGTTTGGCGCAATTAAGAATATTCTTCTAAAAAATAATTAACTTTCTTTTAAAATAAAATAAAATATATTACCTGAGATACCAATATCATAACCAAATAGTAGACCACCTGTGGCAGCAACCAAACATGTCATAATAACAAAAGTTGTAACTTTTCCTTCATATTCACCACTAGCACCACTTGCTACAAATCCTCCTGCCATCTTTATATGAATTTATGAAAAAATAAAATATTTAACTTTTTTATTTTAAAAAATAAAATAATGATAATTATTAGAATAATTTATACACAAATTGTTTCTATTTGATAGTGGTGTGGATACACAAGAATAATTTCAAGGGATATAAAAACAAAGGCCTTTTTTTAAAAAATAAATTTCAATAATTTTTTTTTTCTTCTTCTTCTTGAAAGACCTTTGGTAAATTTTTTTTCTTTGTTTTTATAATATTTTTTTCCCTTGTTCTACCTGAGCAAAGGCAAACTTGTTGCCTGCTCTTTTTTTTTTCCTTTGATTTGCTTGTGGATTTTCTAAAAACAAAATAATATAAGGTATTTATAAGAGATGAAAATGATAATTATCCACAAAATAGGGCAATTTATTAGGAGATGTAATGATGGAGAGAATTTAAAGGGGAAAAAAAAAGTTGAAAAGTGAAATTTTATCCATGTATAATATTTGTGGATGATATTAATTTATGATAATTAATTTAGTTAATTTTGCACTGAAATGGGAGTAGTATTAGCTTTTGTTTGGTGGATAAAAATTAGAAATCATGTGTAAATTAAAAGGGGAAAATTAGACTCGGCTTCATATTATCTCTATTTTATTTCATTATTCAATTTCTTATGGTTTTGGTTTTTAGGACTTTAGACTTGGTCTTAATTAAGGTATTGTTGTTAAACTCACCGAGAACATGACATTAGATAGAAAAGAATGGAGGTCATGTATTGGGGTAGAAGGTTGATAGGTTAGTAAGGGTAGGTTGATGTTTGACCTTGTGATATAGTAAACTAGTAGGAGTAGTCGTGTCTTTATATTTTGTGTTGTTATTGTCCGACTTATACTTGTTACTTTTATTGTATTATATATATTATCATTTGCTTTCATATCTAGTACCTTCTGATTTGAGGCTTGATATTTTTGAGACTAGGATCTTCCAAATACAGCCTCTCTATCTTTATGAGCCAGTGGTAAGGTCTGTGTATGTCTTACCCTCCACAGACTCCAATTGTAAGATTTCATTGGATATGTTGTTGTTACATCATCCTAAACTCAAATAAGTTTTTTCTTTTAGAGCTCGATATACTAAAGCTCCCACTATGCGCAAAGTCCGAAGAAGGATCTGACTATAAGAGTCTATTGTGCGCATCTTTCCTTTGTTTTTCTGCCCGAGGTTGTTTCCAAATTGAATTGTATTTTCTCAAAAATCATCCCCATGCTCCAAATGTTAAACCATATTCAATGTAGGCATAACTTTGATTCACATGATAAACGCGCTTTTGAAGCTTAGCTTGATGTGATGTCGTAGCCCAAAAGACAAATTCGTGTAGGTCTTAATCCAAAGTGGACAATACATGCCCAAAAGATCACTGTGACTTCTAACAGGCTATAGTCCTACCAATATGAGGTTTCTGAATAAATCAGAAATGCTCTTAAGTCAACTACTTCTAACATGAAAAAACAGGACAGCTCGGTGCACAAAGGAAACAAATTATACGAATCTGAAAATACACAATTCTTTTCATCATATAGACAGCTCAAATATACAAATTCAAACAGGTTCGCGCCATTAGACAGCTAAAATATACAATGCATCCCCATTATTCTGGGCTAATCGAGGAAGCAAATCAAATTATAGGCAAAAACAGGATAAACAACACTGACAAGACCAAAAAATGCCTCTCGTTGATCATAGATTGATGAAGATATACCAGAACGGAGAAACATTTGAATATTACGCGATAGAAACTGTCTTTAGAAGTCCATCAAGATACTCCTTGAGTTTAACTTTTGTTATCGCGCCTTCCCTTTTGCTGTCTGGAACTTCTTTACCATCTTTGAAGAGAATCAAAGTTGGCAATCCATAAACTTTGTACTGTTCTATGAGCTTGGGACTCGCGTCATGATCTATCTTAACAACACTGATCTTTTCTTTGTACTCCTGAACGATAAAAGTAAACGTTAAAATCAAGAACAAGAAAGACCAGAGATGGAAATCACTTAATGATTCAAGATTCAACACAAGAAGACATGTATCATTATGCTGATGTATTCAAATGACAACAAACTATATTAAACCGAGAAGAGCTCTCACTCACTGGCTCCTACATGAAAATATCTCAATCTTTCCTTGCTTGAAGTTCTATTTTTAACTACAAGAGTTGTCAATCCGCGGCATCCTCTAGCTAGAGGCTTTTGGACATTGGACAAGACACATAATGGCTTTTGGACTCCTAACACTACATGAAATGGGGAAAAAAAGCCTTGAATTGGACATTTCAATAATTCAAAGTTAAACAAACAACACAAAAGATTTTTTAAGATATTTTGCACCATATCAAACACACCTTTTAGCAGTTTAACATGCTCATTGAAGAAAAAACTGAATCTTTAACTCTACTTAAAAGGGGAAGAAGGCCTTGGACAGAAAATTTCGATAATTCAAGTTAAGCAAATATCAGAAATGATCTTCCAGCAGAAAAAAGGAGAGAAAAAGGAAATTCCTTTATAACACACTCTTTATCAGTTTAACATGCTCATTGAAGAAAAAAATGGATCTTTAACTCTACATAAAAGGGAAAAAGGCCTTGAACAGAACATTTTGATAATTTAAGTTAAGCAAACATCAGAAATGATCATTCAGCCAAAAACAAAAAATTTATTTTCCTTCGCACCAACCACAGCTTTGTCAGTTTAACATGCCCAATGTAGCGGAAGACATGCTATTTCCAATAGATCCTCGGCTCAAGGAAAAGCAATCCACAAAAAGTACAACAATAACAACTAACATACCCAGTGAAATTCTATAAATAAGGTTTGGAGAGAGTAGAATGTACGCGGATCTAACCACTACCTCGTGAAGATAGAGAGGCAATTTCCGGAAGGCTGTAAAGGAAATAGAAGAAACAAAGTATTTTGAACAGTAACTACGGGACAAAAGATTATGATAATGGAAGTAGAAGAAAATAACATATACTAACAGAAAAATGAAAACAAGAAAACTACACAAGTAATACGATGACTACTAATATGGATAAATAACGAGACAATGCATTACTGCCTACTAAACCTACTACTAGTATAGACAAATAGCGAGACAATGCATTACTACCTACTATTAGTATGGACACATAGCGAGACAACACATTACTACACACTAAACCTACTACTAGTATAGACAAATAGCGAGACAACGCATCACTGCCTACTAAACCCAGTGGCGGAGCTAGCATTTTCATCAAGGGTGTTTATACTTTTAGAACATGCGTCAGTGATTTTTGTATCAAGAGTGTTCAACAATAGATAAATATTAAAATATTTATATTTAACCTATATATTCAGAAAAAAAAAATTCCAACGAAGGGTGTTTTTCTGACCATCCTTGGATGAATGTAGCTCAGTCTCTGACTAAACCTGCTACCAGTATGAACAAATAGCGCGACAACACATTACTACCAACTAAACCTACTACTAGTATGGACAAATAGCAAGACAACGCATTACTACCTACTAAACCTTCGATGTTAATCCTAATTGTCCATACATCAAAATAATAAGATAATTGAAGTACGAGAAACAACTAAATACTAACAGAAAACGAAGGACAAGAAACTACACAAGGAATACCAATTACTAGTATGGACAAATAACAACACAACACAGTACTACCTACTAAACTTCTAAGCTTTTGATTGAAGAGAACTTGAATAACAATAGAAAAAACATAGAAGAAGAACAACCTCAGCAAGGGATTCCATGGCAGGACCAATCAAACGGCAAGGTCCACACCAAGTCGCCACAAACTCCACAAGTACAGGACGATCCGACTTCAAAACAACGTCGGAGAACTCATCCTCCTTAATCTCCGCTATTCCACCACAACTTATCCTCAACTTCGAACAATTTCGAAACCCTAATTTTCTCCCTCGATTTCCAATCGAAAACCTAACCTTCTTCCAACCCGAAGAAGAGAAAGAAGAACGAAAAGGAGATGCTGAATAACAAGTTTTATTGAAAGAATGCGTCACAGGATAACAAACCGTCGAAGTTGAAGCAGCGGCGGAAGCCATTATCGCCATTGTTGAATGCTTCGAGAAAACTTTTTGAGCAGTTTATCACTAAAGAAGAAGGTATCTTCGGTCCACACATAATTTCCAATCATATCCCGCCACGTGGTACATATAACCCCTTGTCCAAAATAACTTCTCCGCCTTTTCACCAGAGTCGATATGAAATAAAATCGATTAAATTATGAAATCATGAATAGTTATTAATTAACTCGATATTAAATTCATACAATAGAGTTATGCAACTAGAAATTAATCTCTATTATCAAAGTTAATGTAATATACTCTATATTTGTATTATATATAGAAAGTTAGGAAGTAGCTCTAGGATGATATGCTTGCTTCTTTAGTTAGGGTTGATATTGGAATTTAGTAATTTTTTTTTCATCTTATTTTATATGATATTCTTTTTAGGACGGTCCCTTGGAAACAGCCTCTCTACTTTTGTGGTAGTGGTAAGATCTGCGTACATTTTACCCTCCCCAGACCTCACTTGTGGGAGTACACTGGGTATGTTGTTGTTGTTGTTGTTATTCTTTTTAGGACGGATCAGTCTTTCTGATTATGAGTTTTGAGTCGAGGGTTTTAGGAAACAGCCTCTCTACTTCTATGAGGTGGCGGCAAGGTCTGTGTAAAATCTACCCTCCCCAGACCCCACTTGTGAGATATTACTGGGTATGTTGTTGTTTTGTTTTTTAGGACGGATCAAAATGAAAAGGGTACCACATATTATTATTTTGTGCAAAATCAATATTGTACTTCACTGCTTTGGCATTGCACCTTTTCATTTGTTGGACATGAAGGACAATCCTTATTTTACTATTTTTTGCCCCAGCCCGAAAAGTACCGTAATTTCCTATGCAGTTTCTATTTTTCTTTCACAATCTTGTGAGCCTTTTTTATTACATCAAATAAAAAAATTAATGATAAATATTATTTTAAAATTAATATAAAAATATTATAAATCACAATAATTAATAAATTAAAATATTTCATGGAGCAGTTAAACTGCTTGCTTGAGCAGGCAACTATCCATTGATGTATCTCTTAATAATAAAATGAAAAAGTTCAAAATGACAAAAGAAATAATATGTATTATTAACTTAGAAAACTATGTAAAAATTATCATGATGAATTTAGATAAGTACAAAAAATACTATAAATTATGATATTTGATAGCTTCAAATTTTTTTAAAAATAAATATAAAATTTAACAGATTATTAAATTAAAAATAATCTATCGATGTCACATAAAAAGAGACAAAAAGAAAATAACATGTATTATTTAATTGAAAAACTACGTAAAAATTACCATAAATCTACATAATTAACAATGGTAATATATCTATATATGGAAATTAAATTAAAAAATTATTCAAAGAAACTTTTAGGAAACAGCCTCTCTACTTCTATGAGGTAGAGGTAAGGTCTGCGTACAATCTACCCTCCCCAGACCCCACTTGTGGGATATCACTGGTATGTTGTTGTTGTATTCAAAAAAACTAAAAAGTAAAAGACAAAAAAAATTGACTTTCAAAATTTTATCAACGCCTCATAAATTTGGAAAAAAGAAATAATATATTTTATTTTAAAATAATGTAAAAATACTATAATTCACAGTAATTAATAATTAAAAATATTAAAAATCATATTAAAATTTAATTTGCTTTCTAAATTATATTTACATCATATAAATTAAGACACCAAAATAACAAATATTGGACCCGTACTGGTGCAGGCGGCGGCATCTAGTGTGTATATATATATATATATATATATATATATATATATATATATAATAATGGAGAATATACAAAGTTTTGAAAGGTTATATTTGAGTGTTAGAATGAAGTTTATCGTATTTTTAGAATTTCACCTATAAGATAATATTGAGTATGTTATTATTATTATCTTTCTCAATTCATTGTTGTGGCTATTTCAAATTGTAAAATTTATTCTCCTCTTTGATGTCATAAAAAATCATAAGATTGAATTTGTCATATTTTTTGAATTTTACTTAAAAGATCATATTGAGTATGTTACTTTTATTATTATCATCATCTTTCCCAATTCATAATTGTGGTTATTTCAAATTGTAAAATTCTAATCTCCTCTCCGACGTCATAAAAAAATCATGAGAATGACATTAGAATAATTCCTCTCTGTCAAGAATTTCATTCTCAAGACTCAAATTTGAAACCTCTAATTAAAGGTAAAATGGCTCTATCCGCTGTATCACATTCTTGAACGATAATTATAAATGTTTCAATAGTAGTATGTTGGGTTGCCAAAAGAATGCAGTTTGTGCCTAGCAACAGAATCCTTCTTCATGGAGGATGGTCTACTTCATGTATGTATGGCAGAATGATGGAGAACAAGTTGAAAGATGACCAAAGACAATGTGATTACTTGTGATTGTGATTTATGATCACTTTTTCCTTTCTTTTCCTTTCAGTTTTTTCACATTTAATTTATTCTCCTTATGGGTTTTTGAGATGAGGATTCCTAAGGAAACAGCCTCTCTATCTCTATGAGGTAAGGTAAGGTTTGTGTACGCTCTACCCTCTCCAGACCCCACTTGTACGATTCCACTAGATATGTTGTTGTTTGTTGTTTTTTCCTTGAGCGATAGTAAGATTTCTGGTAGTTATAGGGAAATTTATTTAAAACCAGAGATCTATAGAGTTGAATGAGTTTAAAAGTTTGCTTCTGTTATCGTATTATTCAGTGTTGCTATTGTTCTCTTTCCTTTATTTTTAGCATGGCTTCTTTACTACTGTATGTCCATGCCGAAATACGTAGTTTAATATGCTTTACTTGAGTTGAAGGTCTAATAAGGGCAAAGCTGCCTACACACCACTTTTTCTGGACCCTAAGGTATTCCGATTTACTCCCTTTTAACTTAAGAATTATTAAGTTGATTATGAGGTGGTTAAAATTTTGAAAATATGAATATTAATTTCAATTAGTTTAAATAGGAATCCTAAAAAAACTGAGGGTTGTTTGGAGTAGAAGTAAGTTATGCGTGAATTAGCAAATGATCAAAAGTGAAGAGATTGTTTTGCTATTATTAATAATGTGTAATATATGAATAAATTACTTTGAAAAGAAATTTTTATGTTTAAATAATTTAATCATTGTTTAGTAATACATGGATTCTTATTTCATGTTTTATTACATTGAGATTAATCATTTACATATACTTTAACCAAACATTAAAATTACGTCATGGGAGATTTTTATGATGAGATTAATAGTTTCTATATACAAACCAAAATAATCCTTAAGTTACACAAGCGGGGGCGAACCTATCTCTTTATCGGGAGGTTCATTTGAACATTCTTGACAAAAAAATTATATTATTTATAAATGATTAAAATAAATTTTTATATGTATATATTAGATATCGAACTCCATTCGACTAGTTCGTATGACTATTTTGTCAAATTTTAAATCCTCTTAGTGATAATTCTGACTTCGCAATTGTATACAAGAAATTACAAAATATGATGATAAGTTAGTAAATCATGATATTAGTAACGCGAGAATTACACGGATTAACACATTAACATAGAAAATATTGTTATTCGAGAATCTCTTTCTATGTTAGCTAGCAGGGGCAGACTTTCCTATGGTAGTCCAGCTGCAGCTAGTACTAACATAACTTCTTTCTTTTTTTTTCCCACAAAATTGACAGTAGAAAAAAATAAAAATGAGAAAAAAAAATACTCCATATTTTTATGTTTACTTGTCATTATTTTAGTTTTCGAGATCAACTTGACTATTGTTTCAAAGCTAAACTAAAGTAGCTAAATTTAATATTTGAAATATAAAATTTAGATTGTTAAAAACTATATGAAAAATGTTATAACTTGCAATTCTTTTTAAATTAATATGATAAAAAAATACTTTATAAAATATTAATCAAAACTTTTATAGTTTGACCTCTACAAGTAAAAATAAACGAAATAAGTATAAAATGAGAATTGAACTCTCGTCAATAAGGTATGTTATACCAAACAACCCCTAGCAGTGCAACTATTTTATTTTTGCATTCAACACAATAGGGGCAATAGTAAGAAACGACCTCAATAAGCTCAACAGTTGAACATTTTTGGGAGAGCCTTCTTCAGCCATCAAAGCAGCAGCAGCAGAGAGAGGGGTTTTTTGAGAAGAAAGGGGCAATAGAAATGGCGTCAAGAACACTTGAAATTGAGAAAATGAGTGTGGAGCAACTAAAGGCACTGAAAGAACAAGCAGATCTAGAAGTGAACCTTCTTCAAGATAGTCTCAATAATATCCGAACAGCAACTACTCGACTCGAAATCGCATCTAATGCCCTTCATGATCTGTCACTACGCCCTCAAGGTTTGCGTTCATTCTCGTTTTGGTAAATACCCTTTTGGGGATTAGGGGTAAAGATTATTTCTTTCCACTCTATTGTGGAATTTATGATGTGGGGTTTTGTTTTTTGTATTGTTTCTTTTGATTTTATTTTGAAATTTATGATGTGGGGTTTTGTTTTTTAGACAGTGTTGTCTTGCTCAGGGAAGAAAATGTTGGTTTGTATACCTCTTGTTATGCAAAACACTGCCCGTTTAGGAATTAGGTGTGTAAAAGATTGTTCTTTTGGCTTGATTGTGAAGTTTATGATATGGGTTTTGGTTGTTCTTACATTGACTTTATATCTTGTATTGTATTGTCATTATCCGTCTTTATATGTTAATTTTATCGTATTTGCATATTATCATGTGTTTTTCCTTCTTATTTGCTCTTTCTATTCCCTTTCTTTTCCCATATCTAGTTTAGTCTGCCTATGGGTTTTTGAGACGAGGGTTCCTAAAAACAGCGGTTTTTGTACATTCTACCCTCCCTAGACCCCAATTGTGAGATTCCACTGGGTATGTTGTTGCTGTTGGTTTTGGTTGTTCTTTCTCAGGGAAGAAAATGTTGGTTGGTATCCCTCTTCTTCTGCAAAACAGCCTTTTAGGAATTAGGTGTAGAAGATTGTTCCTTTCACTTTGTTGTGAAATTTATGATATGGATTTTGGTTTTCTTTTTTACTGTGTTTTCTTGCTTAGGGGAGAAAATGTTGGTTGGTGTACCATCTTGTTCTGCAAAACATACTTCTAGGAATTAGGTGTAAAAGTTTGTTTTTTTGAGTTTATTGTGACATTTTTGGTATGGGTTTTGGTTTTCTTGCTCAGGGAAGAAAATGTTGGTCGGTATTCCTCTTATTCTGCAAAACAGCCTTGTAGGAAGTTTGTGTAAAAGAGTGTTCTGTTGACCTTATTGTGAAATTTATGATATGGGGTGGAGATGAGCTTTGTTCAATTGAGGAGCAGTCTCCCATCCCTTATTTTCTTTTGGTGCACCCATGTTGTTCTTGTTTGTATAGAATATTGGGTCTTTTGTAGAGAACCATATTTTGTAGGTCTCTCATTTTTGCTATATCTCTTGTGTACGGCCAATTTGGTCTTGTTATTATCTATGAAAATGTTACTTAATAAAAAAATGACATGGGTTTTGGTTTTCTATACTGTTTTTTGCTGAGGGAAGAAAATGTTGGTTCTATCCCTCTTGTTAACAAAATACCCTTTTAGGAAGTAGGTGTAAGAGAGATTGTTCTTTTGACTTTATTGTAGAACTTCTGATGTGGGTTTTGGTTTTTTTACTGTGTTTTCTTGCTCAGGGAAGAAAATGTTGGTTCCTTTAACAGCGTCTTTATATGTACCGGGGACACTAGATGACGCTGAT
>JAPFFP010000001.1:2600349-2611293 GCA_026153255.1 Solanum medicagineum
AACCTTCTTCAAGATAGTCTCAGTAATATTCAGACAGCAACTACTCGACTCGAAATCGCATCTAGTGCCCTTCATGATCTGTCACTACGCCCTCAAGGTTCGTGTTCATTCTCGTTTTGGTAAATACCCTTTATGGAATTAGGGGTAAAAGATTGTTTCTTTTGACTTCGTTGTGGAATTTACGATGTGGGGGTTTTGTTTTTTGTATTGTTTCTTTTGGCTTTATTTTGAAATTTATGATATGGAGTTTGTTTTTTATACTGTGTTGTCTTCCTCAGGGAAGAAAATGTTGGTTTGTATACCTCTTGTTAAGCAAAACACCGCCCTCTTGGGCATTGGGTGTGTAAAAGATTGTTCTTTTGAGTTTATTGTGAAATTTATGATATGGGTTTTGTTTTTCTTGCTCAGGGAAGAAAATGTTGGTTGGTATCCCTCTTGTTCTGTAAAACAACCTTTTAGGAATTAGGTGTAGAAGATTGTTCCTTTCACTTTATTGTGAAATTTATGATATGGATTTTGGTTTTCTTTTTTACTGTGTTTTCTTGCTCAGGGGGAATTGTTGGTTGGTGTACCATCTTGTTCTGCAAAACATATTTTTAGGAATTGGGTGTAAAAGTTTTTTTTTTTTTTTTTTTTTTTGGAGTTTATTGTAACATTTATGATATGGGTTTTGGTTTTCTTGCTCAGGGAAGAAAATGCTGGTTGGTCTCTCTCTTGTTCTGCAAAACACCGTTTCAGGAATTAGGTGTAAAAGAGTTTTCTGTTGACTTTATTGTGGAATTTATGATATGCGGTGGAGATGAGCCTTGTTTTATTGAGGAGTAGTCTCCGATCCCTTATTTTCTTTTGGTGCACCAATTGAGTTCTTGTTTGTATAGAGTATTGGGTCTTTTGGAGAGAACCATATTTTGTAGGTCTCTTGTTTGTGGTGTATCTCTTGTGTATGCCAAGTTAGCCCTGTTATTATCAATGAAAACCTTACTTGATAAAAAAATATGATACGGGTTTTGGTTTGCCATACTGTGCTTATTTGCTCAGGGAAGAAAATGTTTGTTCTATCCCTCTTTTTAGCAAAACACCCTTTTAGGAAGTAGGTGTAAAAGAGATTGTCTTTTGACTTAATTGTAGAATTTCTGATGTGGATTTTGTTTTTTTTACTGTGTTTCTTGCTCAGGGAAGAAAATGTTGGTTCCTTTAACAGCGTCTTTATATGTACCGGGGACACTAGATGACGCTGATAAGGTTTTGGTAGATGTCGGCACTGTTGTTGAGGTTTGTATTTATCTGTTGATGCATGTGTAATTGGGTGATTTGTCTTGCTTTCTGTTGCTAATTGAATCGACAAATCTTTGATCTTTAATCTAGATTCCCATTTTTTGTGGTGCTTGATGGTTGATGGGTTTCTAGGTGAACTAGGATGGGGTGAGCATGGAAGATGTTTCTGTGTATGCAACTAAAGTAAAGATGACTTCTTTTTTCATGTGTGGTTATTTCTTAGAGAAGTTTTATTTTATATGTAAGTGTTAGGTTTCCCACAGAATTTAAGGAGTTGAATTTGATTTGTGAATTATATTGGTGGAATGAAAATAAAAGAAAAAAATGTAGTAGGAGTAGTTGATTGATTTAAGTCTTAAAAAACACATGTCAGACATTTATATATTGAATAGTTCAGTGGACTTGTATTTTCGAAGTTGAGTAAGTAGTATAGGAATGTTGGTCTTAAATATTTTGAAGTGTCGCAAAATGGAAAGAGAGTCTTATGGGGGAGAGCATATTCTAAGTTCATTGGTAATGTACCTTGGCTGTGACTGACATACTTGTTTTAGATTCTTGAGGAATGTGAGACTGTTCAAATTGTGTCACTTTTGGCAGTCTTTCTTCTTCCTTTTTTTTTACCTTCTCTCTGTATAATTGATATTGTTGGTTTGAGCTTTGAGGAATGTCATTTGCAGACACTGAGTTTTCCTCTGTGGTCATGAGTTATTTATTTTCCAGGAAAGTGTAATGGGTTTTGGTTGCAATATATGCTGGAAGCAACTTAGTTATGATTAATTCAGAAAATTCTTTCTACATGCTAAATATCTTTTTATGGTTATGATCATCTGTTTGGACTGAAAAAGATGTCTAGTGGACACTTATTTTTACCGTGTTTAGTTATTTGGTTTTCTTAGGTTTAGGTAATTGGATGTTATTCTAGATTTTCTGATCTTTATAGGTCTAATTAAGTTATACTGCTTTCAAAGATGTATATTTCATGTACCTATCTTTGGATCATCCATTTACAGGTTACTTCTTCAAGAAATGAAGCGGTGCTGTCTTGCGAATATAAGAGACCATAGTTGTAGCGTTATTGAAAAGAAACACATTCGTTATTCGATGATTCAGTTATTTCATTTATGGAAAGCCTGTATTATCTTTTCACATGGTCCTATTGCTAGAAGGTTCAAGCGTAAGATTATGTTCTTCTCTTTATTTGAATAGAAAACTATGGCAGAAGGAAAAGATTGCTGTGAGCGGAAAATCAACCTGCTAAAGTCAAACTACGGGCAGCTTCTTGATGTAAGTATCCGTTTTGTTTCACTTGGTGGAGCGAATTTATATGCAAGTTTTGAGCTGTTTATTTAAGTTTATTTGCGTTCTGATTTGACATAAATTCTCCGTGCTGATGGAAACCTTCTCGGGGATTTCATTTTTGGTGTACTGAGTAGTGAGTGCCCTATCTGTAACAATCCTACCTGATACTTCTGATGTTCTATGATTGTGAGATATCGTGTTATTTATCTGGCTAATGTAACCCGACCTTCTATAAAGAAGTAAAGTGAAAGAATTATTTTAATGGGTTCCAAGGCGTTCTCAACCCTGTACACCTACCGCAAATGTACAAGAAGTGTGTATGTAAGAAGTAAAGTGAAAATTATTTTAATGGGTTCCAAGGCGTTCTCAACCCTGTACACCTGCCACAAATGTACAGGAAGTAGGTTTTAGAGGGTAACATGTGGCCTCTATGAGTGCACTTGCTACACATGCAAGCACACACACAACATGGCTAAACTCATTAAAAAACATCATCACGAATAGTGTGGTTGCTCTCACAAGCTTAATTTCTTTCATAAAAAGAGTACAGAAAAATAAGTTGGACATTTAATATCTGTAGAAAGGTTTATGAGTATTCAATAAACTTCTTTCAGTCAATGATAAGTGGTTTAGAAAGAATATGTATTGTCTTTCTCCTCTTTATCTAATGAAAGATAGTTGGCAGGCTACGTACCTTGTTCAAAAAGCTTGCATTACAGGATTACCCACCTTTAATGTGGACTTATGGATGTCTTCTCTCTAGGACAGACGTCATTAGATGGATTTAGTGTTTATATGCCATTCCGTGTTTACTCTCTCATTTTAACCACTCCCACCTTTTAGGTTTTGAGAGTAGGGATGGTGGAGATTGTCTGAAGTTTTCCCCTTCCTGTTGTTACAAGTTCGATCCAAAATAGGTTTCTGAGAAACCTGCTGCATTTCCCTATCAGAATAATGACTTTAGAAAGCTCACAAGCTTTATTTTGAATCTGGTCTATCTCATTGGTTTAGCCAGTCCCCACAGAGAAAAAAAAACAGGGGGAAAAGTTGCCAAGGGAAATGATAGAAGGGAAAAGGTCAGACCCCTAGAGTCCATGCTTTAGATAAACGGAGGACTAGTGTAATGCCTAAAAGGAGAGTGGGAGAGTTGACGTGTCCATGGTATGCGATGAATGGAGGAGTCAATCAAGGCAGGTGGTTAGATTCAATATTACCTTTCTCAAGCATAAGCAACCAGTACAAAATAAAATAGCAAAGAGTTTCAGAGGTATCAAATGGCAACATAAGTCATCCTAGAAGTTGAGTTTAACCTGCTATCTTCAAGCATAAATCTCAACTTATTCCAGATATCTTTGGAATGCCTACAACTACAAGGCTGCATGCCTCACCTGCTCATATTCTCCAAGTTAAACCACCGCATTGATATATGTGACAAGGCTGTTCCAAAGTTTCGAACAGTCTGGGTTCCTAAACTGACCTTGAAGTGTGGTGCTGACCTATCAATTCTTTCGTATTTCTCATTATTGTGGTTGTGAAAGGTCTATTTTGAGACATGAGGAAACATCAGCAATTCAAAATCTTGTCCAGAATTCATCTGGATTCTGGCCTATCATTAATGCAAATTGCAGCTTCAATATTCCTTCAAATGGTTCATTTATACCATAGTCTATACCTCCAACTTCAAATTCGCTCCTTTATGTGCCGCCTGTTCTAGTTCAGGTTTTTCCTTCTGTTGTGACGTCATTGTTCTCCTTCCTATCTACAACTTCCCTGTTCTCATCCTTCTCATACTCTTTCCCCTTGATGTTCTCCAGCAACTGACCACTCCCTGTACTTCTATTCTTTCCATGCATTTCCGATGTCCTTGCTTATCTTCACATCAAGAAGTAGGAATTAACCGAGAAAGCAATACTAACAAATTGAAACGAAGGGAGTATCTTTCTAGCCTTTAATATATGTTATGCAGATGATATTGTGAGGAGTTTCCTTGGAATTTATTAGTTTGGTAACAAACAACTCTAATCATGTTTTGCATTTGTTATGGAAAGCACAATCTTCATTAGTAATCATTTGTACAAATGCAGGTTGCGACGAAGAAGAAAAGTGTTGCTGATGAAACTGGTCTCATCTTGCAAGCTAAATTGAGACAACTTGCTCCAGCACAGTAGGATCATATATGCCTTTTCTCATTTCAAAGTCAACGGTGTGGAGGTTCCTTCATTGATGACTCAATGAGTTCATGTGTCTCAGAGAACTTTACGCGTACCAAATGCTGTCTGAATTAGTTTTGCTGGAGCAGAAATTCAACGAGTGTTCAACGTACCTCCCTTCATTTCACCCCACTTCTCCCATGTTCTTTATACCTTTCGCAAGAAGCGGAAGATTGATGATCATCTATTCCTTGTAGCAATCATTGGTTGATGACTAGAAGTTTATGATTTTACTTGGAATGTCCTTTAGTGAGTGAAACCATGGTACAGTTCTACTTTTACTGCAACTCAAGTTTCTATTTCAACTATGTGATAATGTGAGTATGTGTATTGGAAGACAACAGGTGTTGTTACAGTAAAACGCTAAAACTACAACATATCCAATGAAATTTCGCAAGTAGAGAATGAGAAGGATGTTGTGTACGCACATTTGATCTTTGTCTTGTGAGGGTAAAGAGCTATTTTTTAAAAGATCCTCGATTCAAGAATAACATCATTTCATTTTTTTTTTCAATTTTTATATAATCTAACTAAATGAGTAAATCATTATTTATAAATAAGACAACGGAATATCCTAATTGAGTGTTGCATTGATAAATGGTAAATTTATGTCAGTGACTACAAACTTTTTATACACATAATTTTATAAATATCTACTAATAAACAATAGTAGTAACTAGATGGTTCTTTCGCCCTCTTCTGGCCCAGTGATCACTCGCATAGAGCATGAGATGCTGATAAATTTCTTGAAGTTTAAGTTGCCAGTGTTCTAAGGTACAAAAAGTGAGAATGCTTATGAATTTATTCTGGTTGATTATGACAGGTACGTAAGTTGGGTATTGTACTTTTTAGCTTCAGGTGAGGCCAAGTAATGGCCGCGCGCAGAAGGTGAGGGTCATAGCTTCCAGGCTTGCTCTTGAGGCTTTTAGTATCGATATGAGTTGATTCTCGCAGGGCCGGAAGGAGCACACCAAAAGTTAGAGCACAAGAGGATCAATCAATAGTCCAAAGGTTCTAGACCCAGACGGTTATCACAAAACTAGGTAGAAAGTACACATCTGAAGCCTATGCTTTTGTTTTGAAGTTCATGTCGGTGAAGAGAGCTTATAGTAGGTTTCCAGTCTTGCCATCACTTACTTGGACCCAGTTTCATGTCTTGTTTATAGAGAAGTATGTGCTCCACACCTTGAGAGATCACAAGAAAAATGAGTTCATAGCGCTTGAGTGAAGTAGCGTCACCGTAGCCGCTTATAAGAAGATATCTTCATTATGGTGAGAGGTTTATCCAAACTTTGTTTGACAAAAAATTGTAATATTTCATGGTTAAAGTAATTTTTTTTCACAAGAACGGTATAGCAAAGAACATCTAATGTCCCTCTGTACCTCTTTCTTCGTAATTTAGAATTTAGAATGGAACCCCATCGCAACTCACCACCATCCACCGCCTTCCACCACCACCACCACGGCAGCGCCGGCGGTGGAACCTGCGTCAACTGCGGCGGACCTACCGCGTTCCCATCACCGCCTCCTGATCTTAACCCAAACTACATCCCCATCCGTGCTCCGGCCGTCAATCTTCCACCAGCCAATAACAGAGAAATCATCATGCGAACACCAGTTCCTCAATCACAGAGAGTTGTTCCGTTAACTCCTCCTTACAATTTCCGAACTCCGGTGAAGAAAATCCACACCCAAAACGACATCGATCAGTTTCAATCCTCATCCACTTGCCAGAACTTCCTCGGTTTCGTCGTTTTGCTATCGGAGTCTATTCGTTCACATAAGCTCTCAGATCCTTGCCATGAGTCGCCTGTAGTGTTAGCCATTATTTCCGTTCTTGAAACCCTAATGACCTACGTTGATGAGATCCCTTTAGCCCCACAAACCTCTCGATACGGGAACTTAGCGTACCGGACGTGGCATGAACGTATCACTTCTGATGCTGAGTCATTTATGCTAAAGTTTCTGCCTCCCGATCTCCAGTCAGCTACTGTTGAGCTTGTTCCTTACTTTACTGATAGCTTTGGAAATTCCAGCAGAATAGATTATGGTATGCTTTTTCGAATTTCGTTTCGTTTATATGCTGTTATCAATCAGTTAACCTTCATTTCAAATTAGTTGAGCTAAGCTTTGAAAATCCTCTGCAGAAGCTCACATAAGGCAGTTTAACTATATGCGATTAACTGATGTTGAATTCATGGAGTTCTGTTGTTTTTCTTAGAGTAATCAAAGTTGCGGAAACTTTTCTTGTTGAACAATTGGAGAATTGAGTACATGTTTATGGTTTAGTACTATTATTACTGCTCCACAGTTGAGAAATGAGTTCAGTTGAATTGTTGATGTGTCTTCCCTTAGCAATCATTTCACCATGTTCACCGCATCTTCCTGTGAGATAGTTTTGGTGGATGGAAAGATGCATTAACAATATTAAAAAGTTTTAATCATGTTAGAGGGTATAAAATAAACCATTTCTAAAGCTTTCTCCCTCTGGAAAAAAATAGTGGGTTCATGGGAACATTCGTCTTTTGTGCCTATGTTTAGTGATTGAGCATGAACATTTTGTTTTCTTGCTGTGCTGATGTAGATGCAGTATTGATGGAGAACATAGTAGCCTATTTTCTGTGTCTGATTCCTTTTCTTGATATACCAACGATATAAAAAATTACGCAAAATGATTGTCCTTGTCAATCTACTTAAAGGGATTTTCTACTCCTTTGATTTGAGTTCTTACTTCGCTGGATTATGCTGTAGAACTATTTTATAACTTTCAAATGCACGGGATTGTTGGCGTTCGATAGATGCCCTTCCTAGAACAAATTAATATTAATTCGTTGAACTAATCACTTCTGTTGTATAGGTACTGGACATGAGACAAATTTTGCAGCATGGTTGTATTGTTTAGCAAGGTTAGGTGTTGTGAAAGAAGAGGACTATCAGGCTCTGGTGTCAATGGTTTTTGTCAAGTACTTGGATTTGATGAGGAAGCTGCAACTAACCTATTGCGTAGAGCCTGCTGGGTCCCATGGTGTTTGGGGTTTAGATGACTACCACTTCCTACCTTTTATATTTGGGTCATCTCAGTTGATTGACCACAAGTACATGAAACCAAAATCCATTCATAACAAAGATATCTTGGAGAACTTTGCAAATGAGTATCTTTATCTCTCATGTATTGTATTCATATTGAAGGTGAAGAAGGGCTGGGTGATTTTGAACTTGAAGAGGGTCGTCTGAGATGAACTTTGAACTTCAAGTTCAAGTTCAAAATGGATCTGGGTGAACTTCAAGTTCAAGTTCAAGTTCAAGTTCAAAAGGAATTTTGAACTTCAAATTCAAGTTCAAAATGGAAGAGGAAAAAGGAAGAGCTCGCTGGAGACGAGTACAACGCCTACTCTATTGGATCTGAACTCCGACTGGCTCAGCACCGCCGTCCGCGCTGTTGACTTAAGTGTCGGTGGCCCCGTCCATGGCAACGGTGAAAGAGAGAGAGGATAAATTGGGGGAATAGCTCTCTCTCTTCTTTTTGAGCAGAAAGATTCAAGTAAATCAAGCGTAAAGACGAAAAACAGAGATTTTAGGGATTTATAGAAATAGTAGGGAATATTTGAAATTTCTTTCTCTCAATCTGGGATTTCCATAAATTTTTCATAATTCAACCTACCCATATTTTATATGGGTGAAAATAGAATGGGTAAGAAATAGATTCAACATACTAGTTTACCCATATTTTAGTGAGCAAATAGTACTCTACTTTAAAATTTAGTATGGATAAAATATTTTTCTTTATTTTTGGATATATGGAAAGTATTGAAAATATTTTATTTAGCGTATTATATCATAAAACTAAATCCGACACCTGATGCGAGATACGACTTTTAAATTAGGATTGAATCCTGATTCCAAATTAGTCATAAGACCCAACTTCTAACGGGACCCAACATACAACTTTCGACTCGGAATCCAATCCCGACACTCGAACTGGTCAAAGTGTTGGAGTGAGATTAAAAAATAATATTTTTAATTTTTTTTTAAAATTTAACTGTCAACCTTTCTCATATTGATTTCATGCTTATAACCTTAATTTGTAGTGGCTTATTCTGTTGGGTTTTCTCACTGTAATAATTTTTCAGCCGGATTTTCAATTTTTACAGTAAAATTTCAATTTTTTATAAATCAATTGTTTTAAAAAAATTAATTTTATTTGAGGATAGAAAGTGGGGGGTTGGGGGCTTGTGGAGGGATCGTGGTATTGGATGGAGTACGAAAAAAATTGTAATTTGCAATTGGAGGAGAGTATTGACAAAAATTTTTCTACTTTTTAGAGGTAAATTATTTTTCTTAAATTTGAAGAAAAGAATTTTATTTAAATTTATATTTTCAAAACACTTAAGTCAATAAAACATAAAAAAATTAGAAAACAAAATAAACTTTGAGCGAGAAGAAGTTAAAAGCTTACCGCATTTGATTAAATCATAATTTACCCATAAATACCCATATTTCTATGGGTTGAATATGAGTTTGAACCCATATTTTATCCATGTAAAAAAGCACTCATCCAAACTACTAAATTATACCAAAATATGAGTTCATTTTCCCAGCACTAGTTGTGTTCCATGTGAATATTTTTTCGCCTTCTCCACTCTTTAATCTTTATTACTTGTGTAATATATTCCATAAAATCTTCCGATCAGACTTCAAAATCTGTTTCATAATCAAAATTTTATTTCTGAAATAAACATAGAAACTGATTTCTTATACAATACTCATTTTCCTTGTCCATTATTCTAGCTCTTGCACAAATACTAGTAGTTTTGGACATCATACTAATAGTATCATAAACAAAATATCCCATATCATTTCTAATGCAGAGAGCCCAAGTAGCTTCTTTAGAGAAACCCTCTATATTACATTCAACTAATAGCCTTGTAGATTGTCTGAGAAGACTGTCCCTCCATAAATTGCACTAATTGAGACCAAGCTTTTGAAATATTAATGAACCAAGTATATTTCACCTTGACAGTGGATTATACAAAAAGGAGATGTGACCTTTCACACACATCTCGGTGAAATACCAAGATTTTTCTCACCACTTCTAAAACATCCTTAACTAAAAATTGATCATTTTTTGGTAAGTAACCATCATAGTTTGTCAGTTTCTTGTGCGCTTGCATCCTTTGACATTACAAAGTTTACATGTTGAACCATGTTTGAGGGAGCTTTGTATCAAGAAAAGTTTCATAATTCATAGATAGATTCGTAGGAAAGTGGGGAGGTACAATATTAGCTAGTGAACCCAATCTGGTCAACTATCATGCCAGATATTTGCATTAACACTTCCAGGTTCCAACAGATCGATAACATGTTTAATGACATCTTTTGCTGTTAGCATCAACTGAGATCCATCTTTTATCGCACCAAAGTTGGAATTTTATTCCTTGCAAAATAGTTCCACATAAAATTAGACTCAAAAGTTTTTGAGATTATAAATTTCCACCAAATTTAGAGAAAATGCCTTGGACATATAAAAATAGATCTAAAACTCAAACCCCCCTTCTTCTGTTGGTAGGCATATCTTAAGCCATGAGGAACGGTCTCCCCTTCTACCTTATTCCTCATTACTCTAGTTTATTTAGTGGAGCCATAACAGAGAGTAGATATATGGGATGTTTTGAAAGACATTGTTGATCAGGACAACTTCACCACCAAAGAAAATTAGACTCTCTTTCCAGTTTTGTAACCTATCCTTTATATTCTTAATTCAATCATTGTAATATGTCTTCTTCTTTCTGGAATGAAAAAAATATGGAAATCCAACAACCTAAAGAGAAAAGTACCTTTGTCAAAATCATTAATAGAAGCAACTTCTTGAGCTAGTATTGATGAGACATTCCTATACATGTAATAACAACTTTTCTCAATATTTATAAGTTTCCAGAAACCATATCTTATTCTCTTATTGTATCTATGATCATCTTTAATGGCTCTATAAGGACTTAGGGTTCAGAAGGCATTAGCTATTCTTAAAAAGTGATTTCCTCTAGTTTTGTCCAAGGCGCCCTTCTAGGGACACCTTCACGAGATGGCCTGGGCAGTGTCCTTGGCTGCCTGGGTGTTTTGGTGGCTTTCCAAGCCAAGTGACCCTCACCGATCACTCCACGTC
>JAPFFP010000001.1:2657538-2671096 GCA_026153255.1 Solanum medicagineum
CCACCAAGGTTCTTCGCCTGTAAAAAGCAAAAAGGAGAATAAACAATGTACCTAAGAGTAAGCAAGAGAAAACATATCCAAGACTCTTTCAGATAATAAAGATGTGATTCCCCAAAATACTCAAAACGTGGTTTGTATGTAAATGCTCATGGAAAAACACTTCATCAACCACAACAACAAGAAGCAGCAGCACTGTCACCAGCACAGCCCAAGGGTGTGGCCTAGAGGAGTAGTGGTCCGTAAGTGGTTGAAAACTATGGGAGATAATGGTTTAAATCCCAATACTAGCAAAAATTACTAAGTGATTTCTTCCCATTTTGCTGCAATGGGTACTAGTGCTAGTATAACTGCAAATTCTTCCTTACTAAACCAACAATAAGAGCTGCTGATTGTTTTGCATTC
Organism: Solanum medicagineum; assembly: GCA_026153255.1. NCBI lineage: Eukaryota > Viridiplantae > Streptophyta > Magnoliopsida > Solanales > Solanaceae > Solanum > Solanum medicagineum. Next base: position 2,657,941 of record JAPFFP010000001.1, read on the forward strand.
GTAAAGCACAGAGAAGGCAGTATCAAAAAGTAGACCCTATTTACCACCTAGAAGTTCTCATCAATAGTAATTTTAAAATAAGGCTTGTTGGGACACATCCAGTAATATTGATCTCCAAAAGGGAAATTACATAAGTTCCCCCCTAAATTAATCCAGAAAAGTTATTTAGCCACTTTCACATTACGAGCGACCCCTTACTGCCTTATTCTTGTTTGAAGTGGAAGTAACACCACTTGAGTGATTATGTGACAGTGGAAGTGCGAACACCTTCTCTTTCAGCACATGATAGGCATAAAAAATCTAAAAGCAGATTAATCTGTACAGGTGAAAGCTTTCAATAAGTTGTTATACTACAACAACAACATACCTCGTGAAATCCCACAAGTGGGGTTTGGAGAGGGTAGAGTGTATGCAGACCATAGCATTACCTCGTAGAGATAGAGAGGTAGTTTCCGACGACCTCAGCTCAAATATATCAGCCTCAAAAGCTTCAATAAGTTGTTATACTAATTTACGTAAGCTTGAAATTTCCCTTTTTCACCTGTTACTTCACATTTTACATTTTGTTTCTTTTTTCTTTTTTTCTTCTTTATCATTACTAAGGTCACCAAATCACCATTGCCACCATTACTACACCTGCAATCAATGACCTCTTCATTCTCCTCTTCTCCACTTCTATTTCCGTAACCTTTTCCGAAGTGTTTTCTCTTTGTTTTCCTTCTCTTTTTTCCTTTCCATTAAGCCCACTATGTATATATGTGTGTGTGTGTGTGTGTATATATATATATATATACGGCAATCATTATTCAACAAGTTTGAATCTTTTTTGCCCAAAAAAATTCAAGCATCGCCAAATGACTATAATAATATTCCATTAATGCTTTCTGATGATCAATTTTCTTTGCAGGTCTTAGTTGTGTCTTCTTTATATTCTTATATAAATGGAGAACAGAAGCAAATTTAGTAGGTTGTTTATGGTTCATGTTAACCCGTGGTCTTTCTGCAAAACCAGTTGTCTTATGCATATATTTTCTAGAATCAATCTCATATTACCCTGTGACACCCATGCTACAAAAGGGCTTAGTGATGCACTTGGTTGAAAGCTACCCTATTTACCTGAAGGTACAAGGATCAATTCCAACTTGATGCATTTTTTTATCCTTCTTTAGTAATGCACCCATCTTGTAGAAATTCTAAATTAGCTTCTGAGGAGAACATCATGGGATCAATGACTTCCAATTTTTTATTTCTCTTTTACTTGATAGGAAACGATAAAAAAATGGTGGAAAAAAGTTTATGGGGAATTTCCAACTCTTTTGAAGAGTAATGTCAAGAGAGTAATTTTTGAAAGGGGGGAGGAGTGGGGCTGGCGTGTCGTTTTGGGAAGGGAAAGGAATGTGGGGAGTGGAAGGAAGAAAAGTAGGGTGGAAAAGGGTAGAAAAGTCGGGTGTGATTATAGAATAACTCAAAAAATTTAAGTAGTAAAAAAATGAAAAAGTGGTATTTGACATGTGGAGGAGCATGTAATACACAACCCTCCATGAACTTTGCTGTCTTTTCGGAGGCGTTAGTTCCTCTACAAATAAGAATAGGGGATAAAAGGTCGTCAGTAAAACTATCGTATTGACCTCCTCTACAAATAAGAATAGGGGATAAAAGGTCGTCAGTAAAATTAACGTGTTCACTTTTTTAAACCAGTATAGTGCGCAGCTTATGTATTTTCCCATCTCAAAAATATTAGAAAATAAATGGTACATTGTTAGCACAAGATAGAGACATGCTTTATGCCTATGCCAAAATAACGATTTATGCTCTCACTGAGGTGAAATATATTGAATTTCTCATCCCCATAAGCTCTAACAAAAACCTAAAAAAATAACTTCTAAAATAAATGGTGCATTATTAGTACAAGATATGAGATATGCCTTATGCCTATCCCAAAATAATGACGTGTGCACTCAATGAGATAATAAATTGCATTTCTTAATCCATAAAAACCTTGAAAAAATAACTCCACTATTTAAGAAAGGTAAGCAGTTGTATAATGTGGGATTTCACTGGGTATGTCGTCGTCGTTGTTGTTAAGCAGTTGTATAATCTTCATAAACTCAACATCATAACTGGTGCTGACTTTAGAACTTTATCTATACTATGTTAAAAGTGTGAAGGCCCTTAATAATGTTGATTGAACTTTTTGCCCTTCATTAAAAGATTCCTCTTTAGACAAAATCGTCTGTTCACCATTATTTTAGTTATTATATCATTATTTTAATAATATTTAATATTACATATAATAAAAGTTAAATAGAGAAAATTTTCTTATTATAATTAAATTCGTACATGAAAAATCTTTTTCTAACTAGAATGTGCTGAATCTTATTTTACTCTTTTTCCCGAACTTCAATTTGATTCTCAGGTTTACTTATATTACAAACTCACGTTCTTTGTTTCATATTCTTTTCCCTATCTTTTTCACTTTTTTTAATTTGAAGAAAATAATATTAATTATTATGCTAGCGTAACTTGCTAGAAAATAATATTAATTGTTATGCTACCTTACCTTGCTTCATTTAGATTATATTATGCCCTTAGTTTAGTTCTAGTTAGTTGAGTCTAATAAATTTCAGCTATTTAAAAATTTCACTTATTTTGTAACTAACATCTCGCTTTATTCACATGTTTATCTATTCAAGTAAAATAACATCTCAAATAAAGTAATACTTCTTTGACAAAATCGTCTTTTCACTATTTTTTAAAATTTATTATTTAATTTTTTATAATTTAGTTTCCACATTCACTTTTGGATTATAATTACTTTATATTTAGAATTCACTTAGGACTATTCTATGTAAATAATTACTAAATATTTTGACTATCAAATACTTTGTTAATAAAGGTATGTAATATAACAAATTTATAAATAAAATTATGTTGGAAACATTAAACTACTTCTTTTGTATTTCGCACTCTTTTGTTACATTAAATTTTAGTCAATTAATTGTTTAAATTCTTACTATTTAACTCTAAATTATTACTTTATGTATTTAAAAACTATTAGCATATCTACATTATAAGCGATTGGATTGATTTTTTTTCATCTTTGCTCTATCACAATAGACTAAACTATTGCATCAAACTAATAATATTTAAAATTTTAACTATCAAATATTTTCTTAATAAAATTATATAATACAACAAATTTAAAAAGAAAAAATATTTCAGTAAAATTATGTTGGAACCATTAAACTACTCCTTTTATATTTAGGAATCTTTTGTTACATTAAGACCTGGAAACAGCCTCTCTACTTTTGTGGTAGTGGTAAGGTCTGCGTACATTTTACCTTCCCCAGACCCCACTTGTGGGATTACACTGGGTATGTTGTTGTTGTTACATTAAGTTTTTGATCAGTTAATTATTTAACTTATAGTTATTCAACTCCAAATTATTACTTTATGCATTAAAAAACTATTAACATACCTATATAAGCAATTAAATTGATTTTCTCATCTTTGTCGTTTCACAATAGACTAAATTATTGCATCAAACTAATAGTATTTATTTAACTTTTTTTATATAAATATTATATTTATTTAATGACAAGTACTATTTATATATAATTTACATTGACGTGACACATACGTGCAAAAAACGTTGACTGAAACTATTATCATCAAAAGACCAAAACCAAAGGGGAGAAAACTCCTACCAGATCTGTAATCTTTAGAGTACCAATCAAATCTAATAGATCTCCTACTTCCCCTATAAATTCTGTTTACACCAAAAAAAGAATAAACTTAGACAATTCATCCTATGAATGGAATTGCTAGTATTTTAGAAATGTCTTGAGTTCCTCTCTTTCCAACTTGTCCACCAAATACATGCTGGGTTTTTTTTCAACAAATAAGTTAACATGCATGACTTACGTAATCCTTTCATCTAGTTCCATTTACTGAACAAATAAGGTTGCTATATAATTTTTCTACAAGTCAAATTCCCAAAAGAAGTAACAAAATAACTGGACAACCAGGTACATAGGCATCATATGCTCACTTAAGTTCAGAAAGACCAGGAAAATTTATTTATTATCTACTCACTGATTCCTCATCAGAGCTAAGGGCCCTTGTGGTCATGTGAAATAAAATCATATGAGATGAAGTTAAAGTTTTGTTTGGACATACAATTTGGATTTTTAAGTTGTATTTTTGTTCATAAACATAAAAACACCATCAATTGTGAAAATTATCAAAATTACCTAAATTCTTTGTACAACCATACCAAAAAGAAAAAGCTAATCACAGAAGTGTAATAAAAAATCATAAAACTATTCTAAGAAAATACATTAACTAATCGAACTTTAGAGGGTGTTTGGATTGGCTTAAAAGCTAGTTTGACCAACTTGTAAGCTATTTTTAACTTTTGAAAGTGTTTGGCAATCTTTCAGAAACGGTCTCTTATCTCTATGAAGTAGCGATAAGGTTTGCATACATTTTACCCTCCTCAGACCCACTTGTGCGATTTCACTAGGTATAGTGTTGGAGTTGTTGAAAGTGTGTGGCAAATTAAAAAAGTGCTTAAAATAAGTTAAAATTTACTTTAAAAGGGTCAAAAATTAAAAGTTGGTTCCCCAAATTTTTTCTTTTTGGCTTAAAAGCCGTTTATGTTTGACCAGCAACCATACCTTTTTATCCTTAATATTTTTTTATAATTTTTATATGATTCTACTCCTACTTTTTTTTTGCTATTTTTTTCTTTGTTTTTGCTCTTTCTTTCATTTTTTTCTCTTCTTGTCCTTCCTTTTCTTTGATTTTTTTCTTCTTTTTCTTGCTCTTTCTTCCTTTATTTTCACCTTCTAAACTACTTTCTCCTCCTTTTATTTTTTTCTATATAAATTATTTATGGTTAAAAAAAAATATAGCCATTATTAATCATAAATATAATTTAAAAAACATCTCAAATATTTCATATGTTTTATCAAAATTATAGATATTACATAGATTAATTTAATATTTACTTTATTTTAGAAATAAAATACTTATAATAGTTGGTACTTTATAATGTGTAACACCTTAAAAGGTATTTTAGACATTTTGATAAAAAAGTGTTTGATAGCACTTGCGTACCAAACACATCAACAACTTTTTTCAATTTAAGCACTTTTATCCAATCACGTACCTGCTTATTTATAAAAGAATTTCCGCACTTTAAAAAGTGTTTTTTAAGTACTTTTTTTAAAGCAATTTTTTTCAATCAATCCAAACGGGCTGTTATAGTAGATTAAGCATGAGTCATACTTATCTACCAACAAAAGTTAAACTTTCTTGTAAAAAATTACTAAAGAGACATTTGATGAAAATGAGATAACTTTGTGTAAACAAATATTCCGTCCATCCCATTTGTGTGACTCCATTTGTATTGACACAGTGATAAGAAAAAATAAAGACTTTTGAAAATTGAAACTTGTGGTCTAAAATCATCCATAGATATTTGTGTGAAATCATTTCACCTAGGATAAAAGGAGGATTTTAAAGCTAAATTATTTAAAATTCTAGAAAGGTAACATTCTTTTTTAGGACGAACTAAAAAAGAAAAGGTGTTACATAAAATGGGAAAGAGGGAGTAATATTTATACTGGTGAGAGTAGTTTAAAGGTTGGTAAGAGTAATAATATCAACTATAAATTTTGTTAAAGTGAGAGTTTACAGAATATAAACTTATGGGTCAATTTGAAAAAATTATAAATCGTGATATGAAATTTCCAAATTAAATTTTTTGGAGAATTTAGAATTTCATCTCATAATTTCAAATCATGAGATGAAATTGCATGTCCAAACACTGATTTCATCTCATTATTTCAAATCACATGATGAAATTGTATGTCTGACCGCCTACTTAGAATACACCGCATAAGTACAAAGGTCTACGATATTTTTACAGTTGAAACAAAAAAGATCAAAAAGAGGATATAAGAATACCACCCTCTTTGTGATCCACAATGCTTTAAGATGTCATTGAGCAAAAGTTAACAAGTAGGACTACCAGAAACCAAGAACTAAAAGAGCAAGATAGGTGTAGAAATGTGCAACTATCTCATCTAAGTTATGTTTTAAAGGTCAACACATTTTAATCACTTAATCATATAATGTCTCAGCACGCCACGTCACTTGCGGCTTTCTTCTTGTTCTTGAACCAAGCATTGGAGATTTTTTTCTATAGTCGTGAAATGCCCTAACAGTTCTGCCAAATCTAATATCATATTAAAGTAGGTGACCATCTCATTATATTAGAAAGAGTATAATTTCAATTACTTAATTTTCTTTTACAATCGGGAAACCTTAAGGGCTAATGGCATATCCAGAATTCAGAAGAGTAACCCCGTCCCTTTACTCTTCTCCACTTAATTCCGAAGCTTTTGTCTGTAGCATGGTCTGAACCACGTGCACCTAACCCACCTTGCATTCTCGCCACAAGATTGACATCTTGGGCAATTATTTAATTATAATATGTCTTAACAATCAAAAATTCAGTTGAAAAACATATGGTAAATACGAATTTCAAATTGCCCTTTATAATCTAGTAATACCTGCAAATGTTTTGATGCAGCCTATCTTGTAATTCAATGAAGCTATTGTACTTGGCCTCATCAAATGTTACACCTCTTAAAACAGCACACACAACATATGGGCGAATTTTGGATGTCTAGACAGGGAAAGACAAATGTTAACGCAAAAACAGTTTCTTTATCACATTTAATGGTTGTCAAATACTTTACACAAACATAACGTTAGCAAGTAGTACCTCTGTTCTAACATGCATTTGAAGCATAGATTCTTTACCAATATTCGCTAACTTGTATGTTGGGATCGGGTCGAGCCCATTAAATATTCGGAGAGCTTGTGCTAGTCCTTCAAGACAAAGCAAATCATATCTGCAACCAGTTTGAATGAAGACATATTACACTGTCAGGTGCCAAAATTAAAAGCAACACTATTATCCTCAAGAAAACAAATAATTAAACAATTCTAGACAACCACACTCCACGCCACTAAACTAAGTGCAAAAATGCTAATAAGCCACCAAGGAGAATCAGTTATACTTATTTCCAAACATTCTGAGCATAACCAAAATCTCCAAAACTTTCTACTAATTCAGGAAAATTGATTCTTCAACGTAATTTATTAAAAGACGGTAAGACCACCTGTTTGCTGGAACGTCAATTTTGTATATAGTCTCTCCATCGTCTTCCACCCCCTCTTCCTCCAAATGCTTCTCTTTTCTCTGTATTGCTTTTTCTGTTGTCTACATATTTTACACATGCATAAGCTCAATAGGAAACCAACAACCCAATGCTTGGATCAAATAAACTAGCTGAAGAATTATAAACACATACGACTATACAAATTACTCCTTACATCCCCAGAATGTCTCACTGGTTCAAAGTATAACAGCAGCAATAAATTTGCTCAATTCACAACTTTTCGGATATAAAGTTAACATATTTAGAAACCACAAACAACTTCATTAAATAACATTTTTTTTCAAACGAAGCTATCTAGTGGGAGAGACGTAGTGTTTCAATTACACAATGCATACAAACAAAGAGAACTAGATTTGGTCATGAGTCATAAATGAGGAGTGCAGTGCTTACTATATCGTCAAGCTCAATACCAAACTTAAAGCACAAGTCATCAAATTCTTCATCAGCTGAAAATTCATATAAAAAAAGTTTAAGTTTCAATCAAATCGGTGAAAGTACTTTCACGCGGAATTTGTATATAAAGAGAAAAAACTCACTGTAAGTGCGGCCTAGGGCTTCGAACAAACGGTCTCTTCCAACGCTGACGGTTGGCATGGTGACACCTGAATCTGGGAAAAAACGTCGACGGCGGCCGGTGATCAGATGCAACCACTGATGAGAGAAAAATGGAAGGCGGCAAGGGTTCCGGCACAGTTGGTGAAGACGACTAGTAACTCAATATCCTCTTTTATTTTTAATTTATTATTTACATAAATAAAAATAAAATTAAAAATCAAATTGGGGGCACCAATATTTACTGAAAATGGGCAAAAATGACCCTAAATTATTAGAAAGTGAATAAAACTACCCTTTATTTTTTATAATCTAAAAATTAAAAAGATACTCGAGCGAGTACTTTTTAAAAAATAATTACTAATTTTAGTAATACTTTTTTTTTATTATCACTTATAGCAATACTATGATAAATTTACACTTATATTAAAAGTGAATTATATATGCAATATAAATGAATTATAAGTGTTTGAAAATATATTATCCATCAAGAAAATTGTAATAATATTTACAAATAATTATCTGTGATATGTATTATAAGTGTTCAATTATTATTATCATAAATAATAAATATTTTTTAATATAATATATCAATGTGAGAAAATCAAGAAAAATTATTATCAATTCCTATGAGATATTAAACTTCAAAATCAAATGGTGCTAGTAAAATCTATCATCTTGCAAACAACCATTTGAAAAAATCATGTCTACAACATTAAAGAAAAATATTGTAAATTTAAACAGAATATGAAATAACTTTATATTATCGAAGAAATGACCTTAGATAGAAAGGAGCGGATGTCGCATATTAGGATAGAAGGTTAATACGCTGGTAGGGACAGGTTGATAACTAGCTTTGTATTATAATAGGTTAATAGGGCTAGTCGTGTACTCGTGTCTTTATACTTATGTTGCTATCGTCTGTCTTATAAATGTCACTTTTATTGTATCAATATATTGCCGTTTGCTTCTTTACTTTAGTAAATTTTCTTTCGTATCTAGTATTTTCTGCTTTTGAGGACCTAATTTTTGAGATGAGGGTTTTTCGAAAACAATATCTCTACTCCATGAAATAGTGGTAAGATCTATATATATTTTACTCTCCCGATATCACATTTGTGAGATTCAACTAGTATGTTGTTACTATTGCTATTATAGTTGTTGACGATCAATTCTTATTAAGAACTTTTGATTATATAAAATTTTCTTGATATATTAATGTGCATTTTACTTATAATATGTTGTTGTTGAATTATGTACAATTTATAAACTTACTTAGAAAAACATAAAAATTCAGAATATAAAATGGCCAAAGCAGTCATTATTTTTATTTTCTCTAGCTTACAGTTATTCAAAAATAATTAACTCCATTTATATTGTTCAAGTCCTCAAACATTATATGAATGTAACTTTCAGAAATCCAATATGCACTTGATATTTTTAAAAAGCTCGAGTAATATACTAAAAGTCCATTGAAGTATGAAAAATAAAAAATAATAATTTTAAATAATTTTATTTTATATTTAACTAAAATTAAATAGAACAAGAACAACAACAATAACATATCCGGGTGAAATTCTACAAGGTGGGAGGATAGAATATACGCAGACTTTGCTACTACCTCTCAAGGTAGAGAGGTTATTTCCTGAAAGCTCTCCATCCACCTATCGGACGTAAAATGCCTTGACCATCCACCTTTGGGTTTTAAAAATGACATTTTCTTAAACAAAATATTAATCAAATAATTTGAATATTTTTTAAATACGTGGCGATCATCTATTGGTTACAATTTAATTAACAACAATAACATACAATTTAATTAATTAAAATTAATTACAAACCAAAATTGACCCGCTCCAATTAAATCCCTTACACATTAATGACCAAAGAAACTCCTAAATGTCCAACTTCCCTCTATTCTTCCCCTCGTCCGACATTTGTAGAAATGTCCGAATTATGCAGTTCCAGAAAATGCCATAAGTGATTGATTTTACATTGAAAATCATGGAGACTCATAATAAGCACACCACAAGCACCAAATAATAAAAGGTACAAATTTTAGATATAGGCAAGATGAAGTGTCATTGCAAATACAAAGGAAAAATGTCAAACACTTTATATACACAGTAATAGAAAATGCCTTTTTGTATTAGTAATAGATATATTGGGGGAAGACTATTCGATCGGATACGAGCAAAAGGAATTCAGTCTTCCCCATATTAGTCGATCACAGCGTCGTCAATAAACAAAGAGTGCTACTTGAAAACTAATCTCTTGGTCCGGTTAGTCGTTATCGAACAACTGTTTTCTAGGATACACTTGAAAAAAACAAAGGTCTCCATCATTAATTTTCTAACCAACGGCCAAACATCAAGATATTCAATTTTTTTTTATTAAATCGTATCTAATAATAGTCACGATCTTATCACTAAAACATATGAAATTCACGAAGTCAATTCCTATCATACGAGAGGAAGAATTGGGGGATGTCAGACGTTTAGGAGTTTTTGCTTCTGTTTTTTAATTTAACGAATAGGGGGTTTAATTTGGGGCAAATTAGGGTTATTTCGGACGGTCAATTTTGATTTATAATTAATTTTAAAAAATTAAACTATATGACCACCATGTGTTTAGAAAAACATTCAAATTAATAATTAATATTTTGTTAAAGAAAATATCATTTTCAGACCCAAAGATGGATGATAAGGGTATTTAAGCTCGATAAGTGAATGAAGAACATTTGTATGTGATTTTCAACAATTCCAAGACATTTTAGATCCTTTTTCAAAATAAAATTATAAAATATATTTATTTTAAAATTAATCATCTTAAAATAATTTGTTACCCAACCAAACGAGCCTTAAATGATTAGATCAAAACCGTACAAGGCTATCTTGTTCGATCTCTTCAAAAATATCGATAGGTGCGTATCTAAATAATGTATAAGTCAAGGATTCGATATAAGTGCACCAAATTTTTTTACAGTCTAAGCAACTTAGGTACGAGGTTAAACCATTAATTTCCCTTTTTCTATTATTAGTATTTGTGCCCGCGTGTCGCGCAAATATTTTTATAATAATAATTTTTAAATTAATTTATAATTTTTAATATTTTTATTTATTCCAGTTTATTTAAAAAGTCGTTCCTCTTTTATCGGACGATTATGAGAATCTAACAATAATAGGGAAAAAAAGAAGCCATTTGACTTAAATTTTTTGTAAGATCTTATATTATGTGCAATAAAATTTAATTTTATTTGAAATCATTTTTATAAATTTTCAAAGATTGTATAAGCAATTCATATATAATTAGTGACAAAAACCAACTGAAATATACTATTACTTTAAAATAAATAATGTTGTTAGAAAAAAAATGTGAAAGTAGTATATTACAAATATCTATATACTAATGAGGATAGCCCGGGCGTCGCCCGAACCCAACATGGATTGTCCGTGCAAGGAGAAAAACATAGCTCATTTAGGCTCTAGACCTCAGCCCCTCTGTTCCCATTCCCTTCCACATCTGATAATGTATGGCTGTCAAAACTATTGACTACTACCAGGTAAAACATTACATATTGCCAGACACTTCACAGTTCACAATTTATTAGTTTCTGACTCAACTTAATCTAAAATAAATTTTTGAGCTTCTTTTTTGAATTGGATACACAGAGAAAGCACAATAAACAAACACCATAGGTCTGAAAATGCAGAGGCACCTCCTTGTTCATCGTTTGCTTCTGAAGAAACTTTCTCAAACGACTGCATTCTTTTCAACTCCATGTGTAAGTTTCTTTAGTGGTTGCATTTAAGGTTTGACAAATATTAACAACCAAAGCTCAAGTGTAACTCAACTCCAAAAAGTTAACTCAAAGGTGACTATATATAGAGATGAACTCATTCCCCAACCGAATGTTAGACGCCTAAGACCTTGCAACCGCTATAATCAGATCATAGATAACATAACATGATCAACCGGTATCATGACATACAATAACAGATATACCTTTAATACCGAAATGATGGTATGCACTTTAGGCTTACCTTAATCCTTATATTTGTTGGGACAGTAACAATATGAGTAACCGAAAACAAGGAGGCGAAAAACATAATGCAAAGTAGATATAACCTAACACAGGCTTTTAGTTTGCTCCAAGAGCAGTAGCACCGCTAACATCAAGAATTACTTGTAACAATAACAACGGACAAGGAGCTATGAAATGTGTCAAAAATTTAATTGAAACAAATCAGTAGATAACAGCGTCAGAGTTGGACCAGCTGAAACAAATTCTTCTGTGGAAACTCATCTCAATTTTTTAAGAACAGCACCTAAATACTGTAATTGCAGTGTGGTTTCCAAATGAATAAATGCAGTAAATGAAAAACAGTACTCACGGGGAAGCTCTTAGAAACAATTCTTGATGGTGGGTGTCCATGACTTCCAAACTATGACTAAGATAATATTTTATTGACCATCTCATGCACAAGCATACATTAGTTAGGTCAGCAGTTAACGGAACCAAGGCCTCGACACTCAAGAAGCAGAAGTATAGAAATCACGCATTGACCTACACAGTGCTTCCTAACTCCTGGTATGTACTTTCTCCCATAGTAGATATCAACAGCTTTGAAACGCAGCATGTCCTGAATCAGCAATCATTAAATTTAGTGTATAGGTTCTATTTTACCATTTAATCACTTCTGTTGAGATACAAAGTCCCACATTGGTGGTTAATGAAATGGATGGTCTCCTTATAAGGCTTAGACAATCCTCCTTCCTTTGAGCTAGCTTTTGGGTGTGAGTTAGACCTAAGACCTAATTTCAACATGGTATGCAGGGTGTGAGTTAGGCCTAAGACCTAATTTCAACAACTTCTACAAATGACAAAATGGAAGAACTTCCATGTGATTTAAGCTTACTCCATAAGTGGAATCAACAAATTAAAGATGACATGCACAAAAATTATAGATTTACGCAGGGAACCATGATGAACAAAAGAATTCTAAAGCGGAGCGGGGGAATACGAATCGAAGCTGCAAAACAATCGGCCAGAAGCTTACCGAGGCAAAACGAAGTTGCTAACTCGACTGAAGCGCGTACGAAAGAGGATAGAAAGAGAGCGAAAGAGCGTCAAGATGCAAGCGGTGCCCTATTTCGAAGTAAGCGGCGGTCACTATTGAAGTGATAAAGGGACCGACCTGTCACGACCCGAAATTCAGGCGTGATGACACTCATCTTATCCCACCAAGACAAGTCAACCCATCTATAACGTTAAAAGTGCGGGATTATAATAAAAATAAAAGTTCAATTACGGATAATAAGTCAACTTAATGAAAATACCCCAAAAC
>JAPFFP010000001.1:2682945-2695166 GCA_026153255.1 Solanum medicagineum
CGAGTGTTCTCTTCCAGTTTAGATTATAGATTTCTCTTCACTTTTCCTTGTACAGAAGCTATCAGCTCTAACTCGAGCTGGAGCCTCTTCCCCCGCCCAACCAAACAGCATTTGCCTTCCTATATTTGTAAGTAATTACTTCACTTTTTTGCAGAGGGTTCCCAAGAGTCTCAGGAGATAGAAGAGAGGTCATATGGCTCAATTATGATGGAAAGATTAACTGGAAGTGAAGATGGTCGAGTAGATCATGTTTTACAAGTACGTTCATTTGCCGGTAGATCTTGAAACAGTTGTCCTATTTACGTTATATCTTCCCAGTTTCTTCTGCAATTGAAGACTTAGTTTTTGTGTTACATGGCTATTCTTCTTGCTCATTCTACCCTTTCATTGCTTTCCTGCAGCTTTTTAGTCATTAGATGTTCATATTTGTGTGGGTGCTTGTTCAGTATGCAAATGGGTGTTATTCCATAAATAGATAGCCCCTTAAACTTGGTACGAACTGTCAGTTAGACGCCCTAACTTTCTTTAGTGATCTTTTAGACACCTCCACTTTACAGAGGTATGTCTAGAGTACACCTACCGTTGACATGGCATATTGTTTGTTTTACACTAACATTTGAGTGCGTGAAAAGCTTAAATTATGCTTTCTCTCTTTTTTTCTTTTTTCAGAAAAATTTCACCTTTTTTCACCATAGACTTTTTCATGGGTCTAATACATTTTCAAAAAAAAAAAAAAAAAGGAAAAGGGGGGTGGGGGGTGGGGGGAATCAGTTCTTATGGGTCTATACATTTTCACCATTGATGACAAAACAAGGTGGAAATATGAATTTTCCAGCTATAAAAGAGCATGTAAATTCTGCTATCATTAATGCCGATCATTTCCATCTATTCAATCCTCATTCATTATTGGCAAGATTGGAAAGTAAGGATGGTTTCCTCTGCAATTACTTTTCACCCAAAAACAGAGAATGTCACATGTTCCCTGGCGGAGGAAGGTTTTGGTCAAGGTTTAATAGCACCCGTGGTTGGCTTGCGGGCATAAAATCTATGACAGAAGAATTCCACCATCTTCTTTCAGCATGCGTTGGAAAACTGAATTCTTAACTTTTACAGTATGCACAAAAATGGAAGTACGACCTGTCTCATACTAACCATTAGACTGAGATCATCAAAAGAAGCTTTTCAATAATTTTAAAAGCTTAAAGTTACAGTTACCATAAGGGATCAAGTTTTAAAAGCTTACGAGCCTGAGGCATTCCACTGTCTGCTAGTCAGATTTGTGCTTTACCGTCTGTCCATATCGTGAACATAGGTTCTAATTTCCAGCTAACTGGATCAAAGGTTTTTCCTTTTTGAAGTCGACATGATTTTTTTTTTGCACACACACAGACACACAAACACAAATATATCTATGTATGTACAAATTATTAGGTTCTTCCTATGTATTCCTTTTAACACCTGACAGCTGACAATGTATGTGAATGAATTAATATATTTTATACTCACCAGTCACAGTTGCCTTCTGTTCTTGTTTCTTTTTTTATTGCAGGATAAAACATTTCGGCATGCATACATTTCAACCCTTGGAGCGCATACGTAAGTGTCCTTATCAACTTAAGAGGGTTTATTATGCCAATTGTATGTCTCCCCTAAATAATAATTGAAAAGCACATTTACCCAAAAAGCTCTCTTGTGCAAATGAATATCTGCCTTAAATAATGGTTTAAAGGCATATTTACCCGAAAAGCTCTCTTTACCTCCACGAGGTGGGGGTAAGGTCTACGTATGCTCTACCCTCCCCATACATCAATTTCTCACTGTGTATGTTGTTGTAGTTGTATGACTTGCATAATATGCAAAATGACGGAAATAGTGGAGTCGTTTGAATTAAGTAATTCAGAGACAGAAGTGCTTGATGGTTATGGTAGTTCAACTATGTCAACTTACTCCACTACTTGAGGTCCCTTCCCTTGGAATTTCCACTACTTCTCTCTCTAATTCTCCTCTCGTTAGGAATCTCCTCAAATGTTTCCCTGTCATAGTCGATTTTTCTGTAACTCAATATAGTTTTTATGCAATAGATGACCCCACTAGACTCATTAATTAAAGCTTTGAAAAATATGAAATGTCCGCTTTCTGGCTATGTCAGTTGAACTATCTGGAAGCAAAGTTTGTCCAGGACGGTTTTGTTGTTGGTGAGAAATGCATGTTCAAATACCATTCTTCTCTATCGGAAAATAGTAGAGCAAAATGTTTGGTCAATTTATCTTAGAAGTTCTTCCTTGTCATCCTAGTTACCTACTATTCTTGGACTAGTAAATGCATTACATTGAAAGTCAAGAGAATAAGGAGTTATTTACTTCAAGAACCAGTTCAGAGATTTTAGTAATAATGTAGGGATACAAAATGTTGTGTTATTTACACCAATAAGATATGTAATTTGAGTTCTTGCAAAACATGTCATATTAGTTATGCAGAATGTTACGCCATAATTATTTTTCCTAACGCAGCTAACCAGAAAAACTTAAGTGTACTTCCAATCTTTTGGAGAAAAGCATATTCAAATTGGTTTACCTTGTTGGACAATATTTGGTTGAGATTGAAAAACCGAGTAGTTGAAGTAAGTTCTATAAAAAAAGAATATCCATTGTGCTTGGACGTGAATTTCACTTGGATAAAGTAGAAGTTTTGTGAGTGGATACTATTATTTCACTTGAAGTACTCATCTTTGTAACTTCGAATTCCCTATTTCAAGATGAAGTTGAAATAATGGCCAAATGGTAAAACATGCTTTGATTTTATTTTGAATATTTACAAATGGTGATAATGTATGTCCAGACCCCTACAAACTGAGCACTTAGCTAATCAGAAAACATACAGCGATACCCGTGACTTTCTTTGTATAGCTAATCTTGACATATTCTCACATGTATGTGGTGCTTGTTTCTTGTTCTCCTTTGTTCGTTAACCAAGGAGAATGTGATCTTATGGTGCCTATCTTGTATGATTCTCTGGCATTTGATTCCTTTAGGAGATTGTTGAAGTTTCTTGAGTCATAACCAACATTAAAGCCTGGTATACTTGCATCTTGCCAGCCTTTCGACATCCTTAGACAACTCTGTCGAATTAAGAGTTGTTTTCTTCTGCATATATGTGAAGGGTTTTTAAGAAGTCTGAATTCAGACTTGACTTTACAATTAGTGCTTTTATATTAGGTTTTGATGCTTTAAACAGTGTCCAAACCAATGTACGCACATCTCGACTAATCCACCAAGTATTGCTACCTGCTACCCGTATAGGTGTCGGGTAACCTATCTACCAAGGGTTAGAAAAATACAAGTGTCGTCTAGGGTTGCAAGAGTCATCTAGGGTTATTTCACGTGGACTGGGATGTGAATCCAGATTGCCTATGGTTCATTTTGTAATCCGTTGCATATAGTTTTGTTGGTGAGACATGTCAGGTCAAAAGTGCTTGCCGATCCATTGTACTGTATTGCTTCATGAATCTCATCTCTAAGGCAGCTTTTGATCAAGATTTTCCGTTTGTTAATTGTTGTATGGTATATTCAGGTCTTTTAAATGATTCAACTTTTTGCAGGAACTACTGGAGAGATAAGGATACAGCTCTTTTTATGCTGAAACACTTGTACCGGGATATACCTGAGGATTCCTACTCATCCTGTGATCCTGTGGAAGAAAGTTCAAAGGATGATAGAGATACAACGAGCTGGCGTGATCAAAGAGAGGAGGCTGACGAAGAATTACCGTTAACATTTGCTGACAAAGTAACTGTGAAAAGTTTTTCTCACAAAGCCCGGAAAACTTTGAAATGGTGAATCATGCTGATCGTTTTTTATCAGAGGTGCAGAAAGATACCAATTCTCGAGTTATGTTACTTCAACACTAATCAGTAAAAGCACAAGTTCTTTTTATACCAGAGCTCAAACAAGGAGAGTGTTGAAGGTATATCTGCCATGTGCTATGCTCAAATTGTCCTCCATGAAGGTATATCTGGCATGTTCAATGCTCAAATTGTCCTCCATATATGCCATGTTCAATGCTCAAATTGTCCTTCATTTGATTGGTGGGCTCATTTCTGAAGCGCGGTCAGGAAGTGCCTTATAATGATTTGAGAATTTGATGTGAACGAAGGTATTTCTCAAGGAAAACGAGAATCGTAAGATCGATCTTCCAGTGTATGCAGTGAAGGACATGCTTATGTGACTTGAGCCATTTGTGAAAACTTTTTTTTAGATGTGAGATTTCTGGTACTTAACATGTAAATATATGTAGCTGTTAGAAAGTGGCAACATGCAACTTAGCTTATGAAATTGATGTCATTTTTCTCTTTGGACATTTCCCTAGTTCTCAATTCTTCTCATTATCACCTTGTTGCTTGAACCATAACCAACCGCAGCAAGCGCGTCGGAAATTGATGTGGTGGAGACTGATGGATTACTGTAATTGATGTGATGGAGACTCAGGTCGAGGTGATGAATTACTATAATTGATGATGTGATGGAGACTCAAATTGAGGCGATGGGTTACTATCAGGATGCTTTTTTGGAATGCTACTGATATGCTAACAAGTGCTTGCACTATTCAGCCTTGGTAAATGGAAAAACAGCTTTTGCCTTGAAATTTCAACATCTAAAAGTGAGTATTGAAAAACAGTTCTATTTATAGAAGTTAAAATTCTAGGGTAATGATTAATAAATTATCTCACTGAGGTATGATAAAAATATTGAAATTAAATTTTTGTTAAATATAGTCATTCCATAATTATCTTTCAACTAACCTACTATCCACCTAAGCTCAATTGACTCTTGAACAATTTTTTTACATTATTACTCATGTAATAAATTCAACATTTTAGAATATGCTTTGAGTAATTACTATAGTTAATAATAAAGATAAATTAGAAGTTAAGTTATAAATTGTGTCTTAAATTTTTTCAAACTGAACCAATAAAAATGTAAGTATAATTTTAGTATAGTGTACAAATAAAGTGGATGGACAGAGCATGAGCTATTTTTATCATATTTACTTTGATCGAAATTAGAAGAACATAATGTCTTTAAGCTATGTGAAATTAAACAAAAGTAACCTATATTAATATTTTGGTCTAAAGATGTCATGCCACCAATAATTGTTAATAATGTGACTAAAAGTATAGGTCAAGTATTTTTTTTTTCTAGTGAATATATTATTTCTTTTCTCTTTAAACCCATTTTATTCTTGATAAAAATATTACTTAAAGGACCTTAGTCTTGTCTAACTTTTTTTAAAAAAATTATTTTAACTAACAAATAATTAGAAAATAATTTTTTCTTCTTAATCTCACTTTATTAATTAAAACAAAATAACTCTATATAAATTTTTAAATTGATAATATATATCTATATTACCTTAAAAACATCAATATCATAAAATAAAAGTTAAATTACAAAAATATCCCTTAACAATTTTTGTAGGCAAGTGACCATGTATGCCTTGCTACGTCTTAGGCACCGATATTTTGGCTTAGTTTCTCAACCCTTCATCAATAATTTCTTATTCAATTTTCATTTATGGGTGAATTCAAGCCTTATCTACGTCCTCCTGCTAGCGTTCGATACCATTCACAATTTATAACTTTCAGTCTATTTATGCTCATGTTTATGTACAAATTACATTTGCATATCGAAATCTTGCACGACGCAACCCACCACACTTCTTCACTTCTTTTATTTAATCCATTCTTTACTCTAACCATTCTTACATATCAAATAACTTCACTCCAACTTTCGCTCTCTCCCATTAGCATCTTAAGAACTTCCATTTGCCTTTTAAGAAAAATCACCTCGTCGGTCATCGTGTTCTTTTTAAAATAATTTCCATCTAAAATATGCCTTGAAAAAAAATATGTACAAAGCACTCATCAAATTAAGAGTTCACGATTTATGCATTCCAAACTATTTTTTAACAGACATAGACTCATCAAATTAGGCATTCACAAATTGTTTGTTCCAAACTATTTTTTTTACAACTCATGTTTATGTACGCATTACATTTCCTCTCATAAATACATTACAGTCACTTTTACCGTGCAGATACAACACACATGACAACTGATGCAGCGCTATCAAAGAATAGTTAATTATACATTAATAGGATATTGAAACACTTCATTGATTGGGCAATGAGAGTATCAGTTATTCGAAGGGGTTAAGTTGTAATGGAGTAGATGATATCATTGATTTAAAAGCTTCTTTTTCCATTACAATGTCATAAAGGATGACAAAAGCTTCTGAGTTGTAACAGATGACATTGAATCCTTTGGAGTCTTTGGACAAGTTTTGCCAGTTGTTCCAAAATCTAGACGAGTAAAGACCGTGGATACAAGTTTGGTAAGGTCATATCATGGAAAAATTTTATTTAGCTGAAAATATGAGAACAATCAGCATATCCAAATTTTGAGTGACTAATGGTAAAAAAAAAGTAGCAAGGGATAATTTATTATTACTCACAAAAGAAATGACGGTCAAACAAAGTGAAAATAGTATTAGGTGAGTTACAATTGAAAACATTTTGACAGATGCCAAGTTGGAAAAGCAATATACATTATATAATGCTAACAAAACTTTCATTGGTTGTGTTCACAAGTTTGCTTGAATAATATGCAAAATGACAATCACTAGGCAGCTTTCAAAGAATACAACACTTATGTGTAGCCTTACTGGTCCTAAGTGTGGATTCAACACAATTAACTGCTTTTCGAATTATGGCAACATTTGGAAATAAATTGAACAAATAAGAAACTCTGAGGAAAGATGTTCAAAATACTTGATAAATACGTGCAGTTCACGTGAGGAGAATCTAGTCATATATATAAGATTATAATAGCTCCATTATTTTTTTTTTTGCTGATTAAGGGGTGTGTGTATATATATACACATATTTAATGCACGTCCTCGCTACTGCCATGAGACAGGTTGTCTGCCGTAGAGTTAGAGATAAACATCTTAGTTGGGTCACGTCCCGGTCTAATAGGAAGTATTTGTTAATTGTTTCTTCCTAGAATAACTAGTTCCTAAGATGTCTGTGCCGAAATGATTACGCACAAACATAAGAGGAATCACAAAATCCTTGTATCTTAAAAAATAACCACTTTTGATTCTTTCCCTCGCCATCAAGTCAGCTACTTGGTTCTGCTCCTTGTACACGTGATGTAGCTCCCATACTCCCAACCTATTCAGCAATGACTTGCAGTCAAAAATTGAATAATCACAGAATAAGTTACCTGTTAGAAATATTTTTATAATTTCTTCGACATCTGTTTCAATGTGCAGATTTGAGAAGTTATGCTGGATGGCTAGTTGGAGCCTTTTCTAGAGAGCTTTGAGTTCTGCTTCCAGTGGATTTGCATAGGGTGTTGCACCATAAAATCCCATTAACCAGTGTTCTTTGTGGTCTCTGAAAACACCTTCTAGCCCCTCTGGTCTTGAATTGTTCTTGACTGTTCGTCAATATTGATCATTAAATTTTATTCAGATAATAATAAAAAGAACTTTTTAATTAAAATAAAAATATTTTTGAATCAAATTATTGACGATAACATTTTATTAACCAAATTATTATTTGAAAGTAATTTTATTCGATTTTTCATAGTTTAAGACATCTTTTACTCTTTCTCAAAAAAACATTTAAATCAAATACTGCACTGTATCAAATCACAGCCCATTTGCAGCTAAAACCTTTTTAACACCTTTTTTGGCGGACCATTCACTCTTGTTTGGAACGCCCAACAAGCCTCAGCTTTCTTGTTTTCATCGACATCAACCTTCCCCTTCTTCAAATCTACCCGCACACCCTCCTTGTCTTTCATCGCCATTTCTCTGTCAAAGTTTAGTATTTGGTAAGCTAATTACACCTCTAATTGCTTGTTTTCTTACATTTTCTTGTATTGCATGTGTTATTCTTTGTGGGTGTTGAATCAATGTTCTAAAGATTTGTTTTTTTCCATACCCATCTTGTCTTTCATCCCCATTTCTCTGTTAAAGCAGGAATGGTAAGCTAGTTACAGTTCTAATTGCTTATTTTCTTTCATTTTGTTGTATTGCATGTGTTATTCTTTGTGGGACTTGAATCAATGTTCTAAAGATTTGTTTTTTCTCATACCCATCTTGTCTTTCATCACCAATTCTCTGTTAAGTAGTATTTGGTAAGCTAATTATAGTTCTAGTTGCCTGTTTTCTTTGATTTTGTTGTTTTGCATTGTGTTATTCTTTGTGGGTGTTGAATCAATGTTCTAAAGATTTGTTTTTTCCATACCCATGTTGTCTTTCATCACCAATTCTCTGTTATGTAGGAATTGGTAAGCTAATTACAGTTCTAGTTGCTTGTTTTCTTTGATGTTGTTGTTATGCATTGTGTTATTCATTGTGGGACTTGAATCAATGTTCTATAGATTTGTTTTTTTCCATACCCATCTTTTCTTTCATCCCTATCTCTCTGTTAAAGTAGTAATGGGTAAGCTAGTTACAGTTCTAATTGCTTATTTTCTTTGATTTTGTTGTTTTGCATTGTGTTATTCTTTGTGGGTGTTGAATCAATGTTCTAAAGATTTGTTTTTTTCCATACCCATCTTGTCTTTCATCACCAATTCTCTGTTAAGTAGTATTTGGTAAGCTAATTATAGTTCTAGTTGCTTGTTTTCTTTGATTTTGTTGTTTTGCATTGTGTTATTCTTTGTGATTCTTGAATCAATGATCTAAAGATTTGTTTTTTTTCCATACCCATCTTGTCTTTCATCCCTGTTTCTCTGTTAAAGTAGTAATTGGTAAGCTAATTACAGCTCTAATTGCTTGTTTTCATTCATTTTCTTGTTATGCACTGTTTTAGTCTCTGAGGGTGTTGAATCAATGTTCTAAAAATTTGTTTTTTTCTCATGCCCATCTTGTCTTTCATCCCTATTTCTCTGTTAAAGTAGTAATTGGTAAGCTAATTACAGTTCTAATTGCTTGTTTTCTTTCATTTTCTTGTTATGCACTGTTTTAGTCTCTGTGGGTCTTAGAATCAGTGTTCTAAAGGTTTGTTTTTTACCTTCATACATACCTCCCCATAACTCTGCTTCCACATCTCGTTCTCTGTGTCAAAGTAATAGGTACAGACTGAGCTAATTGCTGTTCTAATTGTTTGTTTTCTTCATTTTGTTGTTTTGTTTCGTGTTACTTTGTGGGTCTTGAATCAATGTTCTAAGGATTTGTTGTTTTTTCCATACCCACCCAGAATTTTATCCCCATCTCTGTTTTTTCTTTTTCCATGTCTTGCTACACACTTAGCTAATTACATTTCTTATTATTTGTGGATCTTAGATCAATGTTCAAAAAGATTTGTTTTTTCCCCAGTTCTTGGCAGGAAGACAGGAATTGGATTACATTGATTAGGAAATGGATTCTGCAGCCATGACTCGTGTTTGTGGCAAATCTACTCTTTGCTCTACTCCAGTAAGACCACTTCTATATGTAATGTGTGTTAATCTTACAATCCTGCTTTGGTATTAGTGATATGCTCTTCTGGGAATTGACTTGACCGGTTGAATATCACTAGATGGTAATAATGCCTTTACAACATACCCAGTGGAGTCCCACAAGTGGGGTATGGATGGTAATAATGCCTTTGCTATTTAATAATTGCTAACAAAAAATCATATGATGTGTTAAAATACTTTTGGTATTTTAGAACCCATCAAAAAAAAAAAATCTTTTGGTACTATAGACCTGCAAATGCTTGTTATCAATACAGAATTAGCTAAAGATAGGGCACAAGTGAAGAAAAAGATTCATACAGGTTATATTACTAGTTGAGGATAAGTTTTTAGACTTCTATGGAGCTTTTTATTGTTTATTTTTACTATTTGTATTATTTTTATATATACTTTTAAATTATTCTTTTACTACGATATGAGCTTAAATGAAGAAGATTCATCGACCCCAGCTTGCTTGTGACTGCAGCTTCGTTGTTGTTGTGTTAAGGTTTGTTTGTTTTTTCTTAAAATTGCTTGACACATCATGATGTAAAATGAGAGGTCAGGAGAATTTGCTTTTTGACCTTTTTTGGAGTCTTCTGTGTCAGCATAGTTATCTCTTTCTTTCTATATGTAAATGTTCTTGCACACATACCAAGGTGCAAATCCCAGAGAGGCTATGTTACGGTGCATTTTGTTAGTAGGTATTTTCTATATGAGCAGAAATGTATGCTGCTTTTTTGCACCTTTCTGCTCACCAAGTGAAGATCTTGATGCTACAGATAACCTTAGACTTTGGCTGCATGTTCTGAATAGGGTTTATTTCTGGGGAGAACAAGCAGTATTAGAAGCTCGCAGTGTAGCTTTATGACAGGAAATAGGATAAACTTTCAAAGGCAGACAGCTCAAGCACACAGAGTTAGTACTAAATCTCGCAAGTGTCATGGTGCTCTTACCGTGACATGTCGCGCCGAGAAAATTCTGGTGGCAAATAGAGGAGAGATTGCTGTCCGTGTGATTCGAACTGCCCATGAGATGGGAATTCCTTGTGTTGCGGTTTATTCGACCATTGATAAAGATGCCTTACATGTGAAGCTAGCTGATGAATCTGTTTGCATTGGAGAAGCACCAAGTAATCAATCGTAAGTTATTACAAACTTGCTGTTTGGACAAAACTAAGTTCAAATTTTTTGCATTTATTTTTATATCAAGTAAAAGATTTTCATTGAAAATGACAAGGCCATTTATGTGCGTATACAAGAGGTATACCAAAAAAGGACAAACCTACAAAATATGGTTCTCTCCAAACGATACCCAATCCTCTATACAAATCGGAACTACATGGGTGCACCAAAAGAAAATTCTTTGCATTTTATCTTTATCTGATCTTTGTTTCATAATTTTCATCTCCAAGAATTACGTCATTTACATCTCGATTTACCGTGTACAGGTATTTAGTGATCCCAAATGTCTTGTCTGCTGCTATCAGTCGCGGATGCACAATGTTGCATCCTGGATATGGTTTCCTTTCTGAGAATGCAAGTTTTGTTGAGATGTGCAGAGAACATGGAATCAATTTTATTGGTCCAAATGTAAGTTCTTACACATGTCATTATGTTTTTTACCTATATTAAACCTGTAGGCATCCATATTTGCCATGGTATCCATGTTTTATCCTGTAGATACTTACAAAATAGGAACACAAAAGGCAAACCTGAGTGCTATACTTTTGATCGATTCATATAAGATATTAAAGCCATCACGGTTTGAAGAAATTCAGCTGATCCTCATGTCTTTGCATGTATAAGATAGGAGCTTCTAAGGCACCCAAGAGTGTGGCATAGGTCAATGAAATAGATCAGGAAAAGAAAGGTGATTTCTATGTGTCCCAACCTTGGTGAACAGGGTTATTCTACTACCCTTACTGGAGGGAGGTGGTGGGATATAGCAAGTACCCTGTAGAATTACTTGAGGTGTGCTTATCTGGCCCCAACACCACATTTATAAAAAACGCTTCTAAAAGTTAGCTGGCATTTTGTGGGTAAAATAGTCAAATATTTGGTCAAAGAGAAGAAATTACTTGGATAAATTGAAATATTTTCAGCCATGTGAATTTCAAATAGGGCTCTGTGATATGACTCGGAGGGCTTGTTGTCTTCTACTCAATAAGATCTTTCGAATAGGTATATCTACATCTCTTATAACCATGTATTTTCCTTCCTTTTTCTCAACGGAAGCATATGCATCATTCACCTCAGAATGTATTCTGCTATGTTTTAGGTAGTATCCACATAAATTAAAAGGACTACTTACATTCTTTGGCTTTTAGATACAACTTTTTCTGGCTTTTAAGCTTATTTTTGTAAAATCCACTTCCAACCCTGTTACCAAAGAAAAATAGAAGTTAGTAAAGGAAATATCACTCATTCTACTTGACATAGAGATCCATAATAAACACGGTTATTCGTCCCAAAGGGATGACCTAGTGGTTGAGAAATGGGAGTAACAACCTGGACAGCCCTGGTTCGAATCCTAGCAGCAACACCTGGTGTGGGCTCATCTAGTCCAGCTTTGGTAGGCAAGATTGCCTTGGTAATCTGTGATTGTAGGCCGAACAGCCTGCTTGTGGATCAGTCGAGGTGCACAAGCTGGTCCCAACACCACAAATATGAAAACACATATGGTTGCTCAAAACATGAGGAAATGTAATCAT
>JAPFFP010000001.1:2711132-2722298 GCA_026153255.1 Solanum medicagineum
ATATAAATAAAAAACTTTATATATATTATTCGAAATGATGTAAAAAGTACCCTAAGCCACAATAATTGTCAATTTAAGATTTTGATCCTTGAGATTTTATCAATGCCATATAAATTGCGAGAGAGAGCAAAATATAAAATATTTTAATATAAGTATTAATTATTTTTTACAATTTAAGTTTTGGCACATTATATTTCAGTCATATATTTACTTTTGAAAAAGACCGCTATAGAATTGCCACCAATTCCCTATTTTCTTTTGTCAATCAATCAGCGCGACTGAAACCTATTTATCGACAAATTTTATGTGTTATTTTCGACTAGTAAGTAAAGTCGATGGTTGCTTCCCCCTTACTCTCCACACTTAGTTGATAATTAATTTATTAATCTTGAATGCTAAACATGACTTGTTGCAGTTGATTGCTTGGATGGTAATCTTTCCTGGGTTTGATTCCCAGGGAAAAAAAATTTTCATTCTTAAAGAAGATTTTTCATATATATTGGTTATTTTTCTTTTTGTCATATTTAGTTCGCTTATGAATTTTGAGATTAGGATTCCAGGAAACAATCTTTCTACTTCTATGAGGTAGTGGTAAGATCTGCGTACATTCTACTTTCCCAGACCCCAATTGTGGGATTTCAATGAGTATATTGTTGTTGTTCCTTCTCCAGCAACTCTTCTTCTTTTTCCTCGTCCTCTGTTTCATTAGATCTTGATTTTCCTTACGTCCATAAAGCCCCATTTTCCCAGCGGATTCAAGATTATTGCTGCTTCTTCTCTATAGGGTTTGTCAAAGAATTGTGGATCTAAAGGCTGTTGTTTGAAGTTTGTGAATTTGCTAAAAACACAGGTTCATAAAAAATGGGTTCAAAATTTTTGAAGATTGAAAGATTACCATTCTAGAACAGATTGCAAGAATCAGATTTCGAGCTCTCCTCTTCAAGTTCTTAGTTCTATATTTTCAAAGTAACTTCAGATTTTTTAGGTTACCTTTAATTTTTAGATCTATTTCCATTGCTCTATATAAATTTGAGTTATCTAGAGTTTGTTTCAACTAGTTCGCTCTATTTAGATATATCATTTTAGCCAAGTTGTTGATTATATGCTATTACATATCTTTTATCTCATTTTTGACCTTGATTTATCTCTATCCATTGACTATTTGTCTCTTGATCAATTATTTAATATTTTAATATATCTCATTCTAGGTTAAACCATAAATGTTTCCAAGAAAATTAACCTAGAATGAGTTATTTTAAACAATTGATCAAGAGATAAATAGGCAATGAACAGAGATAAATCGAGGACAAAAATAAAAAAGAGATAAAAGATATATAATAGTACACATCAACAACTTGACCAAAAAGCTATATCTAATTAGAGGGAACTGGTTGAAAAGAACTCTAAATAGCTCAAATTTGTACAAAGCAATGAAAACAAATTTAAAATAAAAAATTAAAGGCAACTTGAATATATTTGAAATTACTTTGGAAATATAGAACTTGAAAGTTGAAGAGGAGAGCCCGAAATCTGACTCTTGCAATCTTTTCTAGAATGGATAAGTCTTGAACGGGTAAATTTTGCAATCTTCAAAAATCTTGAACCAATTCTTGATGAACTTGTGTTTTTAGCAAATTCACAGACTCCAAACAGCAACCTTTAGGTTCACAATTCTTTGACAAACCCGGTAGAGAAGAAGAAAAAATTTTCGTCCAAGCAACAAACTTCAATAAGTCACTTTCAGCGTTCAAGATTAAGAAATTAATTATCAACTAAGCATGGAGAATAAAAGAGAAGCAACCATCGATTTTACTTACTAGTCAAAGATCATGCTAGAAATTTGTTGGCAAACAGTTGAAATCTGCGCTCTTCGATTGACATAACACAAGAAGGGACCGATGGCAATTTAATAGCTGCCTTTTTCAAAAACAAATATATGACTCAAATAAAATGTGCCAAAATTCAAATTGTAAAAAAATAATTAATAACTTACATTAAATTAATTTCCAGGAATAGTTTTCTTTTCTAATTTATTTTTGAGAAAATTAGTATTTATTTAAGAAAATATTGTTGTAAAACCCCAAATGCTACCACTTGGAAACCCAAACACCAAACTCTTTCACTTTCAGCTAGCGCCACCGTCACCGCCGCTCACCACCGCTCACTGCCGCGGACGATCGTTGATAGATTCTTCTAGACGAAGATGTGGAGAAGGCTCTCTTCTCAGCTCCGAGCTCTAACTCCACCCATGTCTTCTCTGAAATGCAATCTTTTCGCAACAGGTTCCGTTTCATCTTCGTCTCTGACCTCGGAGATTGTTCGTCCATCTGTGGCTCTGTATAATCGGCATTTTAGCTCTGAATTTGGTACGCTACTAATTATTTTACAGTTTTTCTACTATTTACCTCGCTGCCATTGGATTGAACTGTAAGAATTGAACGATTATATATGTGTGTGCGCGTGTGTGGAGACATGTGATCTGGATTGTGATTTTTTTCTTCTTTTGTGGTGTTGTATGTATTTAGGTGTCGTAGCTGGTTAGAGTGATGCAGCTATTAGGAATACAGAGATTTAGTTTCAAGAGAATTTATGTATTATTTTATGCAGGTGCTAGTAATATAGGGTGTAGTTATTTATGTATTAGTTATTCCACCTTTGGTCCTGCATAGAATCATAGATTTCCTCGTGTACACGGTATCAATAAATATATGAATAACTTATCTCCTAGCCAGCTATCAAACATGGTGTTACTTATGTGTGTACACTGTATTAATTAAATATATGAATAGCTTATCTCCTAACCAGCTATCAAACATGGTGTTACTTATGCGTGATCTAATACCTTGCCTAAGTCACCTCTTAATACCAAACAATCCCTTATTGTATATTCGATGGTAATGAGTTGAAAATGTTTTGTTTAAATTTTGTAAATCAGGCAATGCTTCGAAGAAGAATGAAGTCGAGCGTGGAGTAAGTTCTCATCACTCTATCTCCTTAACTTATCTGTATTGACTGCCCTCGACACTACGGCTATAATTTTTTTTCCTATATTGACTGTTAGACTATACTGAAAAGTGAACAATGTGTTGGTCTTATGGTGTGTTTTGTTGAAAATTCTGAATGATTGGTTTATAATGTTAGAGTTTCTTTTTTTCTTATCATTTTGATAGTTTTTTCATTTTAAGCGGAGGATTTTATCAGAAACTACCTCTATCTCTACGAGGTAGGGGTAAGGTGTGCATATACTTTACCCTCCCCAGACCCCACTTGTGAGACTATTACACAGGTTATGTTGTTGTTGTATTTTGATAGTATTTCTGTAATAAAGAGACCGTCTTGATAATTTCTTTTTGCTGTTATTGGCCAGTGAGTGTTTGTTGGAACTTTTGGAGTCTATTCATTACATAGGATTTATTGACAACATGGACTGATTAGAAGCTGTATATGAGTTATATTAGAATGGTTCGCAGCTCCACATTTAGGCATGCTTGAATCTCTGAATGTTCTTGATGGAGTATTTTAAGCTTGTATGTGTTGCGTTACGATGGCACTAATATTCTGTGGCTAATGGAATATGTATCAACATGACTTTCGTGGTGTCCAATTTTGAATTGAAGAACTGCATTATGTGTTATGCTGTTATAGTGGTTCTTCTCTGGAATACGTTGATCAATAGTATTTTAGCATTAAATTAAATTAGTATAGTTTTCTTCTGAAGTTCCATGATTGATATTGTATCTGCAACTTCTTGCAGAACTTACTCGAAACTAGATTGAACATGCTTGTTTACTCTAAGCATAACAGACATTCTTCACTGACATCACTTTACCAGTTTTATAGATCATGTTTATCACAATACAATACCATGGTCCCAAGTTTCCCTAGAAGGTTCGTTACAACTGGTGCTGCTTCAGTTGACATGGCTTCTGAAGATACTTTTGCTTTGACAACTCCACGTATCAAATTTAAGAGGCTTGATAAAACAGCAAAACATATAATGCAGGTATACAAGATGGAAACTTTTTTCCAAATATAGCTTCCTTCAGTCTCTGATGTTTATTTTGTTGCTCTTTTTTGTTTTTCTTTTGTTACAATTTAAGAACTTATTATATTATCAATGTCTAATGGAAGTCCTATTTCTATCATGATGTAGATTCTTGATAAGGAAGCTGTTGAAGAAGTAAGGGTACAGAGGGAGATTCCAGATATAAAGCCTGGTTATATTATCCAGCTCAAATTGGTATAGAAGCTTTTGTTAAAAGGATCATGTCTCATTTTTCAATTCCTATTTAACAACCAGCATTGAACAAATGTTTTTGTTTAGGTGGTGGTTTTTTTAATTTATGTTTTGTGCACATATGATCCTCCAACATGTTGGACTGATTTTATAGAAAGAACTTCCTGCATATGTTTCTCATGTATGCTTGCTCCATCTTAAAAGAGAATTATATTATTTATGAAAAACAAAAAGTAAAACTGTGGTTTTATTGGTGGTATGATGATTGTTATATTGCAGGAAGTGCCGGAGAACAAGAGACGTGTTTCAATAGTCAAAGGTATAGTGATAGCAAGGCGCAACGCTGGTTTAAATACTACATTCAGATTAAGAAGACTTGTGGCTGGAGTTGGGGTTGAAAACTTATTTCATTTGTAAGTCATAAGGTTTATTTGTTTGCTACAGTGTTAAAATGAATGCTCTTTTGGTTGTCAATTAATGTTTGTGATTGGTAGATTTAGGTTATGTTGCTATTTCCATTTATTATTGCGAAAATGTGAGAGATTAGCTTTATTGGGTTGTAGGAGGGGTAAAAGTAGGCCGGAGAAGTATTAGGGAAAGATGATTGGACAAGACATGATGCAACTTCAATTCACCGAGGACATGAGCGTATAGTGACTTTTTTTGATAGGGGCTTGCTTCGTTAAGCTCCGTCCAACCCATACAAGTTGTTGCTGCTTTATCTCCGCACTAGCTTACATAGGAGATTATGGAGAATGCGGATTAGGGTAGATGAGTAGTCAATAGTTGTGAGTTGCCTATCTTATCCTTTCATACCATTAGTAGTAGTATCACTCTTGTAGTTCTTGTCCTTCGATTTTGGTTACTATCTATTTTATTTTATTTATTATTATTATTATTTTTGTATTTCGATTAGCTCTACTTTTTCCTGGTTATTGTCAATTTTTATTTGTCCATCACATTTTGTGTCTTTTTTGCCATTTTTTCTTGAGCCCCGAGTAAGACGTAGAAACAACCTCTTTACCTCCAAGGTAAGGTCAAAGGTTTGATGTATACTCTACCCTCTCCAAACTGCAATTTGGGATTAAACTAGGTGCATTGTTATTGTTTTGTGGCACTGTTAAGCAAATTTGAGTTTGGAAAGTGATTATCTGCTTCACATGATTGAAGTCATTACTGTGAGAGTAGTTGTGGTAGAGAAGTCTCGAGTGTGATGCTTTTCTCATAATGATTGGCATTGGCATGGCATTAAGGGAAAATGCTCAGGTGATAATATAAGTTAAGTTTTTATTTTGGCTTAGAAGGTTAGCATGGAGTTCATTGACATATAAAATGGAGGTCCTTTGGAAATGTATAAAACCAAGAGGGGTGTACTTTTGGCTTACATTATAGATATTAAGGACATGTATGATGGAGCCAAGACTCAAGTTCAGATAGTGGAAGGTGACTCGTAACGCTTTCCAGTCATGACCAGGTTGCTAGCTCATTCCTATTTGCTGATGGACAGATTAACACGAAATATTCAAGGAGAGGTGTCGTGGTATATGTTATTCGCTGATTACATAGTACTGATTGGCTGATGCGTGTTGGAGTTTATGGTTGGATGGAAGTGTGGAAGAGACCCTGGACTATAAAGGTTTTAGGTTAAGCAAGACTAAAACAGATTACATGGAGGACAAGTTCAGTGGCATGAGGTGGAAGGGGAAGTGAAGATCAAGGAACAAATCATATCCAAGAGAGAAGCTTTACGTATTTTAAGTCCATAATCCAAGGACATGGGAGATTGACGATGATGTTTGCATCGTATTAGCATAGCAGGTGAAATGGAGGATCGTATCCGGTGTATTGTAACAAGACTTTGTCACCAAGGCTTAAATGTAAGTTTTACATAGTGGTGGTTAGATCGACACTGCTATATGTGGCGAAGTGTTGGCCAGTGAAGAATGCGACTGTGACGTTCAAAAGATGAAGGTAGTGTAGATAAGATACTTAGATGGATGTGTGGTCATATTTGGAGAAATGATTAGGAACGAAGTCATACAAGACAAGGTGGAAGTGATGGGAAGGAAGGGCATGATGGTTTGGGCTTGTGAATTAGGAGTTGTGAGAGATTGGTAGTAGCGGGACTTAAGAGACGTAAGACCGAAAAAGAACTAGGAGAGATGAGTAGATAGGGCAAGATACAGTTTTATATGTTTGAGGACATGACTTTAGATAAGAGTGTATGGAGTTTGAGGATTAAGGTAGAAGGTTAGTAGGTAGTTGAGTGTTGTTATTTTCAGTGTGAGTGTGGGGTGGGCTAGCCTCCTTTTCTTCTTTTGCTCTCTTAGTAGTATCATTCAATTATTGCATAGTTTCGTAATCTTTGACATGTATTGCTTACTAGGTTCACTTTTATTTTCCACTATTTTTCAAACATATATTTTCATTTTCACATGTCACTTTTAACATATCAACGAAAAGATAATTTCTTTTCATGTTTAACCCTTTGCATTAGTTACTTATGTCCAAAATAATTTTTCAAGATCTAATAAGGGTATTATAGATGATACTCATATCAATCATTGTTTCTTAAAAGGGTGTGCAAAGTCCAAAATGGACAAGTAAAAGTGAACTGAAGGAATACTTTTTGTTGCTGCATTTGTTTGTATCTTACTACTTTTCTCTCTCTTTTCCTACAATCTTATAATGCATACTTTCTTTTTGAGCCGAGGGTCTATCAGAAACAACCCATCTACGTCACAAAGGTAGGGGTAAGGTCTGCGTACATCTTACTCTCCTCGGATCCACTTATGGGATTACACTGGGTATAGGGTTGCTATTTTGCTCTAATAAAACCAATTCAAATTTTTTGCCAGGAAAGATAGTTGAATCTGCAGATTTTATTTGGTTTGTAGTGAGATGATAACATCCAAGAGGAATGAAGGTTTTTAGGTAGGGTATGTAAAACTGAATAACTTAGGTGCCTAAAAAACACACTAGGAGACCTGGGATGGTGCTTTCTGCATACATAAGTTCATAACTACCTTCAACATATGTCCGTAGTATATATAAGACCATAAGGGTGAACCTAGGATGGCCTTTGGCAGAAGGTTAACATGCAAGGTGTGGCAGCTACTATTTTACTATTCTCACTTAACTGCTAAATTAATCTCAATATCTCACCGTCTTCTTTCAGCCAATTTTGTGTCCGTCAAAGTGGGTGAACTTAACTCTTCATAAAAAATATGTGTAACTGGTGACACTACCCTTTGTTAGCCTTCTAAGCATTTTTCTTTACATTAAACTCATAGTTGCACCTCTTATTCTGTTTTTCTGTAGAAAGGTGTTAACTTTCACAATGTACACCTAAAATCTTGTTAGTTATGCATAGTTCATGTACTGAAACTGGATTCCTGCAAATTTGTAGGTGTCTAGCACGGTTGTAACTGTTGATTGTAGAGGTGTTCCATAATTTTCTTATAGAGCTTTCACAAGATTGGACTCCCAATGTTTAAGTGATACGATTATTTGCAGGTACTCTCCCAATCTCAAGGAGATAAAGGTGCTGGACAAGAAAAAAGTGAGGAGGGCCAAGCTATACTATCTCCGGGACAAAATGAATGCCCTGAAAAAACACTAACTAGCTAGCTCATGTGGAAGGTACATTGAAATATAGGGGTTCGATTTTATTGCCTAAAAGAGATCTGTCAAAATTCTTATATGGTGCCTAAGAAAATGCTGTTTATCTATCAGGTTTGAGCCTATCATCTCAAAAGTTTTTCGCCAATGTAAAAGATTGCAGCAGGAAAGAATCTTATCGTCCCAATTCTGGGTCATAGGTGTTTTGCTATCTCTATTGATCAACATGTATCAGCAACATTCGTTTCCTTTTCGAGATGTCGCAAGCAGATCTCTTTTTGTTAGATTCTACGACAGAAACTGAATGAAAATCTCTATTATCTTTACTAAGATTTAGCAATTTCTGATGAGCTTTACAGTTCTGGTCTTTGTGACCTACCTGAAGAGATTCACAATAAAGCATTTTGCAGAGTGTTTTTGAGTATTTCTTTTTATTAATAGCTTGGTGAGTTGTGGTGCAACAGGCTTGTAAATTTTGTAAGTTGGACAAAAAGGGAGGGGATTTTCCAGTGTGATTGAAGGCTCGATCGAGGCGCGCTCATTAGCAAAACTCGAAAAACTTAGGAGAGGGCGTTTTTGCCTTGTTTGAGACTACACTAGAGACACTTAAAGTTGGCACTAGCGTTCAAATACAATGCAACTTTGATAAACGATCATATAGACACTTTACTTGACAAAAAAATGCATCTTTAAGCATCTAAAATTAGCGACACTAAATCAAGACGGACAAACCAGTTTTTCTCTTGAAAGTCTCCATTTATATAACATTGATAGATTTTTCATATATATTTTACAAGATATTGTAAAATTATAATTGAAACAATTAAAGAAATATTATGAAATTATTGAAGCAAACATGTCAATATCTAGCTACTTTGAATAGATTAAATTAAAAAGTTCACAAATTATCTTTTATTGATGTACAAATTATCTTTTATTGGCACATCAGAAGTTACTCAAGTAAACAGTCAATATAAATCATTTTTTAATCTCGATGTATGTGCAACGATGGATTTTTTTATATATATTTTAAAAACTATTGTAAAATTATAATCTCGATGTATGTGACAACGATGTATTTTTTATATATATTTTAAAAACTATTGTGAAAATTATAATTAAAGCAGTTAAAGAAATATTAGGAAGTAGTTGAAACAAACATGTCAATATGCATTTGAAACAAGCAGGACAATTGAAAACTGCTTAAACAAGGTATATATATAAAAAAAGTACTAGTAATATATTAATATGATAACATATGTTTTCAAATATTGATTAAAATTTATTTAGTTTAACCAATTGAATCTCAAAAAGTGTAACGTGACGCATATTTTGAAAAAAAAAAATTATTTTTGATAATGGCGACAAATTTCAATAATTTTTTTAAATTTAAAAATTAAATTAAACTCCCTCAAAGTTGCCCTATAAATTAAAGCTGACCGATAATTATTCAATTTCTCCAGTCCCTAGGAAAATCTGAAGTTAAAAAAAGCTGTATTCTTCTCTCTTCTTCCGGCGAAACTATGGCGGCGCTAAGTCTTCGAAAGGGCAATACCCGGCTACCGCCGGAGGTGAACAGGGTACTATACGTTCGGAACCTTCCGTTCAACATCACGAGCGACGAGATGTACGATATCTTCGGCAAGTATGGTGCTATAAGACAGATTCGCATTGGCACAAATAAGGATACACGTGGTACTGCTTTCGTCGTCTATGAGGATATATATGATGCAAAAACCGCCGTCGATCATCTCTCCGGCTTCAATGTCGCTAATCGGTAAAAAAAACAAACGCCTTTGCATTATTTCCGTTTTTTAATCGATTTAGGGTTTGTTTGCTTGAATTTTAGTGTTGGATACGATACAGGTTATATTTTTCAGTTTTGATTCATTATTACTAGTTTATTTTTGAAATTAAATCTACACTTAATAGGTTTTTAGTTTGCAGTATGTAGATTTCATTAGTCGGAAATTAAATGATTTCAACTCTGAACTATTTGGAGTCTGTTCTATGAATTGTGGATCTTATTCTGCTCAACTTTTGAAAAGTTTATTTCAATAGTTAGTGGCCTAGTGGTCAATGAAGTGGTTGAGAGGTATGAAGCCTCAAGTTCATCAAATCCTAACTGAGATGAAAGCACAAAAACTTTAGGTGGTTCTTTCCATTTATCCTAGGTACCAGGTGGGAGGGGATAGGTTTGAGGGGTGTGAAAGTTGCTTTTTTAGTACCAGTGGTGTCTGGTCGGTTTAGATTTCGCGCACCTCAACTAATGCCATGAGATACTTGTCACGTCCTGGTACCAGCTAACTCTGTCTACCAAGGACATGACAGAGGGGAAGAAGTCAAGTGTTTTTTTTTGGGTCTCCATCGGGATAGCAGATTGTCTTTTAATATGAATCAGGAGTCCTTTTGAATCTAGAGGCACCAACCTACTTAATTTGAGTATATTTGGTGTAGATTCTAAACTAGTTTGGATTAGTTATATGGATGTCTCTAAGCCAGCAGTCATTCTGCTAATCTTGCCAGGCTTTTCAAGAAAAATAGAGGGCTTTTCAACATTATATGTTCTTTATGTTTCCTACCCACATACTTATCTTGATGTATATTTTTGGCTTTTTTGTTATTTGGCAGATACTTGATAGTTCTGTATTATCAGCAAGCGAAAATGAGTAAGAAATTTGACCAGAAGAAGAAGGAGGACGAGATAACGAAGCTTCAGGAGAAGTATGGTATTCCCCCCAAAGATAAGTGATAGGGGAACTTCTGTTACTGTTTTCTTTCCTTCATTATGTAAATTGAGCCAATCATAGCAATGAGTGCATCACCTTTTGTGGAAACTGATCAAGGCACCCTGCCCTCCAAATTATCGGACAGAGTAGTTCTGTAATGCTGTATCTTATTGGAAAGTTTGTAACAGATGGTTTTCGAGATGACTGAATGTTGTTAGATATTTCTATCTATATCATCATGTTTTTCTGTCCTTCCCTCCTTGCTGTATACCTTAACACTATATGATGAGTGCATTTTCTGTGTGGTTTCTTCTTGTATGTGATGCTTTAGTTGTGCTCTCTTCTGTGGGCCTTCCACATATTTGTTTTTAGAAGACATTTCTTTGTTACTTTTAAGTTGGCAGCAAATAGATGCTTATGAATGATATGACCTTGCCCTATAAGTTTAAAACCAGTAATCTGTTTAGCTTTTTTTTTTTTGGGGGGGGGGGGGGGGGCTTGGGGTTTTCTTTTTTTTCGACAGTGGAGGCCATATAGGGTTCGCACCGCCTAACTGCATGGGATAGCCCACCCCACCCC
>JAPFFP010000001.1:2722398-2740275 GCA_026153255.1 Solanum medicagineum
ATAGTGTATGCGTGTGCCTGCTTGGATTATCTGGTGTTTGTGTTTGGTTTTTTTTTGGTGTTGGGGTGGGGGGGGGGGGGGGGGGTGGTGCTTGTGATTATCTTCTATTTCGACAGTGAAGACCATATAGGATATGCACTGCATAACTGCATGGATAAGCTCACACTAACCCCATCAATTTGGGATCCAAGTCGGATATTTTCCTTTGGAGGTATTGGAAAGGATTTGGAATGACCATATAGATGATGTACACACATATTCAGATATCATTTTTTGAGAACACACACACACGTGTCTAGATATCTTGCTTCTTTAATAGCTGAGATCGTTAGATATTTCAGTTACAATAGCATGGAAGGCTGATGATACTCTTCGTATATGCTAACAAAGAAGGTGATTGCAAACATGCATGAGCTTTGCAGAAAATTTGATGCATGAAGCCTGTCCTTAATCTTTTGACCAGGTCATTCTGAATTTTTATCTGTAGTTAAGGAGAACTGGCATGTTGATTCATTAGTTTTTGACATTGTCTGATGCCACCGGAATGTAGTTATAATACTTATGTTTGGATTTAAATCTGGTAGTTCAAGGTGTATGTGAGTGTCCAAAAGTTCCAAAGTCATATCTAACATTTTTTGGCCACCTAATTAGATAGAAAACAAATGTACTGTTTGGATTTTTGGTCAATCAGGTTTTATTTGGTGGATTATTAAGTCGGTTATTCATTGATTTTATTGATTTTATCAATGAAGGGCAAGTGACCTGTATACAAGAAGTATACCAGATAGAAGAAAACCTCAATTGTTTTCTATGGAAGGCATCCAATCTTCTATACACATTGGGACCTCATGAGTCGAAGGTACCAAAAAGAAATAAGAGATGAGAGTTGTGTATTCCATCAAAATTTCTTCTCTCTTTCCATAACCTTGCTTGACTCTATCCAGTCAAGACCAAACCATCTTAGTATTTCCCGCCACATCGAGGCACTTGAGGTAGTGGTAAGGTCTGTGTACATTTTACCCTGCCCAAACCGCACTTGTGGGATCTCACTGGGTATGTTGTTGTTGTATCGAAGCACATCTTAAAATGTAGAATGAAGTGATTTTCATTTCTATGCGCTCGAGCTCTTAAACATGAAACACCAACTGGTACATGTTGGTTGCCTCTTCCACAAATTCTTTCTTGATATCTGATGGCTATGGAAAAGTTACCTTTCTTTATGCCCAACAGTTCCTCATAATACCCTCCCTCATCCCCATTACCGCATGACTATCTTGTATAATTCTTTGTTTTTGGAACAATTCCATCAAATTTTGGGACTTTTTGACTTCTCAATCTTGCAAGTTTCTCTTAAAACTGCAAAACCTATGAACTTCTCCACATCCCTCCCCATTCTCCATTACGTCATGACTATCATCTTTGTTCTTTGGAGCAATTCCATCAAATTGTGTAGTTTTGATACTTTCAATTTTGCAAGTTTCTTAAACCCAATGAACTTCTCCACCTTGGATCCTCCGTATTCATTGAACTGGTCTTCTTTTGGCATGAATTTTTGTACATGTTAGGGAAGGTGATAATCGTTTTACTGTTGTGAGGCCGTGACAACCGTTTTAATCGTCTTAGATTCTGCACCGTGTATCCTCCAGATCTAGTTCAAAGTGTGCCCTCTTGATTCCTCCTGTAAGATATACAAGCCTACTTGTGGGAAAAGTAGTAAGGAGTAATAATCAACACTTGTCCATGCTTTGCCAAGAGAATCTGCTTCTTTTGATGAAAGATCAAAAGCAATGTTGAACTTAACCCTTTTGTTTGATAGAGTATGCCCTTAATTTGTTTGAAGAAAGCCCTGTAGTGGTTGAGGAAATATGAGTACCTTGTACTGTATGCACCATCAGAAGGGACTTTCTTGCTGTTTATGAATTTTCTTACACTATTGTGAGATTGAGATGCTTCTACCTTGCTGTTAGTTACCTGGCTGGACAGCCCATCACTAAGTCATCATGTCCCTTTTTTTTGCTGAACTCTACACTAGTGCAGTGGTTAATCCCCATATCTGGCTTAATCCATCTCACCATCCATAAGCTGTCCTCTCTTTTCCACTAACTAGTTCTGGAGCTCTTCCCATGGAAGTCCACAGGAGTTCTTAGTAAACTGTAAATGCAATATCTATGAACTACAGTTTTTAAAGTGATGTTAAAAAAATATCATAGATGGTTATATCTGCAGGGCAATTTCTCTTTTGTCTACTATCAGATTCCAGGGAAGTCTACAGAAGGTGTTAGGCAAACGTAGACAACAGTTATTCAAGAGCTAGAGTTTTACTTGATGTTTTGATTTTTATTATGTTACCTGTCCTAGGATGTCATGAACTCTATTTTCCATGTAGTAAGACTTCATTCATTTCATGCAAGTTATGTTTTGTTTGGTCATCCAAGATTTTGCAAGAATCTATCCCGCAATATTTTGTCTTGTTTGAATGTTATTTCTGTTTGATCTTGTTTTATACTCTGTCGTCAATCATGGCAAAAGACCGCTATTGGGAAAACGTACTCAAAACGATGAATTGAGGGGAAATAGACAAATGATGTTGGGGCCATATAGCTGACTTGGCTTGTACATACTTCCCAAGTGAGAAACATGCATTTCTTCCCCCCCTAATAGAAGCCTTTTATGGGGAAGAGTCTCAAGTAGCAAATAGGCAGCTGCCATACAAGACAACGCAGAGTGCAGTTTAGAGAAGTTGCATTCATCGATTTTGAGTATTCTGTGATGAATTCATACGCGACACGCCAACATGCATCTCCATTTTCAGTCTATGTTTTAACTGAATTCAGAGAAGAAGAAGGGGGAACAAGTCTGATCTGTAAATACAAAGAAAATGATATGTCGTACTACATCCCGCTGGAAAAAACTGATAAAATCTGGAGGAACAAAGCTAAAACAGAACAGATGAGAAAACATAGAAAGTTCCTCCAACTGTGAGATTTGCCACAAGGCAGATTTGATTCAGGTTCCAATTGCAACTAGCTGCAAGTGCTGGGTAGTGAATGACCAAAGAGGATTGCGAGGGGCGATTGCTTAGCTTCCAGCCGTAGTTGGCACTGGACGAGACTTCAAATCCTCTTTGTTTTCGTGTTCCTTGTTAAGCATCTGAAATGGATATCACAAGCCTCAGAGTTTATCCTGATATTATATGCAGTGAAATGTACTCCCTCCGTCCAAATTTATATGGAATTGTACAAACAAATTTCCAAACTTGTGGTTTAGAACAAAGCCAGAGACAATTGTGCAAATACAAATCATCTTTTCAAGGTTTAAAAATAAATTTTAGAAGTTATATTGTCTTAGAACATATGAAGATATCATTCATATAGTAATAGACTAAAAAAGAAGACTTGTGGAAGCCAGGACACAACATCAAAATTCTAGGTGTAACAAGGACAGTCACAAAAGCAAGGACTCGATGAAAGATTGGCAATTGTATCCGTTAGAGTGAAGTAAACAGCAGGGTTCTAACCAATAATAACATACTCAGTGGAATCCCACAAGTGGGGTCTGGAGAGAGCAAAATGTACGCAGACCTTATCACTATTTCAAAGGTAGAGAGAGGTTGTTTCCTAGGAACAGGGTTCTAACCATGTTAAATTACAGTAGAACTGACGCCATTGGCACTAACCAACTGAACTAGGTTGCTGGAGTATTCATAATAGAATTTTTCTTTTGACAAGCATTGAACACTCATTTAGATCTGTGTTTCCTTTAGCACAACACAGTTCTTCTAAAGATTAATGAAAAACAAACAAGTGAAACTTTTGAAGCGTAGTTCAAACGTAAATTGTACCTTGTTGTTGATCAAGTTATGGAGAGCAATTACACTTCGGATAAGTGAAGATAGATATATGACCAACATCATATCATTCGTTTTCACTGCAACAAGAAATCAAATGGGCACTCAAAAGGTTAAAAGAAATATATCGGTAGTGGAGATTTCCTAATTGAAACAGACGGAAATTCCAGCTAATTTACCTGAAAATGCTTTAACTAATTCAGCAACATTTAGATTTGGCAATAGGTTGAAGACATCCTGCAAGAAATTTTTTATTTAAAAATTCAACATATTAGCATCTTTGAATTAGACAAGAAGTCCGCTTAAAATCAGCCTATTGGCACCACAACAAAATGAAGAACACTGGCAGATCAAGAATGCAACACTTTTGTGTAGATGCAGAAAAGGAGTCATTTCAATGTTTTATGTCAAAATTCACGTGATGGTAATAGATTTGACCTAGAAGAACACTTGGTGCCAAAGCTTCCAATATCTTTACTAAAACAAAAATCACCATACAATGATCTGGGAAGATCACGAGCAGAAATGACCGTATGTGCAAATCCTTAATGGAGAATTTGTCGCCAGTCACAGCCAGGAACAACATATTCCTCAAATCTATCATCTTAATTTGAACAAAATAGGGTTCTTGAGCAGAAAGCTGCAGAAACTACTTTCTCTGCTTAATGACCTCATTTTGAACAAATCAAGCTGGTACTTTTAAGGAATATCTACAAATTCAGTAGACTTATTACTTAAAAGAGTTCCCTACGAATGTCAACAACCTTTAGAATGTAGATGAAGTTCGCAACTGAAAGAATGATCATGACGCCAAAAAAGATAAGAAAAGTTGATAGTAATGCTAACCTGCAAATGGTATAGAATCTCATGGTTCAATGGGAGCTTTCCATCAATGACAAGATCTAAATAAC
Organism: Solanum medicagineum; assembly: GCA_026153255.1. Classification (NCBI taxonomy): domain Eukaryota; kingdom Viridiplantae; phylum Streptophyta; class Magnoliopsida; order Solanales; family Solanaceae; genus Solanum; species Solanum medicagineum. The sequence continues at coordinate 2,727,157 of JAPFFP010000001.1, forward strand.
TCCGTATCTCTTGAAGTCGAGCATCCAATCCCTTCAAAGCTGCCAGTTTCCCTGTTACCTGGATTGGAAGTACTCAAAGTTCTTATTATTCTCTACTGGTTAAGAAGCCAAACTTATGATTATCAATATTCTATAAATCACAGGTCATAAGAAGGTTCTGAAAGAAACCTCAGTTGCAAGAGTACTGATTGTAGTATCTTTCACATCCCTTAGCAAGTGTTCAACACCTGTCCATTAGAATACATGATACACAAAAATTTAATGCATATACACAGTTAAAATGTCACTTGCAATGGAGAATGACTGGAAACTGCTAACAACTCAAGCAAATGAAATAAGTTGAATTTTTAAAAGTAAAACGATGGTAAACTAAAAGAGTAAAATATCAATCTTGGAGTTGTACCAATTTCTTCAACTTCGTGAGCAGCAATTTCTGAAGGTACATGCACAAAAACATTCTGGCTTTTCTGAGTTGCATTCTGCAAATATACCCATCCAAGCACATAAAGTACATTGCAAAAACAACAAGCACCAAACCCTTCTCCACAATGAACTAATAATCTAAGTTGTTACCTCTTTAACCTCCTCAACTGCATAGTATGCCTTAGTTGGTATTCCTAGCTCCTTAGGCTGGACATCAATTATAACCAAGACAGGAGTAGGGACATAGCTGCAACAACACCACCAATAATAAGCAGCATATTTGGGTGTGAAACCTTATAGCATAAAAGATGCAAAGTTTAAGACATTGTAGCCACAAGTCAAATAAATTCACTCATCTTCATCAAAAGTTAGATAAATTTACTCATTTTTTTACTCTTACTGTCTCAAAAAATTTACTCATCTGAAAACAAGGAAGAATTTTAAGTGACTTTCTAATTTGTACTGTGTGCTTTACATCAATTATCCACTTTTAAGCTCCAATATGAACCCCGCTCCCCCTCCCATGTCTTACACTATAGTCCGTATCTCATGATTAGTTCAGTCTAAGCTGGTTTCAAATGTGTAACTGCCAGCATAGCTGAAATTTTGGTTTCTTTGGCTTGGGCAGGTTTATTTTACAATGTCCTTGCTAAGATTCAATATCAGTGTGTTCGAGGAAAATCAATCCATCTTGGAGACAAGTAACTTTTCCTAGGATGACCAGCATAAAACTCGGTAGTTCTATAGAGATTAGAGAAGACAGTTCTGATGGGAAATTATACCTCTAATATTAGCCTCCTGCCCATTAAGGTGCATCAGCATAGAGCAGTGACCAAACAAGGATGAGAACCTTTGGGAAACTTCATACAACAATCATATTTCCCTAATGACACTCAAATAGAACTCCAAGAGAGTGGAAAGCTAGTCCTTCATAAAATGAACAAAATTTATTTTACAATAATACTAGAGAAGTCTATGTTACCTTACAGACCCTGCATGAATGGATGCTTTGAACACGGGGATGCCCTTTTTAACTAAAGAAGCCCATATTACTACTGTATTCAATAAAACCCAACTTTCCAGTTCTTACTACTTGTTCCTTTAGCTTAGACTTAAATGGAGCTTTTCTGAAAATTGAAATATCCTACCATGGCAAGTCTCCAAGGACTTCTAAAAGACTTGGGACAACGCAAAACTTAAATTAAATTAAATAAAAAAGGATGTGCTGCTAATTCTGTTCAGGAGGACATTTAAAAAAGTGAATATGTAATGGAACTCATACCAACATTCAAATTGTGAGACCCTTTTCTAAGCAATAGGTAGAAAATCCCCCATTTAGCTTTTGCATATAAGTTGCTTCCCTAAAATGAACTAGCAAAGAGTAAAAGGACAAGCCAGAATTCCCCCACTCTCCTCTCAGAGATCTTATTTGCTAATGTAATAGTATAATCAAAATAAAAACCAAGACATACTTGTTGAAATTTATTAGAAAATCTCATCTCTATAGTCATTTTGAGTTTCTCACCAGAAGGTGATCTATTACCATGAAACTTAACTTTAAAAGGGTTGTTTTGAGTTGAAATTTTTGTATATCCATGAAATGCAATTTGAAGTGCATGAAGGGCTTGGGAGGCCAACAAGAAAAGTTATCATCCTAAATGACTGGTACAAGATCAAGAAAGAAGCAAACTAGTTTGACTTGTGCATTTCAACGATTTGCCCATTTTTCTGTGGCACTGCCTGTAAAGTATACCAATTTGTTTCCATTTTAGGTATACCCCTAACTAGTGATTTACGCAATTCTCTCCCGAGGTTTTCCTGTTGCCATTTCCTGATCTCTCTAACAGATTCATTTGATAAGTAAAGCTTGTAGCTTGAAAAAAACCATCCAGGCAAAATCATCACCAAAGATTGTCTGTTGCCAAACTAAATATGCCAAATAGGGTCTAATGAATACATAAAATAATAATGCCCTTACTCATTAAAAAGCGCATGAATGTTGAGGTCATTTTCCCGAAGCTTGGGACCAGTGCTATACCAACCAACAACATGCTCCTTCGCTGATACAATTAAGTCAAAGGAAGTACGAACATTCAAACAGGTGACAATACTTCTTAAAAAGATCATGAATTGCAAATCACACAAGTAAAAAATAACTATACCGTTAATCCTTCGGAACATGGAAAACATTGATTCATGATAGTTATGGTCAAGAAACCAGATACTTGGATCCCTGTCATCCTCCTCAAAGGGCACTGCACGAAACAGCCGTAGATGTTAGGTAAAATCACAAAACAGATCCATATCTATGGGCTGAACCAATTCTTCATTTAGTTAGCACGAAAAACGGTAAAGTTTTGCAGCCAGATGAACCCATCTCAGGAAACTGCACAGGTCTCATTACTTATAATTTATTCGCCAAGTATGTAGGCTGTCTAATTGATACTCCAATACATCTCCACAGAAAGTAGATGTCAGTCCTTCCCACAAAATTCAGCAATCAACAGTTAACTGTGTTTGGTAACTGAAGTATATTCTGAATCTCTTAGTTCCATTTACTACTGTAAGAATACATTGAGGAGTTGATATGATTAAACGTGTATTATCTTTTCCCCAAACCAGCAGATATTTTCTCAATCTTCTGGAATAGAATTTACAATACAAAGCCAATTAACTCCACATGTATAAGTCTTTCATCATGACTGTTGTTTCCTTCCTTGACAAGATTAACAAGGAGGCAAGAACATCTTAAAATAGAGTGACAATCAAGGAATTATTTTCTTTTTGAGAAAGATTTAAATAATTCCTTTGACTTGTCACTCTATTTTAACAAATCAAAGGAATTATCAAAACACAGAATACACCAAAACTCCCTCCAGAAATGTAGGATAATTTATGTGAAACATTAAAACAAAAGAAGTACCTTTATACCTACTTTTAGCTTCTCCTTCCCCATTATGGAAACAAAAACGTTATTGCTTTTTTCAGATCCAGGCAAGGCCTATCCCCAACAGAAAGAAAAAGGCACATCCACTCTTCAGAACCCATATTTTGCTCTACATTGTAAGCATACATCTAAACTGCAAGTCAACTCTGACCACCAAACCAACCTGTCTCTAGGGCCAATTCGTCACCACTTCAGTCTCCTCCCTTGTTCCTTCCAAAATCTAGGTAAATCGAGCGTTATTTTACAATTTTCCATTGATTTATACCTACTTCAAGGTAAGAAGTTCACCCATTACCCTTTTTTTTCTTTTTTCCAAGCAAATAACTTTATCCATTTTCTTTCACTAACTTAGCTCAGACAAGATCCAACTAACAACTTTTACTTCCATCAGAAGACAAAAAGGCCACATTAATCAACTACTCTAAATCTCAAACTAGTTGAGGCCAACTATATGATCTTCATGCCCATTTTACTTAATTCAGTTCAATTCCATCCAAATACAAAGGCAAGACAGAAGAACAAAACCAACCCAATTAATTCCTATAAATAAAGACACATTAATTGTTGCTTTACAATTTCCCAGCGTATTAGATACCTATTCCAAAATCCACAGTTCAAATCATAAACTCAACTCATACGAACCCTAACAAACTCCAAATTCCATCAGAAAAGCAAAAGAACAAAAGCAACCCAATTATTAATCCCATAAACAAAGGCAAACTCTCTGTTCTTCTAAATTTCCAAGAACATTAGCTACCTATTCCCAGTTCCAATCTTAAAATCAGCTCAAACGAACCCTAACAAACTTCAAATTCCATCAAAATGCAAGAACAAAAGCATCCCATACATAAACACAAAATTGACTACTATCTCGCAATTTCCCAGCGCATTAGCTACTTACTCCAAAATCCACAGTTCAAATCATAAACTCAACTCATGCGAACCCTAACAAACTCCAAATTCCATCAAAAACCTCAAAACCCCACGAAACAAAAATTCGAACAGATCTGAAAAGTGTTAGCGAAAACGATACCTGCATAGCTATTGGTAACATCAACAGTGCCTTTAAATGAAGTTCCAAGCAAAACTCCAACAACACGTTTCCTTGTGTCCCTTGCAACTCTATTGTAATGGTCTACGATGCTCAGAAGCACAAGAGGATGGACTATCACCTTCTCAATCGGCCTCGAAGATATTTGCTGAGATTTGATTACATCCATTGTTGCTTCAAAATCTGAAAGCTAAAAAAAAAGCAGAGGAAAAGAACTTGTTCTCCAAGAGAAGAAGAAAATCAACAGCAACTCTGTTTAACTTTTTTTCCTCTTTTTGTTGTGTGTGAATATATATATTTAAGACCTCTTATTAATTTTTTTTTTTCCACAAGTATTGATTGGGATACTCATAATAATGGGCTTAGGCCCATTTCGTTTTGGATGTTTGGGTTCTAAGGCCCTGATTTTTTAATAAGAGCAAATATTTAAAATGCAATAAGATAAAAAAATAGCTATAGTTTGTTAAAATTATGATTTATAGCTAAATATTATAGGAGAGAGGCGAATGAGATCGCTAGAGGTAAACAAGATCGAGAGAGAGTCGAGAGAGGCGAATTGCATGTGTATATTTGTTAAATTATATATGTATATCTGTCAAATAATTGTATGTATGTAACTGATATACATATATATACATTTGTATATATGGCAAGCGATACTGGAGAGGGAGGAGAGAGGTGAGCGAAAAATGGTAGAGAGACGAATTGTATATGTATGTCTATTGAATTGAATATGTATATTTGTCAAATAATTGTATATATGTAATTGGTATATATAAGTATTTGTATATCTGGTAAGAGATGGCAGATAGAGAGGAGCGAGGCAAGAAAGAGAAATAGAGGAGAAAGAAAATAACAATAAAATTCTAACTATAGTTACAACTTGTAATTTTTTCAAACCATAGTGATATAATGTAAATACATATTATATGTTTGCCTAATTACGTAAATTATCCTGACATGCAATTATGGAAAAGCTATATGTAATTATACATATTTCATTATCATATTTACTATCATTACTTGTACATTCACTATATAATGTATCTTACCACTAATTAAGAGTCTTCAACCATATATTGAGAAAAATACACTTAGATATACATGTATTGTGGTTGTAAGATATTCTACAATAAGAAGAGAGGCGTACGAAGTTCATATGTATCCCAGATATATGCGAATTCCACGTATCTATATGTATCTGGCGATTCACATGTATCTAAGATACCAGATACATTTAAGAGTGGTGAGCAAGAAGGAAGAGAAGTGAGGGAGGCGAGCAAGATTTGTTTATGTATCTGGGATACATGCAAATCCACTTGAATACAATGTATCTAGAACAAATTGCACCTAATTTAAACCGCATCCTATGTATTCAAAGATACATGTATTTAAAAGTATCTGAATGTATTTGGATGCACAAACATATGGTAAAATACGTAAAATTGCAAACTAGAGAGTATTTAAGTAATTAGTTCTTCAACTGATGAGAGTTAAGTTTCCCAATAAAAATACCGTTTGGATGAGCTTAAAAAATGTTTTTATACTAAATAAGAAATAATATTTCTATAACATATATAAACTTTTCTTAGATGAATTGCTATCATTAAGTACTAAAACACTAAGATGGTGACATAACATATTGAATATACTTTATACTGTTATATATTTAATTGCTTATTGTCTTGATAATCGTGTATCAATTTTTCTCATAAAAATAAATCCTAAGTTTACATTAAAGCTACTAAATCCATATTACAAAAGTTATTCTTTTAATTATTTTTATCAATATGAGGTGATCATAACAATATATAAAAATTAAGTTTATTGTTATTTATTTGATGATCTTATAGAACACGATTAAGAGTATTAATTATAGAGGATATGGTAAAATCAAACTAAAAATGTTGAAAATATACCTTTACATCAGACCGATCATCCTCTCATGAAGCTGGTTTATTCATTTGTTATTGATTTGAATAGCAATATCAAGCTCAATTAAAATCACCAGTATTAATTGGCTTTAAATGAGGTGATAATATGATATCTATGAAATATGTAAAAATGTTTTGTGCATTAATGCAAAATAGTTTATGCATCGAACTATTTAATATGAAAAAATGTTTTAATCACTAATTTATGTCATATATTGTAGATATAAGTTGGGTTGGTTACAATGTGATTAGAAATAGATATAAATTTGATTTTCAATTTTCTTCTCTCCTCCTCATGATACACATGTAAATGTTTCACATGCTATATATAATGTCATCATTCGAATGTATATAGATGTTTGACAAAAGAATGTCAAATTAGCAAATCTATGGAAGCGCAGTCAAAATATGATTTTTGAGGGTGGAATTTGTGGCGTCAACCCATCGGATTTATCGTTTTTCTAATTTCGTCTCTCGCCGAGTGTGAAAGATTACCTTTTGATTTACTAGAAGCAGAAGAAGAATTAGTAACAGAGTATCAAACCGAATATTCAGGTATCAAATTTGGTTTATTTTACATTGCTTCATATCTGAATCTACTAGTTTCTTCATTATTTGTAATAGTTCTTTACTTGGAACGTGTAATGCGTGAATTCAATAGCTTTTGTTATAGACCTTTTTTATGAGCTAGTTTTTAGATAAGTGTGTTGCACGTGTATCCTCTGTAAATATTTATAGATCCATTAAAACAGTAAAAGTCCTATGAAAACATGCTTGAAATGAGTAAAAATATAACAACTACGGATAAATCTTTAAATGGATGACAAAAACACTAATTGAGTGGTGTACTTTAATATTTAAAATTAATTCCTTTTAACAACCAACTGTATATTTTGAACTTTGATCAGTAATTAGCAAACTTCTAATAAAGTTACAAATGACTAACTTGAGCACAAATAAAACTATTAGCTTATGACAATAAGAAATCCATAAACAAGTACAAGAAGTCTAATGGAAAGAAATACAAAAAATAAACAAAAAGATGTCAGAATTTTATTTTTCTCTCTTTAACCCTCACACACAACAATCCTTTTCTACTATAAAATATAATAAATAAATAAATAACAATAATAATATGCTTCATTTGTTAATAATTTTGGAATGAGAAAATTACCACTTCTAATTTTCTTTTAATTCAACAAACATAAGTTTGTTAAAAAAAGGAATAAATATGCTTCATTTGTTAGACAACAGGACATATATACACCAATTTTTTTAACGAAAGTTTAGGGGAATATTTGCCCCTTTTTTCCAATTTACCATACACATTTAATCTAGGAAGGCCGTGGCCTAGTCATTTTCGATCAATTTTAATGTGTCATACATATTAGCATGTAATAATTGTCTGGTACGTTATCAGACAAAGATGTCACAAAAAACACTTTTTTGGCTCTCTTTAACACAACAATCCCTTTCAACTATAAAAAGAAGAAATTTCTATTTTGCTTTCTCTGCACAATGGAGAATCACTTTACTTTGTTTTCAAACTTCCTCTCGTCTGATAAAGCATATACATGTACTTTCTCGCCCTGTATTTTTCGAGGAGTTTTCTCAAATTTACCTTTTGGTCGATCAAGTTATGGAGAGCAAATACACTTCGGATAAGTGAAGATAGATATATGACCAACATCATGTCATTCGTTTTCACTGCAACAAGAAATCAAATGGGCACTCGAAAGGTTGAAAAAAATATATCCGTGGCGGAGATTTCCTAATTGAAACAGAGATGGAATTCCAGCTAATTTACCTGAAAAATTCAGCAACATTTAGATTTGGCAATAGGTTGAAGACATCCTGCAAGAAATTTTTTATTAAGAATTCAACGTATTAGCATCTTTGAATTGGACATGAAGTCCGCTTAAAATCAGCCTTACTGGCAACATAATAAAATGAAGAGAACACTGGTGGATCAAGAAAGCAACACTTTTTTGTGTGTTAGTAATAGATTTGACCTAGAAGAACACTTGGTGCCAAAGATTCCAATATCTTACTAAAACAAAAATCACCATAAAATGATTCGGGAAGATCACAACAAGCAATGACCGTATGTGCAAATCCTTTATGGGGAACATGCTGCCACTCATAGCCAAGAACAATACATTCCTCAAACCTATCATCTTAATTTGTTCAAAATAAGGTTCTTGAACAACAAGCTGCAGAAACTACTTCCTCTGCTTAATGACCTTATTTTGAACAAATTAAGCTCCTATTTTTTCGGAATATCTACAAATTCAGTAGACTTTTTACTTGAAAGAATTCCCTATGAATATCAACAACCTTTAGAATGTAGATGCAGTTGGCAACTGAAAGAATGATCATGATGCCAAAAAGGAGGAAAGTTGAGTGTAATGCTAACCTGCAAATGGTATAGAATCTCATGGTTCAAGGGGAGCTTCCCATCAATGACAAGATCTAAATAACTCCGTATCTCTTGAATTCGAGCATCCAATTCCTTCAAAGCTGCCAGTTTCCCAGTTACCTGGAAGTTCTCAAAGTTCTTGTTGTTCTCTACTTGTTAAGAAGCCAAACTTATTATTATCAACTTTCTATAATTGAAAGGTCATAAGAAGGTTTTGAAAGGAACCTCAGTGGCAAGAGTACTGATTTTAGTATCTTTCACATCCCTTAGCAAGTGCTCAACACCTGTCCATTAGAATACATGATATGCAAAATTTAATGTACACAGTTAAAATGTCACTTGCAATGGAGAATGACTGGAAACTTCTAACAATTCAAGCAAATGAAATAAGTTGAATTTTAAAAGTAAAACAATGGTAAACTAGAAGTGTAAAAAATAAATCTTGGAGTTGTACCAATTTCTTCAACTTCGTCAGCAGCAATTTCTGAAGGTTCATGCACAAACACATTCTGGCTTTTCTGAGTTGCATTCTGCAAGTATACCCATCCAAGCACATTGCAAAAACAACAAGCACCAAACCCTTCTACACAATGAACTATTAATCTAAGTTGTTACCTCTTTAACTTCTTCAACTGCATAGTATGCCTTAGTTGGTATTCCTAGCTCCTTAGGCTGGACGTCAATTATAACCAAGACTGGAGTAGGGACATAGCTGCAATAACACCACCAATAATAAGCAGCATAATTGGGTGAGAAACCTTATACCATAAGAGATGCAAAGCTTAAAACATTGCAGCCAAGTTAAATAAATTTACTCATTTGAAAACGAGGAACAACTTTAAGTGACTTTCTAATTTGTACTGTGTGCTTTACATCAATTATCCAATTTTTAAGCTCCAATATGAACCCCGCTCCCCCTCCCATGTCTCACACTATAGTATGTATCTCATGATTAGTTCAGTTTAAGCTGGTTTTCAAATATGTAACTGCCAGCATAGCTGAAATTTTGGTTTCTTTGGCTTGGGCTGGTTGAATTTGCAATGTCCTCACTAACCCTCAAGATCAAGGTGCATGAGGAAAATCAATCTAGGTCAGAGACAAGTAACTTTTCCTAGGATGACCAGCATAAAACTTGGTAGCTTCTATAGAGATTAGAGAAGACGGTCCTGATGGGAAATTATACCTCTAATAGTAGCCTCCTGTCCATTAAGGTGCATAAGCATAGAGCAGGCTTATAGCAGGTAAAAAAGTGACCAAACAAGGATGAGAACTTTTGGAAAATTCATACAGCAATCATATTGCCCTAATACAAATGACACTCAAATAGAACTCCAAGAGGGTGGACAGCTAATTCTTCATAAAATGAAGAAAACATATTTTACCATAATACTAGAGAAGTCTATGTATTTTTGAGACGGGAGTTTTTCGGAAACAACCTCTCTATCTCTATTAAGGTAGTGGTAAGGTCAGTATATTTTACCTTCCACAGACCCCACTTGCAGGATTTTACTGGGTATGTTGTTGTACTAGAGAAGTCTATGTTACCTTACGGGACCCTGTGTGGATGGATCTTAGAGCAAAAGGATCCCCTTTTTAACTAGAGAAGTCTATGTTACTATTATATTCAATATCCCAGCTTTCCAGTTCTTACTACTCATTCATTTAGTTTAGACTTAAATGGAGCTTTTCTGAAACTTGAAATATCACACCTAGAGGCAGACCAGAAATTTTATTGAAAGTCAAAATATAAAGAAATAAATTCACTAAGAAGTTAAGGGGATTAATATGTAATATATATGCATAACAATAATATTTTCATCTAACCAAATATAATATTCCGACGAAGGGGTGTCGGTTGCACACACACCCCCCCCCAAACAACATGCGGCTCCACCATTGATCACACCATGGCAAATCTCCAAAGACTTCTAAAAGACTTGGGACAAGGCAAAACCTAAATTAAATAAAATAAATAAGGATGTGCTGCTACTTTTGTTCAGGAGGACATTTAGTAAAGTGAATATGTAATGGAACTCAATACTCACATTCAAACTGTGAGAACCTTTTCTAAGCAATAGGTAGAAATCCCCCATTGGAAATATCTACGTAGCTTTTGCATATAAGTTGCTTCCTTAAAATGAACTAGCAAACAGGAAACGGACAAGACACAATTCCCCCACTCCTCTCAGACATCTTATTTGCTAACGTCATACTATAATCAAAATCAAAACCAAGTAAGACTTATTGAAATTTATCAGAAAATTTCATCTATATAGTCATTTAGAGTTTCTCACGAGAAGGTGATCTATCACCATGAAACTTAACTTTAAAAGGGTTGTTCTTAGTTGAAATTTTTGTATATCCATGAAATGCAATTTGAATTGCATGAAGGGCTTAGGGGGCCAACAAGATAAGTTGTTATCTTAAGTGACTGGGATCAAGAAATAAGCAAACTAGTTTGACTTGTGCATTTCAATGATTTGTACATTTTTCTGTGGCACTGCCTGTAAAGTCTACTAATTTGTTTCCATTTTAGGTATACCCCTAACTAGTGCTGTACACAATTCTCTCCCAAAGTTTTCCTGTTGCCATTTCCTGATCTCTCTAACAGATTCATTTGATAAGTAAAGCTTGTAGCTTGGAAAAAACCATCCAGGCATAATCATCACCAAAGATTGGCTGTTGCCAAACTAAATATGCCAAATAGGACCTCTGAATGAATACATAAATAATGCCCTTACTCATTAAAAAGCCCATGAATGCTGAGGTCATTTTCCCAAAGTTTGGGACCAGTGCTATACCAACCAACAACATGCTCCTTTGCTGATGCAATCAAGTCAAAGGAAGTACGAACATTCAAACAGGTGAAAATACTTTTAAAAAAGAATCATTAATTGCAAATCACACAAGTAAAAAATAACTATACCATTAACCTTCGGAACATGGAAAACATCGATTCATGATAGTTATGATCAAGAAACCAGATACTTGGGTCCCTGTCATCCTCCTCAAAGGGCACTGCACGAAACAGCCGGAGATGTTAGGTAAAATCACAAAACAGCTCATAAAAGACCGACCTTACTTTAAATTCCACCAAAATGCAAGAACAGAAGCAACCCAGTTATTCATCCCATAAATAAAGGCAAAGTGGTTGCTAATCTACCATTTTCCAGCACATTAGATATCTATTCCCAGTTCCAATCTTAAATTTAGCTCATACAAACCCTAACAACAACAGCGTTACCCAATGCCTCAAAGGCTGCCGCAATATGCGGGGTAAGGGGGTCGGGTATAACTGTTAGACCCGAAAGTCCTTAATTGGTTCAAATTAGTAAAGTTGGGACAAATATAAATTTATTTTAAAGTTTAGTCTTTAAAATTTAAATTGTTAACGGGGTTATGGGTTATGTGTTGTGACTATTTTTGATTGGTCCAAGTTGAAGGTTGGTGCCTATATATATGTATTCTTTCTTGTACAAGGGAAGCTTTCCAACACTTAGAAGAAAAGAAGAGAGAGCTAAGAGAGCTTCCATGGCAACATACTCTCGGGTTGCTACAGTAACCCGAGGAAAAAATTCATTTTTTTTTACTTTTTCGATTGTTTGACGCTTCAAGCTTGGTGTATTGGGTTCCCTAAGTGGTGTGGAGGCTTTATTTGGTCAAGAAAATGCTTGGTTTAGCGGCTACAAATATTTGAATCAAGTAAAGGGGTTGAAAGACAAGTTAATTTTTAGCTTCAATTATGTAAATTAAAGCTTGTGGGTGTATTATAGTGTGTTAAATTGAAGGTAAAACATGAAAAGAGGGTTGATTGTTAGTTGAATTATGATTTTGAAAGTTGGGGTTTGAATTGGGAACAAGATTATCTTTAGCATTTTATTGTTGAAAAATCATGGTTTTATGCTTATTTGACTTGGAAATGATCTTGTGGGATGAAATAAATGTTGGAAACTTGTGGGATTGAATGTGTGAGAGTTTAATTGAAAAAAAAAATTGAAGAACAAGCATTGCTACAGTAACTTTGGTCTCGGGTTACTGTAGCAAATGCAAAAAAATTCGCGTTTTTTCGGATCCTCGATAAATTGTCGCTTCTAGGGTGTTATATTGAGGCCCCTAAGCATCGTGATATATTTGGTTTGGTGGAAAAACGTTTAGAAATTCGTAACGGAAGTTTGACGTTTTAAGTTACCAAAACTAGTATGCTTCATTTTAAATTCTATTGGGATTAGTAGGAGTCTTGGGAGTGTCAGGGATGTTGTAAGTAGGCCATATATCGCAAGAAAAGGATTAAGTACAAGTCGTTCCCCATATTTGGTCATAATGGTCGAATTGGGTAAATTGAGAG
>JAPFFP010000001.1:2770102-2784676 GCA_026153255.1 Solanum medicagineum
TGGGGTAAAATTTTTTTTTTTTATATTTTATTTTATAATAATTTTAAAATTATAATACTTCAATTTTTAATATTAACTATACTATAATTTATTTATTTTTTGCCAAGGTGGAATATTTTGTCCATGTACAGTGTGACGTGATAATTTTTAAAAAATAAAAGAGAGAGTACAGTACACACACCAGGACAAGAGTGGAATAAGAGGTAGAGGTCCCGTTTCTTAAACTGATAAGTGATAATTTATGTATGAAACTCACACTTCTAATAATTTAGGTATGACACTCAAAAAAAGAATATAGTTTATATGTGGTTTTTATACTTATCTCTATTTCTTTTTGTATAGCTTTATTTTATTATTTACATGAATAATTTTTTTTCTTAAAAGAGTCTCTATTATATCACTACTTTATGCCACTTTCCACTAAACAAGGTGAAAACAGTATTTAACTTGTTAGTTAATTAATTATAACCATTGCCAAACACCACTTTTCCCAGACTTTACGTTTAACCAAAGATACGATAATATTTAGATATTTCTCATAAAAAAAATACATATTATTGCAGACGAACAAACAAACAAACAAACTGTCTCGAGGTAACTGTATAAAGATAGAAGTATAAAAGAACGAGAGCAAGACCTCGAAGGCTCATAGCTACCACGACATAGGGACCCCAACATTAAAAAGATCGTTGAGCTACGTTCACTTGAAAGATAATAGAAACGAAATTTGTCAATAGAACAAGAATGAACTATCACCATAAAAAAGGTATATTGTCAAAAACAAAAACATTTTATTTATTTATAATGATCATTATGTGTTGCATTGAAAGTTCTTTTGGGGAAATCATTTCTTCATTTTTTTTCCCCCTCATAAATGTTAAATTATGCTTCTTCTTTTTTTCTTTTCATTGAAGTTTCAATTTCTTGAGATTGAAATTTGCATATATTTTGGGATATGTTTATTTTGCAGAAATCAAAAAAACAATTATACTCGCTTCTATGTTTCTAAATCTAACAAAAGCTTACCATCTATATTCAAATATTCATACAAAAAAATCTCAACATCATCCTATTTAGGTAACATTCTTTTTCATTAGTCAATTTCAAAAAGAAAAAAAATAGAAAAAAGATATTGCAATTTCATAGGTGGAGCCAGAATTAAAGCTTGGTAGAATGTACTTGTATGGTACCCCTATCTTTCTTTTTTGGTTTCTCATCCTGCGTGTGGAGTCAATATTGGACCTCGACTAAATTCGGATTGCGCATTGCAGCAGGGGATGACGTTCCTGATAGGATTTTTTCCATACCTAGGATTCGAACTCGCAATTTTCTAATTAAGAGTGAGTTAGTTCCATCACTACCCATATTAGTATCATACCCATATCTTGAAGAAAGCAGAGAAACAATTTTCGATAGACCCTCCACTGACCCAAAGAAAAAATAACATCTTTCATATTTTCTGGATAATTTAATTTCAAATTTTCTATTTTACACCTTAGTAAATACCCTCGTTGTCCCATTTTATGTGACACTCTTTTCTTTTTGGTCCGTTCCAAAAAAAATATCACCTTACTCTAATTAGAAGAAATTTACCTTTAAAATTCTCTTTTTACCCCTACTGAAATAATTCTCAGCCACACAAATAACTAAAAATGATTCCAGACCACAAATTTTAAAAATCTTTCTTTTTTTAAAAAAATCCTATTAAGTCAAAAGGTGCTATATAAAATAAAATGAGAAGAATAATTTATAACCATTAACTTATTTTAGACCATATATTTTTCTTAAAACAAAATATGTCTCTCTTGAATTTCCATTAGTCAAATCTATTCACATAAATCTAGATCAAGAAAGTACTTTATACCTAGTAGTTTAATAAAAGAAATCTATTGGCACATAACAACAAATGACAACTATTCAAGAAAAGTGACATCCTAGGAAGGTTGTATCCTCTTTAAGTACAATCTAGACTTATGCTAACTACAAATTGATAACTTCAATATTCTAGGAATATTGTGAAAAAAGATACCCTTAAATTAAGATAGATAGTACCTCACTTGGGAAAGAAAATTTATGACCAACAAAATTATTCTTTTTTGTTTCATTTTAGGTGATATTTTTAAAATTTTTCATCAGTCAAAAAAATATATTTTTATGTTAATTTTTTTTACCACTTATTTATAGTTGTAAAATTTTTTATGATTTATTTTATATCATAAATTATAATTTTTTTTGGGAAAAAAATTTTGTATTCAATAAAATACTATTTTTTTTAGTCGTTATCTTTATACATATATATTGAAAATTTGACATTTTGCAGTACAGTATGGAAGAGAAAGGAGTTTCAAATGAAGAGGATGTTATTGAAAACCCACTCTCCATATTTTTCAGAGATATAAGGTAAAGTTTTTTTTTTTTTTTTCATTTTTCCCTTTTTTTATTTTTCTCTTCTTGGTCAAAGTTTAAGATTTACGAGGGTTCTCAGGAAATAGCTTCTGCATACATTTTATCCTCTTCAAACCCTACTTGTGATTCCACCGGGTATGTTGTTGTTGTTGGTCAAAGTTATTTAAGATTTATCATTTAATTTAAAATCCTTATACAAGCTTAACAGGTAAGAAATACTGAAATTGATGTGCTTCTTTCTCATTTTTATACTTGTCCCACCCTATAATGTTGGTGGACTCTAAAAATATTATCTTATTCATGTTTGATTCTTCAAAAATGCATTATTTTTGGCTACGAACTTCATTGCTAATACGTCGGTAAGTTCCTCGTAATCAATAGAATTTTCAGCCAACACATTGCTAAGTAGGATTAACGACGGGTTTTGATGTTGTTCTTGTTGGTTTTATATAAAATTTATCCCATGTTTGATTCGTAGTTTCTTAGTAGTGATAATGGAAGAATCCGAGCAGCATAGTCCCACATTATATGTTGCAAAATAGACGGAAATATAAATAAGAACTAACAGAGTGAAGGGTGGAGATATTGGTTTTGTTAGTTTTTTTATTAGAATAGCAAAAAAAAAAATCAAAATAATAGCCGGCAAATGTATAATTTTTTTTGTGTATTAATATATATTTTCTGTATATTTGACTAGTGAATGTAATTTTTTTCGTCTGACCGCCGAAATGTGTAACTTGAACTTTTTTAAAAAAATTTTGAGCAGATCAATTTTTAAATTGGATGAACTTGGTCAAGAAATAGGAAGGATTGCCCTACCTGCTGCACTAGCTTTAACAGCAGATCCTGTTGCATCTCTAATTGATACAGCATTCATTGGCCATATAGGTATCGACTTCCATGAAATTTTATACATTCTTATTATTTTGCGAGCAGAGACGGAGTCAGGATTTTTAGCTTATGTGTTCTGGATCACAATTTTGTTTTGCTTATTGGATTCTGAATAGATTATTTGTATGTATCAAATGAAAAAGTTAATGATCAAAACCACACTTGAAGTATCATGTTATTACGAATTTTCTAGCTAAATTATCAAATGTTCTCTTTTCCTACTTGAGATATCATTAACTATTTATCAAACACGCCTTAATTATATGTTGTTCTCCTTTTTCTAGCTGAAAGTCAGAAAAGAGAACAATGATGGTTTGGAATGTTTCAGTAAACATTTCGTGATAGTTCAATTAAAAAATTCGGACACCTGATAGTTCAGGTAAGAAACTCAAAAAATCGAGAGACATTAGGTGTTTTGGCCCTTCAACACGATTACAGAGTGATGCATAGTTGCTAAGTTCTGCCGCGAGCTTGTAAGTAGTATTGGGGCTCTGCCATAGGAAGGAACTCTAATTTCGTTCGACACAGGTGCGATTGAGCAGGCAGCTGTAGGAGTTTCGATTGCTGTATTCAATCAAGCATCTAAGATTGCAATATTTCCCCTCGTTAGTGTAACAACTTCTTTCGTAGCGGAGGAAGATGCAATCACGAAGGCAAACCAAGACCAGCAAGATGACAAAAGTACGGAGCAGGATGATGGAGATACTGAAGCATTGGAAACCGACTCACCAACGAAGAGTGAAAGCAAAAGTTTGATACCTAAGAATGGTATGTTGAAAAGTCCATGCTTTTAAGCACCTTTTAAGTATTGGAGCTAAATTTATGAATAAACAGTGTTACGTGTTTGGATAGAAGTGCTGAAACTGAGAAGAAGCAGTTTTTGTTACGCACTCGAGAAATGTTTCCACGTGTATGATTCCTTTAGCTTTTTAATAATGACACTATCTTTTTATTTACATTCATATTCCACAGGGAATGTATGCAAGTCTGAAAAGATAGTTGCGAGCTTTGAAGTAGTGAAATCTAAGCCCCAAAAGAGACACATTCCATCCGCATCATCTGCATTGATCATTGGTGCTGTTCTTGGAATCATCCAAGCAATATTTCTTATCGCTGGAGCGAAGCCTTTATTAAATTTCATGGGAGTCAAACCTGTAAGTTGTTCTCTTCATAAACCGAGAGGGAACAGAAATTTCTTACTCCCTCCATCTCAATTTATGTGAAGGTATTTGACTGGATACGGAGTTTAAGAATGAAAGGAAGACTTTTGAAACTTACAATCTAATTTACATGTCTATAAACAATCTCATTAATGGTAAAATGAAAAGTTTAAAGTTAAAATTAATACTAAATAAAAAAACATATAGTTCTTATTTGAACCGATTAAAAATGAAAGGGTATTGCATAAGTTGGGATGAAAAGAGTAACTTTTTCCAATGGAATTGATAATTGTATCCTTCTTCCAACTCCTGGTACCATTTTCTTTTGCTTTTTTCTTCCGCTTTTTGCGGAGTTAGGTGCAAAGGGGTGTTGGGAGGCTCTCATAGTGTCGATACCTGTTTGTGTGTTGATCATTATACAGGACTCATCTATGTCAAAACCGGCACAAGATTATCTGAGATTGAGATCACTTGGTGCACCGGCAGTTCTCCTCTCATTAGCTATGCAAGGGGTATTTCGAGGATTTAAAGACACAAAAACTCCACTATATGCAACTGGTAAGTAATTAGGGATGTATGATATTTTCAAGTTTCAATAAAAAAATTTCCGTTAAATACATTTAATATTCAGATCTTAATACAACATCTTACTAGTCAAACATGTATTCAGAAGACGTTTTAATCTTAATAAAAAAAGCTGAGGCCTAACTCTGACTCGGCTTTTTCCTTTGCTATGTGTGTTTTGACGTATCATACAGTGGCTGGCGATTTGGCAAATATAATTTTGGACCCTATATTCATGTTCATTTTCCATCTCGGTGTCAGAGGTGCTGCAATCGCTCATGTAATTTCTCAGTGAGTACATTCTAGTCTCTTCTGATAAATAAATTCACGAGGCAACAGTTTCACTTATAAAAGAGTTCGTGGAATGCTGGAAAGACGTTCTTATTTGAATTGTTATTATAGGTACCTGATTTCGATTATACTGTTTTGGAGACTATTGGAAAAGGTTGATATAGTACCTCCTAGTCTCAAGTATCTTCAATTTGGTCGATTTATTAAGAATGGTAAGGATTTTCTTGCTTTTGTAAACTACAAGTTTTCTAGTTTTCAATTAAGTACAAAACGAGCTCCATATTTGTGAGTACGAGGCTCTGGAATTTCCTAAGCCACATTCTTATTGTATCAATAGAAGCATCTTCGGTTTCTTTCTACTTATATTGTTCATAGAATCCTCATTTCCAAGTGTCTTAATCATCGTATTTCTTTTTCCTCTATCATATTTTCTTGCTACCATGATTTGAATTTTTCTTCTTATCTGTCGAGTTGATGGTCTATTGGAAACAGTCTGTCTACCCCACAAAGGTATAGATGTAAGATCTCGCATCCTACCCTAGCTCCCAAAACACTACTTGTGGAATTACGTTGAGTGTGTTGTTATAGTAATCCGAATTCCTGAAAACATAAGAGGGAAACACTTGAATTTCCATAAGGCCTACTGATGCTAGTTCAAGAAGATCTCCGGTATGAGAATGCCAAAGATCTCTTCTATATATATATATATATATATATATATATATATATATATATTAAGTTAATCTGATATATCGAATCATCAGAGCTTTCGCTGTCCATCTGTCTTTTGAAATGTTGAACTACTTCTATCTATAAATGAATCTTCACTTTAATGCAAACTCTGAATGTATATCTTTCAAGTTTCATACTCGTAAAAAAGTTTAACGTTTTCTTTTCCTCCTAATTTCAGGCTTCCTGTTGTTAGTGAGGGTCATAGCGGCAACATTCTGCGTAACGTTAGCTGCATCATTGGCTGCAAGATCAGGACCAACACAAATGGCTGCATTTCAGGTCTGCTTACAGATTTGGCTAGCTACATCTCTTCTAGCTGACGGATTAGCTGTCGCTGGACAGGTAAGACGTGATCACCACCTTCAATACTTTTCTGCTGTCTAAAATAAACTGAAGTGCCAGAGTAAAAGAGAAAGATCGGTAACTAACAGAACGAAAGAACTTCTAACCAGATCGATGTATCACATGTTTTCAACAGTCAGACCTCTCTATAGAAGTCTTATCCTCGAACATTTCATTATAACATTCATCATTCATGTTTTCAACAAATATTGGGACACACGATGTTGTTATAGAGAGGTTTGACTGTATATTGTTTCGGATATCTCTAGTGAAACACATTTGTAATTTCATATTCACCACCACGAGAAAGCATTAACAGTCATCATAGTATGCGAACAAACTTAAACGTTCCTTTTTCACCTTTCAGGCGATACTAGCAAGTGCATTTGCTCAAAAGGACTTCAGTAGGTGTACCGTAGCAGCATCAAGGGTATTACAGGTGCTAAAATCGTTCAATAGCAGAGGATTCACGTATGGATATATTTTTAATAGCAAATGAGCTAGTAACAATCTGTTTCTTGAAACGTGCAGTTGGCAGTAGTTCTAGGACTGATACTAGCACTCGTTCTTGGACTTGGTTTACACTATGGAGCAGGAGTATTTACGAAAGATGTCAATGTCCTGCACCTAATTGGCATTGGAATGCCGGTACACACCATCTATAAACACGTCGTTGATACATTTACAAATATTTCACAGTAAAAGACTTGGTTCGGAACTTATAACCATTTCTTCCAATTTCAGTTTGTTGCAGCAACCCAACCAATCAATTGTCTGGCTTTTGTCTTTGATGGTGTGAACTTTGGAGCATCCGACTTTGCATATTCTGCATACTCAATGGTAAGTTAATGTGAGACATTAGTTTCTTGCTTTTCAGCACATAATAAACATATAATGCTTCTCAACCTTTGTTGTTTGGACTCTTCAAAAATGTCGAGGATGTGGGTCAAACGCTTCAAAGGTAGTGCAATTTTTGAAGATCTACCACGGGTATGACAATATTTTTGGAGAGTCCGAGCAACATAGCTCTCAAATACATTTTAGTTACTCAAAATCACACTTCAACTCAATTAACGTCCTCAAACCACCCGACCCCGTGTTCACACACAATCACACATACATATCCAAATAAAGAATTACCCTCTCGAAGAAACCTTTCTTCGTGATGTTCCAGTGATATTATATTGTTGAATTTTTGTAACTTATCCTAATCAAGGTAAAACATCTATTGACAAGAATACATTTAATCTTCAGCTTACGGTGGCTCTTCTCAGCATTTTGTTCTTGCTCATTCTTTCATCAAGTTATGGATTTATCGGAATTTGGGTAGCTCTAACCATCTATATGAGCCTACGAGCTTTAGCTGGCTTCGGAAGGTAAGCATTCCCAAAAACACAGACTTAAAGTCTGTTTGACCAAACTTCCAAAATTTGCTTTGGAAAAATATTTTCCATCAGAACTGCTTTTTGGAAAAAGTACTTTTGGAGAATCATTGTCCGTCTTTGGCTAATCAATTAGAAAAATATTGTGTCTCCAAAAGTGCTTTATTTTTTTAACTTTTGAATAACAACAACGGCTACCACTCGAAAACACTTATATTTTTCCTAAAAATTTGTTCCAGCCTTGGGATGGCGGAAGCATGATCTGTTTATTTTTGGCTTCATCATTTGCAGGATGGGCACTGGGACAGGCCCCTGGAAGTTCCTCCGGAGCTGAAAGGCTCTATATATGTAAATATAATATATTTTTCATACAGTAAATTTGTACTATAACAACATACCCAGTGTAATTTCACACATGGGGTCGGGGCAGGATAGGATGTAAGCAGACATTACATTCATACAGTAAATTGTTACTACAACAATATGTGTTGTGTGATTTCAAATTAAGGTCGAGGCAGCATTTAAGATGTCAGCAGACATTACCCTACCTTTATAGGGAACAATAAATTTATATAGTAACCTTAAATTCCTTGTAAGGACTAAACGGGGATTGTTGTTCAATATTGTATCATATAGTAGCACCATTTCATTTAATTTAATCAACATTTGGTAATGTACTCATTCTTATTATATTGTATTATATTCGTCTCCATTTATTTGATACTTTGTTTTCAATGGATCTAAAGAATGATATCTTTTTATGTCTATAGTAATCTAACTTATAATTTGATTAGACACATTATTATGTTTGGGGTCTTAACTCCCACAATCTCAAGAGGACTCATTTATTAATTTAATATTAACATCGAGCATGCAGGAAAATTCACTGAGAAATTGATCACATTATTCTAGCTAATGAATTTTGAAAATGAAACTTTGTGAAGGGTAATTAATGAAGAACATACAATTCAAAAAGCAATCGACAAAGTTTGTAAGGTGACTTAAATGTAAATGTTTGTAAATGAATTGACACAATTCAGCATTCAAAGAAATGATTGAAACACAACCTTGAAGGTAGATGAACTAAGTCGCAGCATCCTTTTCTCCCTTGCCTTTTTTGTTTTCTCTACATTTTCTCTTGAAACCAGAATTCTTTTTGTCACTTGACTCTTTTCTTTTCAAGTGATTCACATTTGAATCTTCTCCCCTCGGAATATTCCAGTTATATTCATCTTCAAGTAGTGAAAATCTGGTGGTACACTGTCAAAATTCAAGGAAACTTTATGATATATAATTAAAATAATTTAAACAATTTATTTTGTTTTGTCAAATATCAAAGTACCAAAACTAAATAAGGAGCAAACCGTTGTTCAATAATACTTAACATTAATGTGAAGAAAAAAAAACAATAGACACAAGGTATATATGAATTACCTCATAGAGGTTACTGATGGAGCGAAATTTTATACTTCTTGGTATTCCTTGTGTGATACGATAGTTTCCATCATTTTCATCTTTTATCCAGAGCTTTGAGCCACAATTGGCGTCATTGTCATTTAAAACATGATCTGGATTAATATTCGGAAGATTATCTTTACCTGTGGCTTTGTTGAGCTCAGGTTCACCTAAAAAATCATGCATAACCAAATGATAGAGTATGATACACAAAGGAAAAACTCTGTCCTATGCCATTTAAGTGCAGAGTTTCAATCCTAAAAGAAATCTCATTCCTTTTCCATGGATCAAATAGGATAGTGAAAAGGGTAATACAATGTACCCACTAATTCAAATTTTAGAACCCGGCTCTATTTAACCATACTAAGAAAAATACTTAAGTGTAAATTGTGAGATGTAAAATTATTCCTTATATACCAGTATTGTCATTTGGTTGTTGTTGTTGTGCCTCCTCTGGTTGTTCCTTTTCGATAGGTTCCTCTTCCATAGTCTCCTTATGATCCTTTCTTGATATATTTTTGTCATGTTTTTCAGATGTCTCGTGTTCGATTATCACCTATTAATTCATAATATAAAACCAAATCATAATATTTTCTAAATTAAGTAAATGAACATAAGTCATGATTAATTAATTACCTCGCATAGGTTAATAAGGGATTTAAATATCGTACTCTCTGATGATACTCCCTTATTTAAATGGTCATCTTCATCATTATTCTTTTTCATTGAAACATTTGATCTATTATCAACGTTATACTCCTGGTTATGTTCACCAGGGCTCTCAAACTCACCTAAAATTTATGCATAACCAATTATAAATATAATAATTAATAGTCTAAATCATTAATTTTAATAAATATTAATTAATTAATTAATTAATTACATACCATCAATAACTTTTTGTTTTTGTTTGTTAGGTAGTATCTCCTGAATAGTGTTTACTTGATCCTTTCCTGCTTTGCGTCCATTGTGTACTTCAGATTTCTGGTTCTCTAAAGTACTTGGACGCCTCCAATTATATTGCTGTTCAGGTGATGAGAGTCTCTTTGTATGCTGTAAAATAATAGAAAATTTGATGAGCTAACTTAAATAAGTATGTACAAGATCAATGTGCTGAAGTCATTTTTCAATATATTTTAAAGCACCTTGTATATATCAACAATGGAGCGAAATTTTGTGTTCTTTGGTACCCCTTGCTTCAAGCGATAGTAGTTTTGATCATTTTCATCACTTATGGGAAGTTTCAAGCCACTACTAGTGTTGTTTCCCTTAGGAATATGATCAAGATTATTCAGGAGATTGTCGTCACTTGTGATAGTGTTAAGCTCGAACTCATCTGAAACTCATGCAAAACCAAATGAGAGCAAAAGGAACATATAGACAACAATTAATACTTTGAAAGCACTAATGTTAAGTACTCAAGTATCTGCATTTGTATATTATTTTGATGACTAACAAATTATATCAAGGACCAGGTAAGACATCAGACTGGTATGTCATATCCAGTGGTGGATAACATATCCAGCCTGTAAAGCTACTGTGGTTGGTGAAAAGCCTTTCAGAGCTGTACTAAAGGACCAGTGGTCTATAGGTTGAATCCATAGCAGCATAAAAGGTAGAAGTCCAAGGTTTGAAATAAAGTTTTTCACATAACAAAAGATCAAAAATATTCTCTAGTTGAAAAGCTTCTTATTCTTGGCTTTCTATACACGATAACAGCAAATCCAGACCAAGGACCAGATAGACTAGGTTTGTTGTTTTGTGTCGAGTGAGTTGTAATAAGCATCTAACCTATACTATCAATCCTCATGTCTAAAGGAAAGTGATTAGTTCTTCATCAGTATGTTCTGTGTGTGGAAACATACCTTGGGGACAAAGTTGTAGTCTAAAGGTATGTGGATGCGTCGTTTCATTCTAGCTACTCAAGTGGTGTGGGGTAGATTGAAGTTGGGTAGGTGTTGCTCTTAACTTGTGCTAGTTGTATAAGTTGTTTGTGTTGTAAAAGAAAGTAGAGAAGTAAGGTGTGTATTGTATTTATTTCCTTTGCTCTTAGTGGATTTGAGTGTTAAATCCTGTAATGACAGGTCGTAGTTATTCCTCCCTTGAGAAAGGAGGCTTTCCACTTAATAATCTATGTGCATTTATATTATGTAGTCCTTTACATTTCAAGATTTCATCTATTCTCTATCAACGGACCAGATAAAGTATCATGCTAGGGGTACCTTAACTCAACAATTGGTATCAGAGCATGGATCTATATCTGGTTCACACCTTGAGATTCTCTAGGAAGATGGCTGCTCCATTGAACTTGGAGGAAGGACAATAATCCACTAGACCACCAAGGTTTAATGGAAAGTACTATAGGTAGTGGAAAGGAAGAATGCATGATTTCTTGATGGCTGAGGATAGTAAGCTATGGGATATCGTCCTAGAAGGACCGTATATTCCCATGACTGAGGTGAAAGAAGGTGATATAACCAAGTCAGTTCCTAAAACCAGACAACAAGACAATGAAGCTAACAGGAAGAAAATAGAAAAGAACTACAAAGCAAAAACATTAATAGTATGTGGAATAGGAGCTGAAGAGTACAACCGGATCTCAGCTTGTGAATTTACTAAAGAGATTTGGGACTGCCTCAAGAATGCTCATGAAGGTACAAAATAAGTGATTGAATAAAAGTTGGACATGCTGACATCACAATACGAAGATTTTATCATGCACGAAGGAGAGACCATACAGGAGATGGAAACTAGTTTCTCTGTGATAACAAATGAACTAAAGTGTTTGGGAGAGCCCATTATTCAGAGTAAACAAGTTTGTAAGATCTTGCGAGTTCTTCCAAAATCTTGAAAAAGCAAGGTGGATCCTATCATGAATCAAAAGACCTCAAGACTCTAAGGATGGATCTTCTCATTGGCATATTACGCAGTCATGAGCTTAATAGAAGCAAGACTCGGCTAAAAGAGAAGGGAAGAAAGATTAGTCATTGGCCTTGAAAATAGTTCAAAGTGATGAAGAAATTGATGGTGTAGACATGGCCTATCTCAACAAGAGGTTCAAAAAACTTTTCAGGACTAGCCATGGACCGTCAAAACATGGAAATATAGGAAGACAATTTGGTGGCACTGACATGTCATGGATATGGAAAACCTGGACACTTCATCAGGGAATGTCCTCATAGAAGGAATGTTAACTAAGAAGGACAGAGAGTTGTAAAAGACAAAAGAAAGGACTAGGTATCAGACAAATACAAGAGGAAGGCAGCTGTTGATAAGATTATGATAAAGGCATTGGGAGTTTGGGGAAACTCCTCTAGTGGATCTGAAGAGGAAGAGCAACCTGAGGACGTATCTATGCTTGATGTTCAAGATGACGATGAGGTCTATGATAGGTTGTTCGCATTCATGGCCTAATCTGATGATGAGAAAGATGATGATGATGATGAGGTAACATTGCTAGACTTAAAAGATAACTTGAATGTTTACTCAAACAGAAAATTGAGGAAACTAGCATGTGTCCTCATTGACTATATCTATGAGCTGACCACTGAGAAAGATCTTTTAAGCAACAGTGTAGATGTTTCCCAGGATGAAAAAACTGTTCTGACCACTCAAGTGTCTGATCTTGAGGTTAGGATTGTGAACCTTGAGGCTGAAAAGGGTGAGCTTTTGAAACTTATGGAAGCTAAAAACAAGACTGACTCTAAGCTGAAGAGAAAGATCAGTGAAAATGAATGTGTCTTGGAAGAAAAACTGAAGGAGCTTGAGTTGATGTAAATTTGGCCTTGGAAAGAAACTCTGTGATTGAGATGGATTCGATGAAAGTGAAGGAAGATCTGAAGAAATCCAGGAAGTGGACCTCTTCATCTAATCTTCTGGAAGAAATGTTGTGCAGCTGGAATTTTAGAAAAAGAGGCTTGGGATATATTGACAAAATCGATTCTTAGTACATTCATCACAACAAGCATGTGCCTATTGCTCAAGATCCTCTCTGTATGCACTATGGTAGAAACGGATATCAAAAGGAGAACTGTGAAATACTGAGAAGGACCTTAAACAAGCGGAAGTCTACTCCTATTAAAAGGAGGGAAGTGTTAGAGACATCACGTCAACCTAAACAAAGGACCAGATCTCTACCACTCTGGGCTAGGAAGTTTGTAATTATGCCCCTATCTGTCTACTGGGAGCTCAGATTAAAAAGGGTTCCCAAAACTGAATCTTGACTTCATGCAGAAATGGTAAAAGGTAAGCAGTCAATGCTGATGCAGGAAAGGTGAATGCTTCAAGCACATGACTGAACGGACCTCAAAACTTCCCAACTTTGAAGATTTTTTTTTTATTTTTTGTTGATTATTTTGTGGTGATCCTAAGGATCTAGGTTATACTTATGCGAAAGCCTTTATGGGTATGCAATGCGCTTCAGGGGTCAAATGCAACCTACTTAAAGTTTCCCAAGTTGCATTGATATAGATATTGGCATGTAGCAAAGCCAATTGCCACAAGCAGACTGTCCAGACATGTTTGAAAAATCTAATTGAAGCAACTCAAATAAGCAGGTGACGGAGAGGCAGACCATGAAGATTCAAGCTGGTTGTGGCTAAAAAGGTATATAACATGTATCTGAAATACTACTCACAATCCATAAATATCAGCTTGATTTTTGCGGGGTAGTAGATCAATAATGACATAATATAGAAAGAAAAAGGAGTTGGAGAAGAATCACCTAGGGACCAGGTTCACTACCAGGTATGTATTCTATTCATAATCTCTCACCTTATTAATGTGATGTCTTGGACCTGTCTTGTCGATTCAACTTTTTCCTGAACTGGCATCATCTCATTCCAGTCCTCGAAGAGTCGCAACCAATCAGGGATCAGAAGCTTTTCCTACCTTCCTTTTAAAATCATTAACTTTCAATCCTTTTGTTCTGGATCAGATCAAAAACCCTCTTGAGCCTTTCCATTCTCTTTCTCCTTCGTCTTCCTTTTCTCTGATATTTCAAGATCCAAAAATCTATGTTTCCACCATGTCTGGAAGTCCAGAACACTCTGTGTCACAAACTAGTGTTGATCCTGACACTAGTACATCACCAGATATTAACACTCCTCCCTTGACTCCTATTCATAAGTCGACAACTATTTTAGACCATCTTCCTCTCGCTGTTAAACCTTACCCCTCTTCTCCAACTGCAGCTCCTCTAATTATAGCTGCACCAACAGAGTCCGAAATCCTAAGTCATCTCCCTAGTAAAAACTCTATCGAACCCTCCCACAGGCAAAGAATATTCGTTAGAGGAAAAAGGAAAACATTTCCTAAAATGCGTCATAGCCTCTTGCTCATAATTGTGGTGC
>JAPFFP010000001.1:2803570-2822576 GCA_026153255.1 Solanum medicagineum
CAAGACACCAAAAGTGGAGCATATGTTCAATATTATGAGTCTGCTAATCGTAAACAGTATCACCATCAAGACACAAGCTTCAAGTGTGCAAATGTAGAAGTACACCGGGATATAAATCAAGACACCAAAAGTGGAGCATATGTTCAATATTACGAGTCTGCTAATCGTAAACAGTATCACCATCAAGACACAAGCTTCAAGTGTGCAAATGTAGAAGTACACCGGGATATAAATCAAGACACCAAAAGTGGAGCATATGTTCAATATTACGAGTCTGCTAATCGTAAACAGTATCACCATCAAGACACAAGCTTCAAGTGTGCAAATGTAGAAGTACACCGGGGTATAAATCAAGACACCAAAAGTGGAGCATATGTTCAATATTACAAGTCTGCTAATCGTAAACAGTATCACCATCAAGACACAAGTTTCAAGTGTGAAAATGTAGAAGAGGCGAGTGCTGATGGTACGGTTGACAGAAATATCTCAATTGACAAAACAATGCATTTGGCAAAAATGAATAAGAAAGGATGTGTCAACAGATTTGACCAAAGTGATGAGAAAGAAGAGGATGAATTGAGGAAAAGAATTGAAGATTTCATTGAGAAGATCAATAGGGGTTGGAGAGAAGAGAAGTTGAGGATGTGTTATCAAAGTCAATATGTATGATTGACATCAATTTGTTTAGTTTATGCTAAAAAATAATAAATTTTTTTGACATTTATGAGTGCTGATACTAGTATAATAACTTTCCATTGAATTTGCTATAAAAGAATACAGAAATTCTGCAGAATAAGTGTGGGCATTATTGGGAGGATGGACAAGCAGACATCACGACAAATCCGGTATATCGCCTGGAATATTTCCAGTGATACAAGTAGATAAGTAATCAAAATGGCCCCTATAAGTATTATCATCCCACAAAATTTGTTGACTCTTGTGTTTGTCAGACATGAAACATAAAATCCTTCATCTATCGTAGACATTTTTTTAATGTGGTTTTGGTTTATAGCCATCAACAGCGAAATTTCTAGTGCCAACAGGGAGAGCTAACTGAATTCCATCAAGTTCAGGTTTTGCAATTACCTGACAACCTAGACGTGACCTGAAGATGATGAATGCAAAAGATATGACAAGCTTTATAGATCATGGGAACTGCTAAATAGTACACAAAGCAAAGAGATGTACGTGTCTGTGAGACCAAAAGCAAGATCCAACATATCATTTTCTTCATCTGTTGGATCCTCTAGCTTGTTATAGTACCCCACATCCTGTCAAACGTCACAAATATAGATAAGAAATACAACATATTTATCAGATCAGACCAACCAAGATGGTATTGAGTAGCTCGGTAGCTCCCAGCCAGGCAGAAAGAAGAAACCAATGACATTATCCCAATTACAATTACTTACCATAACTACCACATGACATGTGGAACAGGCAAGCGAAGCTTCACAAGCTCCTGCATCAAACGCCACACTAATTTAGTTAAGCTAACCGCAAAGCATCTGTTGTCGTGCTTAGAAATGCGAATGACACAAAAACATCTAAAAGTGTTCTTGTTAACAATTTTTTAACAAGTGTCGTGAACCACAATAAGTAGACATGCATGTGTCAATCATGTAATTTTGCCAAGATGCATGCATCTGTGGCTCATGGAATATCTAATGCTGAACTCGAAACTGGAAGGAGTATAGAGAACATAAACACTGTCATTTAGGACGGTCTTAATAAAATCTTCCCATGTGTATATCCTCATCCACCATCTCTCCAGGAAACCTTAAAGATGCATTACAAACTTCCCCTCTTTCCATCACCAACACCACTTCAGTGGTATCTCTAGTATGAAGATGGTGAGCTCACAATGCTCCTTCCAGAACCCTCAGAGAGCAACCATACCACTAACTCTGAAACAATTTTGGGAATTCCAAATTCCAACACATTATGCTCAAATCTGTAAGCAAATACTACTCTTCTTTTCCATCTTTTTTTTAAAAACATTTTGGATAGGTAGGATAGCAAGATGACGTTAGATTACAATTTTAATACACCCAATAAATGCCTCCCAACTGACTGAAACTAGTACCAAGATTCACTAAATCGGCTCATCATTTTTAGAATATCAGCAAACTTAAGTAGTTGAGGATGATAAGATTCGTTCAAGATATAAGAACCACGACAACCCAACAAAGCTAACCTTCAAGTTCAATGTCATTTTCATGTGCAGCTTCTAACATAGACATTCCAACAGGGGCCTTGATATGGTTCTCTTCTCCATCTTTGTCAACAAAAGTTACAGATATCCTGTGAACCACAAAAAGAGACCATGAAGAAGTAAGTTTGTGTAACTAAATCAGTGTGGCATAATCTCATGTCATTCCATCAGCTAAATTGTAGAGGCTAACCAAGACAATATGACGATGTATGCAATCAAGGAGACCACATACAAGTTCAAAATTTACCATCATATAGAGAAGCTATTAAATCTCTGATACAAAATCGATATGAGATAGTGTATTAGATGTCAGAAAACATAGCTTTGAGGAGGAACTGCTGCATTGTGATAAAAACCTCCCCTAGTGCATCATGCATTGGGCGCAGAAAAGAAAATGAGATATTTGAACAAAATTATAGGTACTTCTTGGGAAATCATAGATCTAGATTAGTAGGATTGAGTGGAAAAGAACAAATCTAATTTATGAAGATCAGCTCTGATCTAGTTAAGAATTTAAATAAATTACCGAACACATACCTAGAGGCTAGGGCGTCTCAATCTAGATAAGTTGATTTAGAGAAGCTCCTACTTTATACATAATCTATAAACTCTTCTTCCTGTCCATAATAAATTCATGCCACCAGTTACTGCTAGTTTGGCAAATTTATATTGTGTTCCTTTCAACGGAAATGAGCTAAAAAAGGTCTCACATTGACTGCACTCAAATAAGATTTGAATCAATTCAGGCGTAAAAAGAAAAAGTAGTTAGAGATCAAATCTAGTCTAATCTACTCTAAACTTGAAATTTTCCAAAAAGAACCTTAAAACCCTGTGAAACCTAAATTCCATTCAAGACTTCCCCTTTAACAAGTAGATCACCAATTTAATTCATTCTTTTTGTAAAGGATAATTGTAACTAGCAACATAGTCTCATATCCTGCCTACAGGAACCATAAGTACCCTCATTGAAGAGGAGAAGAAGAAAAAGAATGGCATAAACAATTCATGCAGAAACTTACTTTTGTTTTTCCTCATTTCCTGCAGCAGTACAAAATTGTTCATGCCTCTGAAGCACAAAACAAAGTCCAGTGCATCAGAAAAGGTGTAAAAATGATGTTACAAAGCAAAACCATTTCCTCAGTGTCAAAAAAAATAGAGAAAGAAACAAACCAACAAAGTGGGGTGCTAATAAATGATTCCTAGAACAGTAGTAACTACTACATTTATCTAGCAAAGCTACTGACCAGGACCTGTGTAAAAGGATATTGCAACACGTGTGTTGATGTCCTGGGAAAACAAGCTAACGGAATTCATCAATAAAGAAAAATTAATTCAGAACAATACATGAATATGACTCCCATCAACTATAATATAGCAGTACACTGATTAATTGTAGAATTAAGGCTTTGACGAATGAAGATACCAGACAGCGTATGTAGAAATACAGAGTGAAAACTATGTAGAAATTGAATCTCAAAAAAAAAAGGGGTAGAAATTGGATATTTGGGTGAACTGGACCTTTCTTCAGATTACACGATTGCCTGTGCAAAAGAGTCTTTCCATGCATCAAAACAGGAAATAAATAAAACATTTTTCCATTTTTTGCATCATTCTCACTGCTTTGGAATAATGTCCTCTTTCTTTTAACCATACGGTCCTAAAGGGAAGACTGGTGTGGTGTACTTCTCCATTTTTTTAATCTGTTTCTTTCGGTAAAGTAAATAATTTTATTTTTGAGGGAAAAATCCTCCATATTCAGAAGTATACCCAAAAGTACAGAATCAACAAAATACTATGATTCTCCAACCCAATCTTCTAGACACTTAACCTCATTGGGGCACAAAAAAGAAACTAGAAAAGAGAGGTTATACCATAAAAGTACATAATCAATCTATATTACCCTCAAACGCTCTCCTATTGTTTTCTTCCACTGGCACATGGGTGATTGAGAAACGTAAACTCTTCCATTTGTCCATTATCGTTGTAATTCTCCATTATTAAGGTCAATAAAGATTTCAATAGTGAAGAGACCAATTCCTCTACATAGCAGTTTTTTCATTGAGAAGCAGGGTCAATAAAATTAGCATATGATAGTCCATATGTAATTAAATCAAAAACTTCTATTCTTCATATGCATTTTAGGGATGAAAAAGGCTGCTGAATTAGCCTATTTCTTGCGTGTACCAATCGAAGTATTTTGAGAATTTGAGAATCAGACGGCAACCTGAGGCAAGAAAGCTACCTTAACCCCACTTGTTCCATAAATAGTATCAGACAAAAATGTTTGGGACAAAATTTCTTTAAAGAGGAGAGCTGTAACACCCCAGTTTCCATACACTGTCATGTGCATCATAATAAGCATTTAAATATGTAAAATAACTAGTGAAAACATGGATAAATTTTGCACTTGAAATCCAAATGTTTGTGTTATTTGACAACCGTTGTACTAATAGAGGATAAATCTCTACAATCCTTGCCTATTGATTACAAAGTTCATTAGATTCTTCAGGAATATTATGATGCAAATTACCTTGAGTTATATAACAACCTGATTTCCAGCCTTTCACGTTTAGGACACCATTTCTCCCAATTTACCTTTTTATTCTTTGTTTCTTTATTTCCCTTATTGAAGTTCCCAATAGCATAACAGCTAGCACTCTCTGTTTCGTACCAAACCAAGCTTGTTACATAAATTCCTTTTATCACCTAATCTAATAATTTAGGCTTTGGTTTGCAAGAATCAAATAGATTGAAGAGTATTTGGAAGCCCTACATTTGATTAAAGGAGAGATTCCTTATCCTCTCTTTTATTCATCATCAATTTGAGTTTCTTAAGGCATTCTATAAGACTAAGCAAGGTTGGAAGGAGACTCTTGATGATTTGAGCAATTATATAGGAAGATCAAATAACTTGTGTGAATACATACTCACGGTGTCTTTTCAATGGGTTTGTAAGCTTTCCTAACTTATTCATTCCCTCCAATCCTTTGTCCTTCATACCTAAACTTCACAGGAATACAAACAAACCCAAAAAACAAAAAAAGCCACAAATTTTGAGTTCATTATGCAGCGTGTAATAAGGCTTTCATCTGTAAATACTTGCCAGCAGTTGCAGCTTTTCTACTCAAGCAATGGGATATCACTGATCAAGTTACCTGCCCTCTGTGTGGAACTGAAGATGAGTCAGCGAACCATTTGTTTTTCAAGTGCACCTTTTCTGCTGCAGTTTGGGAAAAGCTCTTATCTTGGCAAGGTTGTCAAGGAATGCAATGGATTGGGCAAGTGAGGTTGCATGGATGGTGGTAGCAGACAGTGTATTTCATTTTGCAATAGAGAAACAATAGGGTGTTCCAAGGCAAAACAAAGGTCTCCTGATGCTTATCATTCAAGATGTTATGGAGAAGGGATGTATGCAACCAAAACTTGCAGGAAGAATGAGGCATTTGGATTTCTATCCTACATGTTTGCACTTCTATTTTTGTAATTGTAATGTCCGAGCCAGCTTACACGCCCCTCCACTAATTCCACAAAATACTTATCACCTCCCACCAGTGACAAATACCTATTCACCAAGGCTAGAGAAAATGGGAAAGAATCACCTAAAATTTTTGAACTTGAGACCCATGGTTCTCAACTCACTTAACCACAAGGCCACATCCTGTTGGGACCGCGCGTACCCGCACCCCAACCCCACATTAGTATGATATTGTCCGCTTTGGGCCAAGCCCTCACGGATTTATTTTTGGGTATCTCCCAAAAGACCTCATACTAATGGGATAGGTTGAACCTTATAAGTTGGTCATTTGCTCATTGGGGCCCACGCAGCGGAGTGAGCAATAAAATTTAGGAGGAATAAATAAATAAAATAGACTGTGAAGAAAAATACCAAAAATAGTGAACGCACTATTTCTTTTAGGAAAAAATATTTCCTAAGCACACACTCTAATATTTCTTCACAGACTATTTTATTTATTTATTCCTCCTAAATTTTATTGCTCACACCGCTTCGTCGGCCCCAACGAGCAAATGACAACTTATAAGGTTCAACCCATCCCATTAGTATGAGGCCTTTTGGGAGATACCCAAAAACAAATCCGTGAGGGCTTGGCCCAAAGCAGACAATATCATACTAATGTGGGGTTGGGGTGCGGGTACGCGCTGTCCCAACAAGTGGTATCAGAGCCCAGGTTTGGAGGACAGAAGTGATGGACCGACGTGTGCGGAGCCACCGGTGTGGCATTAGGACCAAAGATCTGCAAGGGTGCCTTGTATTGAAAGTCTTCGTGTCAAGAATGGAACAGGTGGCGTGTCCCGTTGAGTGATCACAGCGGAACAAGATGATTTGGCAGATCAGATGGTGTAACCTAGCGATGTAGAGGTCTGCGGTAATGCCCTGTATCGAAAGTCTTCCCGACAAGAATAGATGGTCGGGCGGCGTATCCTGCAGGTTGTTACGGCGGTACAAGATGGTGGCAGATTCGAAATGATAATCGCTGGAGAGGAGGTCACAAGATTGTGTGGTCAGGGTTCTTGGTGTGAAATCATGACCATGATAGTGGTCAAGTGGCGTGTCCCACTAGTTGATAGTGGCGGTGCAAGATGGATAGCAGATTTAACCGGTGATGTTGACTCTTGAGTCAAGAGAGTCTACATCAGGTTATCTGATTACATTTGCAAGGGTGAGCTGTGGCATGACAGTCGAAATTGCAAAAGTGTAGAACCCTCATTTGTCGGGAGGGAGAGAATTGTTAAGTGGGTCCCTCCAAATGGAGAGCCCACATGCAATAATTTGAACAACAACTCACATCCAATTTCAATTCAAATTTGGCTGCACAGCCATTTGAATTAGTTTGCTTGTCAAAGTTGTTTTTAACAACTTTTGACAAATGAGATGTATTGGCCACCAACTCTTGAAAAAGAGTCTGCCAACATCTATAAAAGGAGCAATTGCTCCTTAGTTTTATATCACCAGATAGAGAGAAAAACAACCAAAAAGAGAGGAACATATGTAGAAAGTCACAGAGGAAGAGAAAAATACATGTAGTATTTTTCTTCTTTGAGGTATACCATAGACTATAAAATAAAATAGTCTGTGAAGAAAAATACCAAAAATAGTGAACACACTATTTCTTTTAGGAAAAAATATTTCCTAAGCACACACTTTAATTTTTCTTCAATTGCATGGTCATGATTTCACACCGAGAACTCTGACCACACAATCTCGTGACCTCCCCTCCTGCGATTATCATTTTGAATCAGCCACCATCTTGTACCGCCGTAACAACTTGCGGGACACGCCGCCCGACCATCTGTTCTTGTCGGGAAGACTTTCGATACAGGGCATTACCGCAGACCTCCACATCGCTAGGTTACACCATCTGATCTGTCAAATCATCTTGTACCGCTGTGATCACTCAACGGGACACGCCACCTGTACCATTCTTGACACGAAGACTTTTGATACAAGGCACCCTTACAGATTCAAATTTGATTATGTTCATACCGAGAACTTTGCACGCATCGGTCCATCACTCCGTTCCTCCGAACCTTGGCTCTGATACCAACGGGACCGCGCGTACCACACCCCAACCCCACGTTAGTATGATATTGTCCGCTTTGGACCAAGCCCTCACGGATTTGTTTTGTGGCATCTCCCAAAAGGCCTCATACTAATGGGATGGGTTGAACCTTATAAGTTGGTCATTTGCTCGTTGGGGACTATGCAGCGAAGTGAGCAATAAAATTTAGGAAGAATAAATAAATCAAAATGGACACCGAAAATTTAACGTGGTTCACCCAAAACTTTTGGGCTACGTCCACAAATCAATACTTCTATTATATTTCTTCTACTATTACAAATAGTAGGCACAGGTGTACAATTTCTCTATGACTCTTTACATATATTTTCTCTCTTTTTGGTTGTTTTTCTCTCTATCTGGTGATATTAAACTAAGGAGCAATTGCTCCTTTTATAGATGTTGGCGGACTCTTTTTCAAGAGTTGGTGGCCAATACATCTCATTTGTCAAAAGTTGTTAAAAACAACTTTGACAAGCAAACCAATTCAAATGGCTGTGCAGCCAAATTTGAATTGAAATTGAATGTGAGTTGTTGTTCAAATTATTGCATGAGGGCTCTCCATTTGGAGGGACCCATCTAACACATCCATGCGGTATTTTGCACTTTCTAGTGATACTTTAGCAGCTTTATTCCATTTGTTTCTATAGCTGATTATGGACCTTGAGACTTTGCTCAATTGCCAGTTCCTTTCCATTTTTTGAGCTTTGTACAATTCTTTACTCTGGGTTAATAAAGCCTTTTACCCCCAAAAAAAAAACATTTGACAGCAATTCTGCAGCTCTCAAATACAATACCTCATCACCAATCAAAAAGAAAGGAAAAAAATCATTCATTTACTGAAATTAACAAGAAATTGCAGATACATATAAGGCTAACAAAACGAAACGTACCACTGATAGAATTCAAATGAAACAAATTCCCAACTCGATTCGAGTTCACCGTGCAATAACTCCTACAAATCAGTTTCAGCAATAACCCGTCTGTCTGTAGTTTCAATCATAAATTTTTCTAATTCAATTTTTGCGTATAAAAGAAATCACAATTTATGCAAAATACAGTTGCAGAACAAGTTACAGAAGCTGAACCATGGCCAAGAATAGAGCTTCTGGTGAGCCGGTGGGCAAGTCGGAGATTGTGGAAGCCCACCATTTGAAGTCGCCGGTCGCCGGAGAGATAATGGGTCGAGTATTATAGTTTCCGCAAAAACCCACCTAAAACCCCTTGACTACTTGTAACAAAAATATACGTCTTTTAAAATTTTATGACAAACAATTATTTTTTATTACACTTTGGTTGAATGCTTGTTACTCTTTTATTTTGATTATTATTTAAATTTTATTCTATTATATCATTTAAATCTATCATTATATAATAACGTAAAAATATATTTTATCTAATCATTGATTTAGTGTGATCGTATGGTTGCCTTAATTTTTTTTCTTCTCATCTTATCTTTTTTTATTATTGAATGATTTTACTTTATCATTTACATTATCAATTTATAGAAATCCTTTCTCACCATCAAAGGATATAGTACCAGCAATGGAGTTACTCCTTCTCATCCAGAGATCTTGGATTCGAACCCTGCAAATGGAATAATCCTTGGTAGTAAATGATTGCCCCCAAATGGAGTCCTACGCGATACGAATTTGAATATAATCGGACTTTAATATAGACACCGAACAGCAAGTAGGAAAGCCAAGAAAAATCTTGTTCCATATCCTACAATTTTTTATAGAGTACATTTTAATTACAATCATACAATCGATCTGGATCTTTTATTCATTAAAACAATAAAATACGATACTATATATTATGAAATAAAAGTGACTATTTGTAAATTTTACCCCATAAGTTTCCCGGTTTGACAAAATTTAGTCCCAATAGCAACAAACCAGCTTTGTTCCCGGTAGTACTTTTTTTATATATCTACTGTGTGTCTGTGTGAGAGAGAAAGTACGGAGATGAAGAAACCCGGCGGAGCAGAGAAGAAGAAGGTGAGACGATCTCCCGGTGTCGCATCCAACGGTTCAAATAGTACTTCTTCTAGGGTAACTTTCCGCAGAAAAAAAAATATCGTACTTCCATGAATATTCTGTTCAATTTCGTCTGATTTGATTCTGTGAAAGTGATTTTATTCAATTTGGAATTTTTCGTGTTTTCTGGAAGGATCTGTGTGTGTTTTTGTATGCTTTGATTTTGATTGTTGAGATTCAGTTTAGTTTTAGATTTTTTTGGTGAAATGTTGTGCCCTATTTTTGAGGTTTTTGATTAGGAGGTTGTGGTTTATAGAAATGTGAGGGGATATTTGATAAGCATGCTAATGATTTGGTTAATGTCGGCAGGCGATTGAGTTTTTTCTTGGTAATTGTGCTAACTATTTAATGATAGTTTCTGAATTTGCTAAGTTTGTGCTATAGGATGAAAAAAAGACTCCAGTTTTAGGTGATACTTGTTTTCTGGAGGAGATATATTTGGTAATTTTGAGCTTGGGTTTATTGGAAACAACATTTCTATCTTCTAAGTTAGGCAGGGTAAGCTTCATGTGCACAGTACCGTCCCCATAATCCATTTGTGGGACTACACTGAGTATGTTGCTATTTTTGTTGTTTATCTATTTGGTAATTTTAAGTTAATCCTCGATATGAAGTAAGAGTTCTTGAAATGAAGTAACTAAGGCAAGAACTTTAGTTTACCTTATTGTTGTTGTTGTAGTTGTTCTTCTGCTTACTTTTTTGGTCTTGAGTGGTTCAGATTTTTCATTTTGCTTAAATATTCACCTAGGCCATAGGGAGTCTTCCTATTATACAATACAAAATTTTCTCCCGCGCGGACATTTTCCTTTTTTAAGACGGTAGTGTCCAATTCAGTTTGTGCTCACGTAATGAAATCCTCGGGCAGCTGCTTCAGCACACTAGTACATTGAGAAAATCTGTCCACTAGGCTGGAGCAGATGAGTTCTCACAGATGCAAATTGAAAGACATGGAATAAAAAGAAGTGCAAAACAACCAGTCATTACTAATAACTTGATGCTAGATACTCATCTATTAATCACCAAAAAATGAATTGAGACAAATTTAAGGTTCCACATGATGAAGTGAGTATGTCTGAGTTTGATTCATAATCTATTTTCCAGAATTGTGTTTCTCTCAATGGAACTATTAACTTTTTTTTCTTTTTTTGCGCTTAAATATTCACTCCTCTATATTATTGTATTTTAGGATTTTCTTTGGAGAAAGTGTGGAAGGTAAAGTCGTCAAAATGGGCTTGGCCTTGAGACCAGCCCAACCCAGATCCGCTATTCTGATCAGGTTGGGTTAAGATTTACTAAGCTCATTTAAAACTGAGGTTCATAAGCCCAGCTTCAATTAGCCGGCCCATGCGCAAACAGGCTATTTAATTTAAATTAAATATTGTGAAAGAAAGAAGTAAAAACTAGGAATAGTGATTATCAATTTCAAAAAAAATAAAACTAGGAATAGTGATTACCGGATAAATCTTAGTGACTTAGAGAATACTTTACTCATTTAGCATTAAATTTCTCATAAGAAAATAAGTAATCACCAAGTATAAAAGTTTCTTCCATAATAAAAATATTCAAAAACTTGTTGCTGCTCAAAATTGATTGAACAACTATACCCAAATTGAAAGGGGTAATATATTTAAAGTGAATTTAAGTATTATTAATTTTTGAAATGAAGTTATTTGATGATGTTTAACTAATTAAATTTGCATATAATGCAGATGGAGATAAAGATGTTAATTAAGACAAGTCATCAAAAAAGATTCAAACGTGCTTCATGATGTTTGATGTTAAATATGCTATAAGTTGTTGTAGAATTATGTAGTTAAAAATGTTAACAAATTGACATATTTATACGTTTGAATTTAGATTGGAATCTTTTCTTACTATAAAGTTTTTAGAAAAAATTGAAGGGCTGGCCCGCCCCGCAAGCCTTTTAGGGTTGACCATTTTAATGTCCTTTCAAATAAAGGGCCCACTGTAGCCCGTCAAATTCCTTGGCCCATGAGGCTTGGGCTAGGTTGACTTGTTTTGATAACTTTAGTGAAAGGAATCACAGAAGTAGAGATTGTCTTGAGCTGTTAGACCTTTTAGTCAGTTTGAGCATATAAATGGAGGTGCTTAATAATGATCACTCATCCATTATTTGCTTGTTACCGAATAGATGTCTAGTTAAGTTAGTGCTAGCAACTATCTTTGTACATCTCCTTTGCTTGTTTTGTCCCAAATACATGTCGTCCTTCTTTGGATGTTAATAGCATCTGAATGTCAAAATATAAATATGAAAAAAAGTTTTATGTCTAAATTATTTCACCCTCATCATCGCCAATGGAGTTACCCTGGTTTGGGGAGGCACATTTGAATGTTAATTATCATTCTTTAAAAATTTTCATCGTGATGCCATGAATAAAATTTCATAAGGTGGTGGTAATTAAGGTTTTGTTACCTAATATTAGAGGTTTAAATATAAAGAGGTGGTATTTTTTATAACTTTTTAAAGCTGGGTTTGAAGAAACTCTGAATAGTTTCTGTTGACCAACAATTTTACAAATTTCTAAGATGTAAGATTTCTAGTTTACAAGCATGATATGCGTTTCTGATAATCCTCTGGCATGCTCCAGTTTTAAGGATTGAGAAAATGAATAGCTTTATTCTCCATTTTGTGATTGAATTGCGGAACAACATAATTTATGGGAGAAACTCTAAGCATTGTTGAAACCATTAAAATGACAGCAGAACAAGAAAAGTAAAAGTAAAATTCTATGCTGCTTTGATCCTCCAAAAAATGTTGTCATACTCGTGTCGGATTCTTCAAAAATGCACTTCTTTTGAAGGATCCAAGCAACCTAGGAAAAATGATAAGAGTTTAGAAGGAAGAAGCAGAAGGGCTTCTGAGTGATCTCATAGAAATCCTACAGAAATATGTTAGGATGTTTGGGGCTCTGTCTTCTATTGTACAAAGATAGGAGCAAGGTCTACGTACGTCCTACCTTCTTCAAACCCTACTTGTGGGACTAGTCGATTACACAAGGTATGTTGTTGTCTCTTATTTCACCGCCCTTCGTTAGTGTGACTTTAATAACACATTCCCTTTCTCAAAAAGGAGAAGAATGGCATCTATTGAACATCTCCTCCCCTTCTTTTTTTAATTCCTGTTGAACATTTCCCTTCCCTCTTATGTCACTGAAAAAAGGCTCAATTATGCTGTGAAAGATTTGATTTTCAGTTGGAAGAGCGTTAAAAGAACCGGTGACCTAACGTTTATGAATGAGAATACATTTACTTGATAAAAAAGAACACCTCAATTATTTTTGGCTACTCTGAATGGAGATTTGCAAACTAGGATTAGCAGCTGATGAGAAAAAAAGTAAATGTTCTGAGGCTGAAAAGCTGTACTGAATCAGGTGAACTGTTTTTCTTTCTCATACCAGTTGCTGCTTAGATAGTCTTAGGGGCTGACAGGTAGGAAATCAAGACTATTTAATATAGGAAAGATGAAGAGCTTGAATCTGAGGTAACTGTTTGTTGTATGTTACCCTTTAGTTGATACTTTGTTAGATTCATTGAGATGTTATCAGTTGCTCCCTAACTTTCCAGTTTGTGATTTTATGGTTTTGTAAATTTTGGTGATGATGTCTTTTGTAATTTGTTTTATCCATTTTTTATTTTCAGAAACAAGGTGTGAAGGACGTCTTCCAGCTGTTTGCCGAGAAAGTAAGAGATCATAAAGGCTTAGAGTCACGTTGGGCTATCTTGCAGGAAGCACGGGTAGAGTATTTCAGGGGAAAAGATTTTGTCGCTTTTCTGAGAAATCATTCAGAACTTAAAGACATACTAGAGTCAGATAAAGGTTTGGAGGCTGAAGATATTGCCAACACATTGCTTAAAAAGAATCTTTTAGTTCGCTGTGATCGTGTGGTGAAAACTGTTCGACCTGGGAAGAAAAAACTATCTTCTTGGCCAGCACATTTAGAGATATACCATGTGAGTATCTTTCTTGATTCAGTCAATTATTAGGGGTGTTCTTGATTCAGTCAACTATTAGGTATGTTAAAAAGTTCATGAGTTAGTGTTAATTTTTTCTTTACTAGTCTGTGATTCTGCTCACGAATGTATATTTGGTCCTATTGTATCCATGACCATTGAGTATGACATAGATGTGGATGCTCTATGCATTTCAAAATACAGTGAAAGTTTCCTAAAAATTGTGCATGCTATGTGGGTAAGTGTATCTGTTATTTACACCAACTGAGACCTTATTACGTAGTTTGGTCTTTCCATGGATTTATTGTGCTTTGATCCTAACTTGAACTTTACATATGGACTTAGAGGAATGGATGAATGGTAGGGCTACTGAGCTAACTCTTGTGCTATAAGAATCACAAAATATGGATGAATGGTATGGTTTTGACATATTTATATGCATTTCTGTAA
The DNA here is from genome assembly GCA_026153255.1 of Solanum medicagineum. Lineage (NCBI taxonomy): Eukaryota > Viridiplantae > Streptophyta > Magnoliopsida > Solanales > Solanaceae > Solanum > Solanum medicagineum. Next base: position 2,817,823 of record JAPFFP010000001.1, read on the forward strand.
CAGTCTTTGTTTGGATCCCTATCCCATGGAAGCTAAATTTCTATGTGATTGGCTGGTCCAAGTGGTACACTTCTTGAGATAGTAACAACTATCATTTATATAAAATAGAAGTTCTTAGCACAAAGATAGTGCTATGAGAAACAAACCATTGTCACAAGACTTCCAAATGAATAAAACAAACAAAACCAAGTCTTGTGTCAGACTGTCAGTTGCAGGAATCCAATGAGATCAACTAAGGACTTTACATCTTGTACTAAAGCTTCTTTATACCAAAAGTGAACAAAAATGTTCTATTCAGTTTAATATTCTGTTCAGAATTTCCTGAATCTTCAAAACATTTGGAGTTCCTTACACTCCAACTTGTCCACCAAATGCAAGCTGAATCTTTAAGAGTTCTTTGACATCTACAACAACTTCTGCCTATTTGACTGAATTTTAGTAGTTGTTTTCTTGTGGTAAACCTGAAATTTTTCTTTTCTAGTTTGCTTACTACTTTTGATGTTAAGTTTCTTCAATTTTATCTGCAGGATCAAGTATTTTCTGAAAATGATGCCTTTTTTGCTTGGGCATTTGTGAAAAGAAGACCCCTGTGGCAAACACTTCTATCATTTTTCTGGCCGGTGCTAACAGTGGCGATTTGCTTGTTTCCTGTTTATCCCCATTGGACCAAATTGCTTATACTATACATATGTGCCGGTCTCCTCCTCCTCATACTTTGTCTGCTATTCAGTAAGTATTGTTGCTTGTTACCCTTTCTTTCTTACATTGTTATTCAGTTTTTTTTTAAAAAAAAAAAAAAAAAAAAAAAAACAAAATTGGAGGGGAAAGAGGCCCTAAGGAATGCCCACACTAAACTACGAAACCATGACACAGCACGGCCAAACTATTGTGAAATATGGGGTATTCTTCTTATAATTTAGCAAGTTGATAGGTTTCTTCAATCTTCAAGTACACTGTTGGCTTCCCACACTTATGAGCATCACGATTTTGAACACATATTAGCTAATTTTATTTGTCACAGTTGACTACTAAAGCAGTGATGTCTGGGCTTGGGTGAGATTAGAAACTTTAGGTACAATGTACAATTTTATATATATATATATATATAAAGGAAAAGGAATGAAGAACGGAAACTGCAAGTTAATATTCCCCATATGTTTCTAATTTGGAAAATATTCCCAGATTTTTTTTCTTCGTTTGCATTTTTCTTTAGGCTTGAAGTAATTATTTTCGACATCTTTTTATGAAGTCAAACCAAGGTTGCTTATCACTCGATTCAGTGCTATATGTTATCAGTTATCAACATACTAAACCAATAAGATATTTGTTATCCTTTAATCAGCGTTCCTTAATGGTTCTGTTTTCAATTTTAATGTGATAAGAATTGTCTTCTAGGGGCCACAACCAACTTGGTCCTTTATATGTTCCCCTTACCCTTGTTTCCATTTATTAATATGTACTTTATTTAACAATGTAAACCTCTAAGAGGCAGGACAAAAGAATTTCACACCCTTGTCAGTGAGTTGCGGTGGTGTATGAGACCTCCATGTTCTTCTCTTGATCTATAAGAAGTGGTTAAGCTGGAATGGTGGATGTCATTTTTTCAATAACTAGGATTTTTGAACGCCTGCACACTTTTTTGTTAATTCAGAATACTGTTTACTATCATTAGAACTCTACGATAGTTTCTTTTCGTTATGTGTCTATGGCTGCTCTGGGTGGAAAATGCTAATCATATTCTGTTATTCTTTACTTCTATTCCGTAATTGGCACTCATCGATAAATTTTATTAACGCGTTTCTGCTTGAAGTGGTGTCTAATATCTCCTTCATTTATGCAAAAATTTTCTATTTTAAAATGGTCACTCTGGGCTATTTCAAATCATGCTCGTCAAGCTTGTCATGTGTATTTTTTGAGTCTGCTATTTGGAGAAAATCACCATGTAAAAGAACAATTTTGTGCTTGCAGTAAGAGCTCTGATCTTTGGTGCTATTTGGGTATTACTTGGGAAGCGTGTGTGGATTTTCCCTAACATTCTTGCCGAGGAAGCAACACTGCAAGATTTGTTCCAGGTTTGGCCTCAGAAGGATGAAGGCGAACGGCCTAAGTGGACAGCAAGGCTTTTCTATGCAATAGTAGCCGTGGTGGTTATTTTGCTCCTGAGGCATCATGCTCCTGACGAGGCTGCAAGAGCCAGGTTTGCTTTCTTGCACTTAATTCTCTTAAGCCCAAAAGTTCACTTGAAGAATATATAACAAAACGAATCTGTATATTTTGGGCTTTCATGAAACCAAATCCTTATGAAGCTAGACATTGTATCTTCAAAACGACAAACTTCAATAGCAAATAATCTGCAATTTTGTGTTATATATATATTGAGATCAACGTAGAAAAATCAAGAGCCAGCAATGGTTGACGTGGTGGTGTCTTCTGATGCGAATATGTTCTTTTATTCTGCAAATACCACTCTCTTTCTATCTCACTCTATTACATGCATTGCGCTGAAATATGAATTCCTTTACTATCCACTTTTGCAGGTATCAGAAGCGAGTTTCCAACATTATCGATGATGTACTCGAGTGGTCTCCTAGACAGGCTCTTTCAGGGATGATGGAAACCGTGGTCAATATAACCGACTCAAATGACAATGCAACTGATGACACCAAACCTGGCAGTGAAAAAGTTGCTTTCACAGATGATCTCGACAAAGAAACCGTTCCCAAAGAAGAGAGTGAGGATGTTACTGGAAACTTAGAAGATAGTGATCATCAGCAACGTGACTTGTAATTTATATAAATGTTGAAACATATGATTCAAGATTATTATTTTTCTTTTGTATCAACTTGTTTTATGCTTTTTGTGTTAATTCTCTTTTGTGGTTCAAGTATATTGCAGAAATCTATTTTGGGGCAACTCAAGTGCCACTGCAGAATTTGAGAACCAAGGGTGAGTTCCCTATGTAATATTTTGAAGCTTGGTTTCAAGACTTCAAATCTACAATTGATAGAAAGAAATTCACAGTTTATGTCAGGTTAATTATTATTTTCACCCTAAAGTAAAAAATGGACAAGTAAAAATGGACAGGAGTATATAATGATAGTTCGACATTTATGCCATCACTTTAAAACTTCCGATTTCAGTATAACTATAAATAATAAAGTTAGTCATCATCACAAAAATCCTCACTTGCATATCTCCCTTATTTTGTGTTGGTCTTTATTTATTTATTTACACATCTCGTAAGTTACAACATGTATATTTTGTTTAAATAAACTTTTGTAACATACAAAGTATAATATCTATTACCAAAAGTTAAAAATAAAGTTACCAAATACATTACTTAAATACATGTAGAATGAAATAATTTCAAATATATTAATTTACAACAAATGTAGTCATATTTTATTTACATAAAAAATTAACTCAAAATCACAGAAAATATACCTGACTATCCAATAAACCTTGCTAAAAATCATAAAAAGTATACATTGATTATACAATGTAAATTACTTATATATGAACTATACACTAAATTTATATTACGATACACTCAAAAATTAAATATACATTGACCATATATGAAATATACACGGTTAATACAACAAATCACTATTATTTTGATAATTATTTTGACCAAACCATGGTGTACTTTTGATAAATCATATGATATAGTTATATATTATTTATATAAATATGATAGAATTATAGTTATTATAAATTATCCCACTTAATTTTGGCCGGAGCCCGGTAGGCTTCTGATTTTGGCGTCTCTTCTCGGCCGGAGCCCGGTAGGCTTCTGCTCTTCTCTGAGCTCCATTTTTATCAGTGTAAGAATGGATAATGTGCTGACTGGTTGAATTGCTTACTGTGTTTGATTGCCATTTGCAACTGTTCTCCTCTGTCAAGAAAGTCAACTATGTTTGCTACTCATCGGTTCTCCAAAAAACTTCACCCTTTTGTGGGTTTTCCTCTAAAGAGCTGTTGTTGGTTTGGTACCACTATAATCAGCCATGTACGACAAGTTAATCGACTGCCGAGAAAGTCTAACAAATCTGTTCAGAAGCAAGACGTAGAAGATATCCATAAAGTTTTCATGAGGAACACAATTACAAAAATTTCACATATACTTCGGTTTTCAACTTGGGATTCTGCTCAGGAGCAGTTGACGAAACTTGCCATAAAATGGGATTCCTACACGGTCAATCAAGTTCTCAAAACCCATCCTCCAATGGAGAAATCCTGGTTGTTTTTCAGTTGGGCGTCTAAATTGAAAGGGTTTAAGCATGACCAGTTTACCTACACAACTATGTTGGATATATTTGGGGAAGCTGGGAGGATTTCATCCATGAATTATATCTTTCAGCAGATGCAGGAGAAAGGAATTAAGATAGATGCAGTGACATATACATCCCTTCTTCACTGGGTTTCTCATCATGGGGACATTGATGAGGCTGTTAAATTGTGGAAGGATATGAAAGATAAAGGTTGTGTTCCTAATGTTGTTTGCTATACTGCGTATATGAAAGCTTTGTTCGATCATAATCGAGTTAAGGAAGGAGCCAAGATATACAAGGAGATGATTCAATCTGGTTGTTCTCCTAACTGCCACACATACACTGTCCTGATGGAGCATCTTGCTAGTTCTGGTGAGAGTGATTGGCTTGTTCCTTTTTATTATAGTTGAAGTAGCTCAACTAGTGTACTTAAGGAAGAGCTAGCTCAATTTTTCCTTCTTACATCCAGAATGCTTATAG
>JAPFFP010000001.1:2898280-2915876 GCA_026153255.1 Solanum medicagineum
TAAAAATCGTTGAAACAAAAATAAAAACTCGGTGATTAAATTGACACCGTGGAGGGTAAAAATTGGGTGTCAACAGCATACTCCTATGACAATTTTTTTTTCAAATAAGGCAGAAAATTTAACTAGGATTATTAAATTAATTTTATTAATAAAAACCATAAATTTAATTATTACAATTTATTTACTTCCTTTGTGTTAAAAATAAAGTATGAAATTTATATTGCATAGAGCTTCATTTGAGAGAAGTACTTTTTATTAAAAAATTTGTTTACATTCAAAGTTTGAATTCAAGACTTGCTCAAAAGAAAAAGTAATCTTATTTACTATATCGAAGCTTATGTTAATTTCGTTAAGAAAAAAAAGAAGTGCTTATATAATATAATAGACTCCTTTCATCTTAAGTTTTGTGATATAATTTAATTTGACACAAAGTTAAAAAGAAATTTAACATTTATGATTTAAAATAGATCATAAAATTAAATTATAACTAAATTAACAAATGTATTATTTATTTATTTATTTTTGATAACAAAGGAACCTGCAATTGCTATCATTTTGATGACCACAGAATACCCCCGCTTCTATACAATAGCTCGCAAATTATATATCAGCGGTAATTCGCAACCACCACATAATTTTTAAATATGGCTTAGTGAAAACCCACGTATGTATATATTTAATGAAGAAGTTGACCAAAAACCAAATAAGCTAAAAGTGGAAGAGAGTTTCGTACTCAATTTTGTTTACTCTACAAAATTTTCACATGTGAACCATCTTTAATACTTTCTTCCTTTTTTTTTTTTTAATTTTCATGTTCGGTTTAACGATTTATAAAAATTAATTTGACGAATCATTTAAGGTCGTTGAAAATGATCTTAATCTTAGATAGAAAAAAATTGAGGTTTTGTATCTATTATGATAGAAAGTAAGTGTAGAATATTATCTTGCCTTGTGAGGATTTTAGGTGTGTCATAAATTAGTCGTGTCGTTATGATTTTTGATTATTTTGCTATTTTTATTTTTTCTAGTAGAATTGATTTTATTTTTCATTTTAGATGCTAGTTTATATCTATTATTTCGTTCGTTTTACTTAGAGGATACATTTGAACCAAGCATCTTTAAAACACAAATTTTCTATTTCTATTAGGTAGTGAAAAGATTTGCGTACAATCTACCTTTTCCAGATCCTACTTTGTCCTATTTTGTGAGATTTTCTTGGATATGTTATTCTTATAAATTAGATTAAATTAATTTGATATTTTAAAATAAAATTTAGATATTCAAAAACTATAATAACAGTATTATTGATTGCATCTTTTTCATATTAATATGATAAAAAAATACATTTTAAAATATTAGTCAAAATTTATATAATTTGACTCTAAAAATAAAAACTATAACAAAAAAGAAACAAAGCGAACATAATATAATTCATTGGTGGAACTTTAATTGGAATATGTAACGACCCATCTTGAGATAAGAAGTCCCACATTAGCAAAAACATCGACAATGTTGGGCCAGATGGTTACAGATGGTATCAAGAAATGGTAAAAAAATTCCTTGTATATTCTTATTTATGTCATAGTTACAAACAACAATAAAGCACCTAAGGTTGAGACTCAAAGTTAATTCTACATTTGAAGGTATATGTAGGCGTATATGAATCATGATCCCTCTGCTTTAAAGTAAGACAGATTCGGAAAACCTCTGATTTCCTTACCAGATAAAAGGTTAGTAGAGATGATCATGTCTCGCGAGGGCCATCAAAAGACTGCGTCTTCCTCAAATTCCAGTGAAGACCTTCGTGTATGCTACGTAAAAAGTCACTGGTAGAATCAGCTTGACATGCAGTTGGTACAGGCCAAGTCGCCATGCTACAAACAAGGGCATCCCCTGGCGCTAACTTTTTCCTGTCCTTCCCATCAAATGACGCCCATGCATGACCTCTACTGTTGAAAGGTACTTGTACTCGGATTGTCACGTGCTCGGGCAAAATGAGAGGACGAAAGGATAAAGAATGCGGACAGATAGGTGTAAAGAGGATGGCGGGAACCTGCAATATGATCATAACAGTAGAATCAGAGGCGGATCTAGAATTTTATCACTGAGGAAAGAGAGAAAAAAAAAGGTACTAAGTGGGAATTGATCCTTGTTCCACAACTCAGCATTCAACCAAGTGCATCATTTAGCCTTATAGAGCATGAATGTCGGCAGATAATAATAGATCAAAATGAAGTATTTCATAAGGAAGCAGAGTTCCATCTACATACATCGAAACTTCAAATCCCACATGGGCTGGACCAATAGAAGAAGAAAGAAAGATCCACCGAGTAGCCGAAAGAAGCTCACTAAACCAAATTATGTGAGCTTGAGATATAAGTACGGAATCTTTATATAGGTGACGACTATGGGAGAAATATTTACCTGAGGATGGACCATTGACCCTCCAGCTGCAAGAGAATATGCAGTGCTTCCAGATGTAGTCGACAAAATTAAGCCATCCCCTTGAACAAGGGTAACAAAAGAATTATCGCAATAGCATTCTAGATTTGTTAGAAATGATGAAATCCCACGGTCAATTGTGACTTCGTTGAGAACTAGTATAGGCTCTTCACTATCCAGATCACTTTTAGCTGAATCTCTAATCACGTGACATTGGAGACGATGCCTCAGCGTGATGCTTATGGGACCACGAAGAATTGAATCGAGATATTCCTTGTAACGCTCACTATCTGGAAATGTTAAAGCTAAACAGAGAACAGTAATAATCATGCCAATACAAAGTTACTGTTTTCTGTGTTGTGTTGTGTTCAATAGACAGGTTTATACAGATAGAAGGAGTTAAGTGTTATTTCTTTTATTTCCATGTAACGATGTAATCAAGAATAGCCAACTGTAGCTTAGTATATAATATATTTGAAGGAAAATCTTTTAATGGGAAGATAAGGATACAAAACGGAGTCATGAAGCCAAGAGAACCTAAAGAAAATGGGACAACTGGAGGAACCGGACCTTTGAACATTGACGCTGCCTGCAATATAAAACATGTTGCAATTATTAAACACTCTCTCGCCATGAAGCATTGATCAAGAGCACATAGTAGAAGATAAAATTCTAGTTCAAAAAAGACAAAATGATCAACATACCCAAAGGACGGTTCCATCCCCACCAAGAGTAACAACAAGATCAACTTTTGTGTGGAGAAACATAATTTCCTTGTCTGCAACAAACACAATTAGAGTTACTTTTGCATACTGATAACAGATGATATAGATCAACAGAATAGTATTTCAGTCAAACAAGTTGACCATTGACGCATATATATAAAAATGCAACACTTATCCCTTAAATGTATGGAGTAGTTATATTGAAATAATGCTCCAAACTTCACTTGTTATCACTCACAAACTTTCATTTATAAGCAGAACAGATTTACCAGAAAAATGGTTGCTTCTAGTTAAAAATGGCAAACAAACGTTAAACTGCACAATAGTATGGTAAGATAACAAAAGCAATATATTTTTTTTAAGCTTTACTTTATAGAAAGCAAATGTTTTTACCACTCACCATTTTCCCAAGTTTGTACAAACTGGTAATATGATGATTCTGTTAGAAGTTCGGTGCGCACTCTTGGTTCAACGAAAATGTTCAAGCTTTTCTGCTCTTTTAGCCATCTGCAGAAGAAAAGAGATAATAAGCCTCTAATGAATTCAAACATATGTAAGCAATTAAATAATTGAAACAAGAAATCAAAATGAAAAGAAACAATCTTTTAACCGACCAGGACCAAAGAGAATATGCATACGAATGTAAGGATACATACTACAAAGAGTTAACTAAAGATTATCCTCCTCATTCTGAGTGCTTTACAAATGAGCTGTTGAGGCAGTTCTGACTCAACACCGGAAGAATCTGATATTAGATAATACAATTCTTATATGGGTATTGAAGTGGCATGGATTTGATAGAGCGGAATGAATGGCATACCTAACTAATTTTGAATTAAGATGTAGTTAATTGATTGAGGCAATTATCATGACTGTTTCACAGAACAGTCACCAATTTCTTGCCAAAACACGATGCTCACAATTGAAAATGAGTGCAAGACATCACTGTTGTACGGTGAGTCGGTGAAAACATGAAGAATTTAATGCAGTAGCTAGAAGACTAAATTGTGTCCAGAAGGGAATACGATCACTTTGATCAGTTCAAGCAACTTTTGAAGTTCTTAAGACTTATTTAACTAGCAGAAAGTTGGTCCAGTGCATTGTTCCTGTGAATGCATTAACACGCTCCCTCTATCCAGTATCCAATTGAGTCTGCTTCTAATTGTCGGGTAATTCCAAATAATGAAGATGATACAGGAGAGACGAGGGTCTATTGGAAACCACCCTATCTCTCTGAGGTAGGTGTAAAGTTTGTGGATGCTCTACCCTCCCAGACCCCCATCTGTGAGATTACATTGGGTACATTGTTGATAAAGGAATGAACGAAATGCATAGAGTTTTTAAATTTTACACCAACCTTTGAAACTTTGTGGTTCTTTTCCATATTTCCAACTTTATCTGTGTAGCTAAGGTCAGACAACAAAAATACGAGAACTAGAAAGTAAGAAAGGAATCCAAATCAAAAATAAATAATGGGGGATAACTGATAACGAAGCAACGCCAAACGCGAAGGCAGCTCTCTTGGTCCCTACCGACGCTGAGGTGCTAAAGAATGGGGAGTGAACAAGATTAGATACCTTGGTAGTCCATGCCGTAAAGGACCTTTAGCTGACATTTATCATACCTAAAGACTTCATACATCCCTCAATGGATGATATTGTCCAGATACAATGTGAGTCAATAATACCATATTTTTCTGACACTGAATGTCATGGTGTGACACGAGGGATCTCATAAAGCCAAATCATCCTAGAGATGTCCTGATATTTGCAGAAGCAAAAGAATTTGTGGGCCTCTACCTACTACCGGGAGGTAGAATGATTCTGGGGTTAAGAAACAATGTAAGAGTACTTGGGAGAATTGTGACATTACTAAAGGATGGATAATGAATTTGAGGCGTAAGGGAGCGAGAAAAGAAGTGAACACGATTTGAGGTCTGATAAATGGTAACATCAATTATAACTATGATTTAGGAGAGAACAAGAAGAGAAATGTCAAAATTCATTAACCTACTTTATATAAGGTTGCATAAAACACCAAGAAGCAACAAAAGCCTTAACACAATCCGTAATTCCCCACCATTTTATTGGAAGGATACATAGATCATCTATAAGCTGCACATAGTCCTCTACTAGGATTTCTACTCCTGTTTCAAAATTGAAACCATTACATCCTACTAAAATTTCTAGCAAATCATTGGCAGCCCAAGAATTTGATATTGAAGACAAATTGGACCCTATGGATAAGCAAACACTATGACATGCCTAAAGATATATTACTGAAATTCTTGATGGAAAAGGGCCAAAAATGTCCCTAAAGCATGAAAAATGATACACAAATAATCTTCATCCACCTTTTGGTCTAAAAACACCCTCAACCTTTGTTTTTGGTTCAAGAATCCCCTCAAAGTAACGGTGGCTCAAATCGGGGTCAAATTTGGCTCTTTAAAATAGTCACAAGTCCTAATAGGATTTGCCACGTTTTTAATTAAACTCTACCCATTTTTTAAACCCGCCCCTGCTGCTAATAATCCTGAACCATTTCGTTCAACCCTTAAACCCCTGATACACCCATTTCAGTATTGAATATTTGTTCTTTTTTAAGATATTAACTTGGTTTCCTGATCAGAGTAGTTATTTTGAAATCTTGACTGTTTCATAAAGCACAATTCATACAACACAATTCTTGACTGTTCTGGGCATATTCCTCTGTGGCAACGGGTGCATACACCGTTTCCCTAAATAAGGATGCCAAATAGTTACTGTGACACAATAAAGTATATTTACTCCCATTTGGAACTTATGCCAAAGCAATAAATTAACGTCTTTTATATAAATATTAATCACCTGATCATAACTAATTATGTATTCTCATCTCAATTTATTTCACAATCATAGTGTATTGACCTGCTTTGATACACTAGAGGTTTTTTCCCTCGGCACAAACGTGGTTTTTTGAGGATAACACTAATCATGCCTTATTTTGTTTCTCATATTTAACGCAAGGCATCAGTTTATGTCTATCTAATGTTGCATTTATTAAGCGGAGTTTTAACATCATTCGTTCAATTTGTGAATGCGTTGAATTTCAATTATACTTTACTAATTTCTGTTATATTTCAATCCACGTGTGCCACTCTCTTAGTGGTTTTACTAATTCCTACAAAAGTAAAGAATGGAAATTTCAAAACCTATGAATGTTGAAATTCCCAAGGTTGAGGATATTTTTAGACCAAAAGGTGGAAGGAAGGTATTTATATGCCATTTTCCATACATAAGGGGTATTTTCTTTTCGGAATTCTTGATGGAGTTGCTGCAAGAAACAAATTACCAATTGTGTGTTTGTTTTTTATGACAAAGGTGTCTAGGCCAATTTGCGTACACCTAAACAATTCCAATAGGTACGAGGACAAATTACCAAATTATCTTTGATTCTTGAAACTAATCACTGAAACTTAGAATCAGCTTGCAACATTATAACTGAATCAAGAAAATCCAAAACCATCTAGATATGCTTCAAGGATTCCCCATAAAATGTAAATGTTTCCCTTCTTATTTGATTTTCATTCCAAATCACCATGCCAAGCACAAAAAAGGCAAAATCCTTCCCTCGAGAGACGTGTATTTAGGAAGGGGATCTACCTAACAACATTGCTATTTTGTAAAGCATACTCAAATTTGCAACTTAGTTGTGTAAAGTCTGCCTTTCTAAGGAAAGATTTAAATCGTCTTTCGCGATAGAGAGTAAAACCAGAAATAGATGGGTTTTTTAATTTTTGGAGATGATGCTGGTCTTCTTTACTTTCTTAAACTCCGAGCCAAGTCAAACCAGGTCAACAAATTGAAACAGGGGGAGTATGATTGTACTCTAACATTCTACCTGACCAATTCTGAACAAAGCATTCGAACAGCAGTTGAATTTGGCTTTGTCAATATAAGCACTGTTTGTGGGGGAGATTCCCACTTCAAAGAAATCTGAAAAATAGAGAGAGGAAAAAAATGATTCCCTGTTCAGATAAAGTGTTTTTCTCTTTTAATAAGTTGTTTAGCGGAAACTAAATTTTAAAGCAACAGCAAAAAGAATCCTAAAGGTATTCATTTGAAGCTCTGTTATCATGGGCAAACAACGCAAGAAAACTGTAAAAGTAGACAGACCCACCTGTTTACTGCTGCGTTCTGCAGTTGTTATGTTTCCCTTTTCAAAAGAGACGATATCGTGTTTTTTCTGATCACTTTTGTCACCTTTGCAACACCATGACAACTTGAATGATGCCTGTTGAATAAATCATAAAAGCATTAGAAGGCAGAAAATACAACACGGGACAGAAAGATCTCGTCTCCATGCCACACATGCTGAAGTTCATTCTGCATCCAACATGATGGATAGCTAATTAAAACGCACTACTTCACCGACATGAAAATATCTAGCAACAATAACAGCCTCAAAGTAAGCAATAGCTGTCAAATGTGGCAGGATGTTTTCACAGTGCGGAGAAGTATATTTGACACCAACTTTTTTTTTCCTCGTCAAGTTATTTGTATAACTAACAAGATCAGTTCTTGGAGGCTGTAATGACTGGAGGACATTTATATCATTTCACTCATTTACAACATGAAATATATATCTAAAGTGAAGAAAAAGCAAACATATTCCACACTAACGAATTCACAGAAGACAAAAATTGAGCGACAAAGATTGCTATAGTGGAAACAGAATGAGTCTACATGGATCTACCTTTCTGATCATCTTGTTTGGAACAACATTGGCATCATGATCATGCTCTCCATCACGAAGAACCTGGTGAGAGCAAATTCCATGCTCCCCACAACACCTGTCGGATTTCTCCACAGCACCATCTGATAGTAAAGGTTTGTTTGGCAAGTGTACTACTCGCCCATTCTCATCCAAATGCTTCTCCGATGGCATTGCTGCAGGGAAGCCAACTTATTTTACCATAAAGCAAGGATTTTGCTAACAAATGTAATTCGATAGCAAGCATGTAATGCTTCAAGAATGATAAATGAGGAATAATACTTTTAACTACAGTTTTCTCAATTTTTTTGACTGTATAGACTACAGGACTGATTTTTTTACTTTTTACGACCACACTTTGCTTCAATGTAGTAACTAATCTTATGTTGAGAAAGAAAGCAGATGAACAACGGTGTACTAATTAGAGACGAAATTATGCTTTCATTCTTCAATTCATCTCTTTGATTATCTATGACTCTCCTAGAGTCGCTCCCAACCAGTCCAAAAATAATTGTGATGTTCTATTTTAGAAACCAGTGTTCCTAATAGGATGATTTTGAATCATCATTGCATTGATAAGATTTTATTACTTCACAAGAAAAGACGCAGATAATATTTTAGGCTAGAACGTCTGAGCAAGCAGTTTAGTACTCGGTGTTCCTAACACTAGGAAGATTTTGGGATCATCATTCCATTGGTAAGATTTTATCACTTTGTGAGAAAAAGTAGTGGATAAGAGTAATAAGAGTAACAGTTTGTTTGAAATGGAGAAGTGGCATCAAAATGTAGACACAATAATAAATATATCCGGTACTCATGAAGAATATGAGTGGCAATAGGAGACAAGAGGAACCAGTGCAAAACACATAAATAAATTTCAGTTGTAGGCAACTGCTGCAAACAGTGTGCTTTATAGTAACACAAAATCCTCTTTGGGAGAGTACCTCTTTTCTCTAACTGCAAATTACGCGACCTCTCCAATTCATATTTACGCTTCCATTCAGAAGCCTCAGCTTGTGCAGAAGCCTTCCCTTCAGCAGCTTGTCTTAATGCCTTTGCGACAGCTAATAAATGGAAGAGTAAAATATTTGTATCATAGAGTGTAGCAAAATCCAAAAATTGCCAAATAATTACTCATAGTAAAAGCAGATCATACTTCTTAAAGTCTCGGCAAACTCAATCAGATGATCATCGATCCCGTGAAGAATAGGCTGTTGAATAATTTCTTCTACAGCCTTCTCAGAATTCAACATAGAGAGTGAATCGTTAAAGCCATTCTCCAGTGGCAAAATACTAGCATTTCCCTGTAAGAGGCCAGAAGAATTGCAGGATGTTAGAGAGCCAAAGATATCAAAGACAACGCGGTAATGCACAAAACACAGAATCAATGTCTAATAAAAAAGAAAGCATCATAGATATAATAATCTTCAGAATCTCAACAAATAGAGAGGCATTATAGTCATGTAAGAGGGTTTTTGTGATACATACCGGGCTAAAAGGAGACTAAATATCCTTAGTTCTTATGATATTTTGTGAAATGCAATAGGACAGAGATATAGCCTCAACATGCTTTTATATGCAACAGAACTCGTGCAACATTTCATAGGAGATGTTGGCATTCTGGTTTTAGTTTAAAACATATCTAAACCTTAAAAGGTTATAGAACCTAAAAAATTGTAAGACTGTGTGGTTTATCTTGTGTCCTTTTACTTCCCTGTATGTCGTACTTCTATTCATTATTCATATTGAATGACCATGAAACATTATCTAAAATAAGATACATTCAACAGAATTTTTTCTTAGGGTCGACACATCCACTAATGTTTTTTCTTCTCTTTAGGGGCTCAAGGAGCTTAACTTGTCGGAGTTTGAAGTGGTCAACATGCTAAAATGTAAGCCTGGAGAAGAGCTAATCGCACAATAAGTTCAGTAAAGAGAGAAAAATGCAAGAGTTGATGAGGACAGACTTGCCAATGAGCATTCAACCCAAAGTCTTTTCTTGGCGATATACGCTGTAGCAAACTCCATATATTTTCAATAAAGATTTTATGGAATACACTTACTAACAGTACTCAGTACTGTAGTTGCTAAAGCAATTAGAAGGATCCAATAGTTCAATTGATCATCCAAATTGCTTGATGCAACAATGAAATTGCTCAAAAAATTAGAAAAAAAAAAAATCAAGCACGCTCCTTCCATCATGTTTGGTGGGACTCCGCAGCAGAACCCCTTATACAGAGGAATGTAAAATGACACCCTTTTCGCCGGAAACCTACGTGGTTTAGCTAGGTCGTTAAAATTTTAGTTTTATGTATATATACTAAATGATGACTCCCCTACATCTACTTTTTTTTATATTATTACACTGCTTAATAAATTTCTCGACTCCGCCCCCAAAACATCTCCCTCAATAACAAAGACTTATCACTAAATGCATATAAAAACTTCCAATAGCCATGATTATTTCATAAAATCAATTACTCAACAATCTCAATCACCCAGACGAAACAACTAGAAATCAATTCTACATGCCATTGACTTCAAAAATCTTCAAGTCTCATTACTAACTCAACAACAACAACAACATACCCAGTGGAATCCCACAAGTGGGGTCTGGGGAGGGTAAAATATATGTAAACCTTACCACTACCCCATAGAGAGGGAGAGTCAATCTCCGGGAAAGTCTCATTACTAAGTCCCAAGTGCACTAACCAACACAAAGCAATGTAATCTCAAATATCCCAAATTTCCAAAAACTTATAGACAAACAAAAAACTACAAAAAAAAAAATCAAAAGAAAATTACTCCCTTTGTCCCAATTTACATGTCACAACAGGAATTTCAACCTCAATTCATGCATACAACTTCTAGTTTAATGAAATAAAATTTACATATTCTATGTAAACATGCTAAACTAAACAAAATTTCCAATCAATATAACTAGAAATTCAGTTAAAACTCAAAAAAATCAAACTTTAATTAACATCAGGGAACAAAAAAAAAAAAAGAAAGGGGTGGGGGAGCTTACATTAGAGGTGTGTTTGCTTGGAGACATAGGACTCTGTTTCATTGACATGAAAAATCAAGAATCCACCAAACAGTTCTCTCTCTCTCTTTCTCCTCAACTGGAATTTATGGAGTTTGAAATCACACCTATACATACAATCAACATATATATGATGGTGAGGGGGTTGGGGGGAGGGGAGCAGGGCAAATTTTGGGTAAGAAGCAAGAAGGTGGTGGGGCCTATATAGACGCGTGGGAAGTCAAGGAGACAGTAGATATATATATTCTTTTTTGTGTTAATTTGTGTATCACATGCTTGGTCAAACTCTCTTTTACTCATAAAAAGTCCCTAATAATTGGGAAAGTTACACTTTTTTGACTTTGTAGTTTTGGACTAAGGAGGTTTGGTCTTTGCTCACTCACATTGACTAAGTTTTGAATCGTCTTGAGTCGATGGTTTATTGAAATAATTTTCATTTTATTTGTGAAATAGAAGTAAGATTTACGTATAATGTGAATGTAAAAAAGGATTGAAGTAAAAAAGTAACTTTACTTTTGAAAAGAGTATTTTTTTTGTGTTGGTGGAAAAAAGAAACTTTTAAGTGTTTAAATATATAAGCATTCCTGCGTATTCTAGGATTGAGAAGAAGATAAGTTTGGCATCGTGTGTATTTTCCCCTGATGGACAAATCTATTTGGAAACAGAGCTCTTTTATCGCGGAATTAGATCTGCTATTAACGTCGGTTTATCTGTAAGTCGTGTGTGTTGAGCATTTTTGTATTCATGTTATCTCTTCAGCAAACTGATTTGAACTTGCATTCGAAACACATGCATTGAGCACTTTTGGGTCTGTGAACCATTGTTTCCTTTGTAATAAATCAGTTTTTAGATGATTATAAATATCTTATTCTTTTTCAGATATTAAAATTCAATATTAAATATGAAGAACTACATATTCAGTACTAAAATTTTGAAGTTAAAACTCTTCATCTTACATAAATTCTTGTGTGATTTACTATCATTAAGTGGGTTCAAAATTTAGCAAATTTGAGATCCTCTATTCGGTTAAAGTTATTTTATCCAGAAAAGATATATTTCATAATCTCGGATAATTGAGGAGAATAAGTTTCCTAAAGATACACTATGAATTCAATGAACTTGATTCTTAATTCTTTCTTGGTGTATTATTCTTCAGATGTAATTTGAATACAAATTTTATTTTCCAAATAACAATCTTAAGAATATTAGTTTATATTCATATTTTGATTTTTGAAGATTAAAACCTTTTGAATTTCTACTCTATTTGAATTTTATACTGATTTGAAGACATAAAAGATTTCATCAGGCTTCAAAGTTCATTCAATTGGTGATTTGAATAATATACAAATTTTATTATTAATCAAAAATAAGTTGTACAAAGATAACATTTTAAATAATGTACACTGCTAATATTATTAAGATATTTTACTGATTTTTATAGCTAATTACTATTTTTGTGTTCTTAATTACTTATATGATGGTTACATAACATATACACTTTTCCATATTTAGCAAATACCTAAGAAACACATCTCAAGAAACTTTCTATTTTTCATTTATTGACTCTTTTATTTTGAGGTAATAATTAATGAAAGAACTTGGATTTTGTAGTTTTGAAGAAAAAAACAAAGCACTAATGACTCAAATATTTTTTATTTTCTAAAAAAAAGAGAATAAAAAAATAATAAGACAAAATGTATGGTTGAGGAAGTAGTAAGTAGTTGAGAGGTCCTAAGAATTGATACCATTAGATTCTCTAAAAATATCATTGCATCGTATCTAGCTTTTTAATTTATTTTCTTTATGATTTGATGAGCTCACTAAAAATACTTGAAAGAAATAATTTTTTTGGATTGAAAAATATATAACCTTCCTCCAATGACATTATTGAAGGATCTATATATATAAAGTCTACGTATATTTTATCTTTTTCAAATTTCATTCATAAATTTCACTCGTAAAATTTCACTGAGCATATTATTGTTATAATTTAAATTCTTAATCTTTTATCATCTAAAAAAGGGAATAAAATTAGCTGGATATTGTTATTGAAAGGGCCACCATATCTTATCTGTTTCACAAAGGCAATAATATCATATCTTATAAAATAAAATAAAAAAAACTTATCAAGAAAACCATATATTTATGGTGGATAGGACAAACCCCTTTTTATTGGGAAAAAAAGAAGCAGCATATTTTAGGAATTTTATATGCTTTCCTATTTGGAATGTTGTATGGTATTAGCTAAAAATGGAAAAAATTTGATCAGCTATTCTTTTTGATGTTATTGTTTAGTGTATACAAAAATATATATAATTATTTTTCCTTATTGTTGTTTGGAATCTTCAAAAGTATTTGTTGATGTATATTGAATTCGTCAAAAATAATGTATTTTTGAGAAATCCGACACAATACGGCATTGACAATAAAAAGTCTGCGCAACTTAGATTGTTTTAACTCAATATTCAGTAAAAATTATCATTTTTGGACTATATCAATTTGTATTCGTAATAATATATTCTTCTTTGGAAAGAGGTGCAGAACGGAATTCCGTTTTCAAGCTCAACCTGAAATCTCTTATTTAGAATGAGACAATAATCATACTTTTCTGACATAATCGTTGAATGTGTATAAGTAAATATTATCATAATCCATAGAAGAAAACTAGAATTCTAACTATGCGGGTACACAAATTGTATAAATAATTCGTCTATGATCCATTTAGGAGATTATTTGCATTTTTGTAATTTACTTATTTTTCATCTACTTATTGAAAAATCCTTGATACTTTAACTTGTTAAGTATCTTATACGGTCTCTTTACATGATTTTGGATAATCTTGTATCTAGTAATAAGTTAATTGCTTTTGAAGTTAATTAAATTAAATTCAAAGTTTATTTTTCAAAATATTATGTTAGAGTCGCGTTTTTTTTTGTTATCATATGTCATCATTGATTATTATGCAAAAACTAACTATATATAACTATTAAATTCGACGATTTACATAAGATCTTAAGGTTGTTTTTCTTTTTTTTTTTTCCATGAAGCATGAAACAAATTCTTGAGAGGCGTGATTTGCATTCAAAGAATCTAGAAAAATTGGATCAGCCATCACTTGAACTTCAGGTAATTAATTTCTTAATTACCTTTTTTTATAATTAACTTGTCTTTGTAATTTGGATTTTTTTTTTTTTTAAAAAAACGAACATTTTATTTATATTATTTGCAGCTTGTAGAGAATAGCAATTACTCCAGACTAAGTAAAGAAATTTCTGAGAAAAGTCATCGATTAAGGTACACTCATAGTTTTAAATTGACTATATGAATGCTTACTGATCTATGTAAGTTTAACGTATAGTACAATAATAACAATAATAATAACATCGATTAATAGGCAAATGCGCGGAGAAGAACTTCAAGGACTAAATATCGAAGAGTTGCAACATTTGGAGAAATCTCTTGAAATTGGATTGAGCCGCGTCATAGAAAGAAAGGTCGCGATTTAATTTATATATACTGACATTATGATCAATCTAGTTTAATTCGTCGTAATAAGTTATGATTGTTTAATTCGTATATCAGGGTGATAAAATAATGAAAGAGATCAGCCAACTCCAGCAAAAGGTTAGAAATTACAGATCTTTTTAAATGATTTGATAGTGTAAAATTTTATATCGTAATTTTATTTGATTTTCGTTGAGGTTGATAATTGATATTGTGAAAAATCAACAGGGCATGCAATTAATGGAAGAGAATGAAAAATTGAGGCAACAGGTATGAATTTTGGTAATTTTATTTTTTCATGAAAGTCTATGTTGCTCGGATTCTTTAAAAATGTCAATAGGTGTGTATCAAGTTCTTTAAAAGTAGTATATTTCTGGAGAATCTGATACGAGTACGGCATTGAAAGTGAAGAGTCAGCGCAACTTTGATGAAAATAGTCATGAGTATATACATCGTATACAAGAATTAATACACTACGAGGATCATCTAAACTATACGTGCAACTAGATGTAATTAGCTCTTGATAAAATTAGAATAGGTAAAATCTGAAGGTGCGAGCGTGTGACTTCGTGATTAATAAAATAAAAAAACTAAACAATGAGGTCTCATATGCTTAAATTCTAATAAAAAAGAAAAAAAATAATTGAATAATTTCTTTCTACTTGCCTAAATCTCGATAGACAAAATTATACCTAATAAAATTAGTCCAATGCAATAAGCTCAACAAACACAACTACCATGAAAAAAAATATAATAGAATTAGTAACTCCAAACTAAGACGAACTTTGAAGTCTACTAGGTCCATCTATTTTAATCAAATGTTTCAAATTGAGTTTCTTCTTTTATGACGTAATGTTTTGAGTTTGAGCGTTTGGAATGAACTTTTTTTTTTATAGCAAGTGCTTTTTTTCAAGCGAATCTTATGCTGCGAGAATTTGAATTATATTTTAACTTATATATATGTGTGTTGTTGCTGATATATAATTTGGATTTTTTTAATTTTTGAAGGTGATGGAGATTTCTAATAATAATAATAATAGATACAAAGTAGTAGCAGAAAATGGATTTAATAATAATGAAGAAGGCCAATCTTCTGAATCAGTCACAAATCCATGCAACTCTACTGGCCCTCCTCCTCAAGATGATGACAGTTCTGATACTTCTCTCAAATTGGGGTTAGTATACTTTTATTTTATTCATATTACATCGGTCGATATATCTCAAAATAATTGATTTTAGGGTAGTAGTTATTCTGAATTGTAATATTAGTTTGTGTCATATTGAGGGTGGAATAACAATTTTTAGAGGACTCGAGGTGACTTGTTTTCCAATCACATGAGCTTTTAATGGTATAAACAAATCATTAGTCAATATAATTTTAGTAAACCGATTATTTGCCTATGTATTAATCCTTTTAGAACTTCACTTGTAGGATTACTTTCATTGGTATTATTGTATTGTTGTACACTATGTGATTTTGTTTAATTGATTAAAACATGTAAGTTAGATGCCAAGCTATAACACAAGTTAGGGTTTTATCAAATTTAGTAATTTTAGCTCAAATTTGATATTTGTGTAAAGAGATTTACTTTTATATATATGTGTATTATTGGACCTAGAAGTCAACTTACGAGTTTGACCAAAACCCAATAACTTTAGTTCATATCTTGTATTTGTATTAAGAAGATCATTGAATATGTACAACAACTAAGAAATCATTGAACATGTACAATAAATAAATTTAAAATACATAATGTAATTGGCCTAAAATATCAAACTCATAAAATTTAAATCTTGGCTTGATCTTTATAGATATACACCGTCCTATCTGAAACATTTAATGCATAAACTTTCAATTCTGAATCCGTCACTAATATAAATATATATTTTGTCTTCTTTTTCTTTGTTGATTTCAGGCTACCGTATGCCGGCTGAAGGAATAAAAAAATATGGTGTGACTATTTTTGTATGTTATCGATCGGTTGAAGGAGGGAAAAAAAATTACTGACTACTAATTATTATAATTAAATATGTCCAATTAATGTAAAAACTAACCCCAAGAATTTCATATTATGTATGTAACTGGTGTATTAATCCCATGTATTCTTCTCTTTGATTTTGTTATATTATTATGGTAAGTATCTAGTAGCGTAATTAATTAGCATTAAATATTACCTAATATAACTTGCCTAGTCCACAAATATATATTATTTTTTGTTGAGTAAATTTCATAAATGACAAACATATAAAATTTAATTATGCTCAATTTTTAGAATTTGGTTAATTATGTTTTGTAGTTATAGTTACAACAATGTTTGAATAATTCGCACAATATTTGCATACATTTATACAATTAGTAGTTTTTGTATAGCGTATGTTTTGCTATCTAATTCGTGCACAATATTTGTATAATTCGTTATATAAAATTTAATTTGTAATTATAATTAGATGTTTATCGTAATTAACTTAAATTATAATTATATTAACTAATTAATTGATATATATTTGATTATTCGCGTCATTTTTCTTCTTCGAAATTCCTTTCAACAATTTAACATAAAAAAAGAAGGTAGATTTTCACCTATGTAGCCAAAGAATTAATCTTCCATGTTATAACCACCTTGTAATAAAAGGAAGTTGGACATGTTTGAATGATTTGGCTATGGGTTAAATATTAAAAGAATTTGGCTATTAAGTGCAATATTTTACAACTTAGGCCTAAAATTGTTGCTAGTTCACTTGCTCAATTTCTTGTATAGAGCCCAAATCAATAACTTGTCTGGCCAAGTTATTTCGGAGTAAATTATTATTTTTTTCACGTGGGTTTTCAATATTACGATTTTAATCAAAATTCAGACTTTGGATACATGTATTTCAGATACATGAGGTTAATGTGTGCTAGTTGTCCTAGATACACAATATCTAAATAAATTCACATGTATCTGACTCTCTTACTCTTCTCTTTCCTTCTATGGCTCGCCTCTCTTAATTCCTTTGTACTTGCATTTCAGAATGTATTTGGAATTTCAGATACATGTATTTAGTGTGATTTGTATGTATTTGAAATACACAAACTCGCTCGCTCACCTCTCTCCGTATGAATGAATATGTATTTTAGAATGTATTC
>JAPFFP010000001.1:2915976-2934214 GCA_026153255.1 Solanum medicagineum
TAAAAAATATTTCTTTTATTCTTCTTTTATAAATTTTTCCTACCAAACCAACCTCATGTCCCACACACCCACACACTTTGTATAATCTAAGATATGTAATGATTGCAAGAATATAAGACCAACCCATCATTGCCTTTTATAACATGGTTGATATCTTTGTCACTTTTTTCTTAATAATTCCCCAAAAATAAATCACACTATTATTACTTCCCTTTTTACAATAAATATTATTTATTATTTTTTTATACTTAACAAAATAGTATTTTTTTTATATTTTTCTTATTTATTATATTAAAAAAATTAACTATGTCAATTAGAATATTATTTTTTATAATAGATATGATAAAAATAAACACAAAAAGATAAATAATTATTTAAAATATTTTTTGCACTTTGTAATAGGACGGAGAAAATGTTCTTTTAATAAAGCACCCTTTCTAATATTCATATTATTTTTTTCATTAAAATGTCATTTATTTCAAACAAACAAAAAAAGACATTACTCCTATTAAAATAAAATACATCCCTATAATATTTATTTATTTTTTGGTTAAAACAATGCTAATTTTGGGTCAAGAAAAATTATTTTGATAACATATATTTTTTTAAAAGCAATACTTATTTTGAAACAAGATATCTTTCTGAATGTTCATTACGCTTAAAATTAAGAAAATATCCTCTTTAATATTCAATTTTTTCCACACGATACTTATTTTGAAACAATGACGACAAACACAACATATACGATGAAATTTTAATAGTAAAATTTGAGAAAAATAAAATATATACAAAATTTACTATTAATGAAAAATTATTTCCAACTTATTTTGATACGAAGATATTAATAAAATATAATTTTTTAATTTTATTTTTTTTAATGATACTTATTTTGAGACGGGATATCGATAAATACCCAACCACTACCCCAGCCCACCACCCAACCAATCTTCTTCATATTCTCTTTCTCATCAACCTTTATTTAAAACCCTAAAACCCCACTCACTTTTTCTCCCCTTAAAAAAAAGAAAACAAAGTGGAAAGCCTCTAAAAAGTGAATGTTTCAGTAATCTTTTAGCTCTGTAAAACCACCATGGATCCATATGAAGCAACCAAAGCAGTTTTATCAAGAATTCAAAGTTTGGATCCAGAAAATGCTTCAAAAATCATGGGTTATTTACTTATACAAGACCAAGGTGATAAGGAGATGATAAGACTAGCATTTGTTCCAGAAAATCTGTTAATTTCTATTATAAATCAAGCAAAAAATCATCTAGGACTTTTATCGAACACTTCATCTGCACCTTCAACACCTTCATCTTCTTCCCCTTTTAGTCCCATTTCAAACGTGAATAAATTCACCCCATTTCCCCAATCTTCCCCTAGAATCATGATTCCGAACAATGGGTTTCAGTCTTCGCCTTGTTCTTCTCCATGGTCTGTTGGGTCACCGCCGGTTTTTTCAAGAAGTCCTCGACCGGTGTCGTATGCTGCTGTCGTGAATGGTTTAACCAATGATGGGTCTGGGTCTGGGTCTTCAGGTTTTTACGGGTCAAATGAAGATATGGTGTTTGACCCGGTTATGAGTCCGAGTGGGAGAAGTGATTCTATGGGGTTTTCTGAGGAAAATCAAGAAAAACAGTTTCATCGTAGGAGCTGTTCAGTGAATGATGTTTTTCTTGGTGGGTCTGATGATGATAATGGGTTTGGTTGGAGACCTTGCATGTATTTTAATAGAGGGTTTTGCAAGAATGGGAATAGTTGTAAGTTTATGCATGGTGGATTTGGTGATTCAGCAGATGAGTCTGGTCATTCTGGTGGTGCTGTTGTTGGTTCTCCTAGCAATGTTGATTGTTTTGATGAGCTTATGCGTGTGAAAGCGTTACAGCAGCAGAGACTTGCTGCTGCTTCTCAGTTTATGGCTTCTGGAGCTCGTCATCCTTTTGCTTACAACAGATGCATGAATGTTTTCAATGAGAATCCAAGGTATTTTTGATGGTATAAAGACTGATTTTTGCTTGTGTTTGGTTGTATTTTTGAGGAAAGTTGTTGACTTTGGTGTTTTCTTGAATCTGCAATTATTATGTATAGTGTAACAACCAATATTTCCTTTATAGCTCCCACTCCACTATAGCTTTTGAAGTTAATTTTCAAAATCTACTACCAAATGCTAGCTTAATGTGTCTAATGGATTGTTAAAATACTGAGCCTTGTGATTTTGGGGAGGTTCAGTATATCTACCTAGTTGATGAAAAATGTTTCACCCTTTTAGTTGGAACTTTAGATTCTTGGAGCTAACTGGTGGGTATTGGGGGTGATATTTTCTTGTGTTGGTTTGATATGGAAGAAAGTTATCTACTTTAGTGTGTTCTTGAAAGTGGTTTTTTTTGGATGTTGCATTGTTTTGAATTCTGCAATTTTTATGCCATTTTTAGCATGGTGTATTCAGTTTGGTTAGAGGTTATATGTCAGTCTATAGGCATGAAGTTTTGTGAATTTCTGGTTTTAGGTGTCCCTGATTTGTCCCTAAATGCATGTTACCAAGCAGTGAATGAAATGTCCTAGAGAGAGTCAAATGTGTATTGAGGACTAATATGGATGAATCCATCTAGTTTGGTTTTGGGAGTTAGTTTTTTTTTTTTTCCAAAAATGTTTTCCATGTAATTTCGTGACTGATTCTCAGATGTGTGTAATGACATTCTGTTGCTTTATAGTGGATTTGCTTGCTTTATGTCGTGTGAGCCTGTGCTTTTCTTTTAGGTAGACTAGAAAGAACTTGTAGTTTTGTAATATACTGCTTAGATTATACGTTGGGACATTATGGAGGTTGAGATTGCGATGGCCTTTCGACTTACTGTCATTTTTATGGTCTGAATTGCAGGTCGGCTGCAGCTGCATTAATGATAAGTGATGAGTTCCACAAACATGGTCGATCCTTGCCCGACAGAAATGATTTTTCAGCAATGGCGCTGAGTGGAAATTCGAGCTCTTGTTTGAGACAAATTTACTTGACATTTCCTGCTGATAGCACATTTAAGGAGGAGGATGTGTCTAATTACTTTAGGTTTGTGCTTCTTGGTTATATTGGATATATGAAAATCAAATTGAATGAATAATTAGCTTTATGTGGTCCTTGATTTGTTTTGTAGTATGTACGGGCCAGTGCAAGATGTTAGAATTCCGTATCAGCAGAAGCGGATGTTTGGATTTGTTACATTCATCTACCCAGAAACTGTGAAGCTTATCTTGGCCAAAGGGAACCCACATTTTGTTTGTGATTCTCGTGTGCTTGTTAAACCATACAAAGAAAAGGGAAAAATCCCAGACAAGTATGAAGCCACGATCATTATCTTCTGTTATGTTTTTTTTTTTCCATATATATATGTTATGCATGACTAATATTCCATTCTTAATTGAATTGAAGGAAGCAATTTCAGCTACAGCAGCAGCCTATTGATAGAGAAGAGCTCTCAGCATGTTTAAGCCCCTCAGGGCTTGAGTCTAGGGAGTTGTATGACATTCCTTTCGGTGAGAATATAAGCTAGATTTTATTTTTCTCCAATTGTATGATGGAGACACTTAAAGGTGTCTTTCTTTGCAGGAGGAGCAAGGATGTTTTATAATCCGCATGAGATGATGCTTAGAAGAAAAATAGAGCAGGAAGCTGAATTGCAGCAAGTGATTGAGTTTCAAGGTAGAAGGTTAATGAATTTGCAACTGATGAGGAACCACCATCAGAATAATCACTTCCATCCCAGCGTCGTCTCTCCAGTTGTTCCATCTCCCTCCCAGATGCAAACTCAGTTTCAAAACAATCAGGGTTTTGTTTGTTCGTCTAATGGCATCAACCAATCCTTAGCAGGTTAACACTTGGAACAAACACTTCTCCGTTTTCTTCTTTGGTTTTTATGTAAAGTATCGCTTGATTTTTTTCCGCTGCAGAAAATAATGGTGTCCAGGAAACCATGAAAACCCCAGCTAATGCAACTGATGAGAATCAGGAGATGCCACAATCAAATGTGTTTAAAAATGGCAGTTGCAGCAAGAAGACCTCGGATACTGATGACTCTGATCCCCAAGAAAGGTATTAAACATCAGTTTCTCAATTGGTTTTCAAAGTTTGATGGAATTTATTCTCTGCTATGTACTGTGTATTGGTTCAAACCTGTCGATATTATCTCGAATTGTTTCTAATGTTTCTGAGATTTCTTTGTCATTGAAGCAGCTTTGACCACAACCTTCCTGATAACCTATTTGCTTCTCCTACAAAATCGGCTGCAGAACAACATGTTGCATTCTCCACTGATTCAGCTGTAGCTGATGTTAGTTCCGGAATAACAACGCTTGCTACTACTACTACCGCCACTTCTGCCTTCAACATGGCTTCTCTTAAATCATGTTACTTTCAGGTTCCAAGGTAGTAGTACTTAACAGTAGCTGTGTTCTTCTCATGCTTGGCTTTATTAGAGCACATAACGTAAGGTTAAACATTAACCAGGTTTACATCTGGACAAGAAGCCACTGAAACTTAAATGTTCCAGTTGATCATCGTTAGCGAGGGTGGATTAACTTGGTAAGCGAATTCTCTCTTTCACCTCATGACTAAAATATCTTGTAAATGTACTTAACAAGATAACTCATTGTGTTTGTTTATGCAGAAAGGTTGGTAGCATTACATACAAGTAGTAAAAGTCCTGTAGCTGTATATCCAAAAAACAACAGAAGAAAAGATCTGTAAGGAAGATCTCCTCAAGATTATTGCCATCATCAATACCATACTACTTACAACAAAAATACATAATGCATAGGTAAACTGATTTTATGGGAATGGGGTCCTTCTCTGTTTATTTTTGTGTACCCTCTTTGTAGTTTCTGTGCTGGACCACACAGAACAATACCATAACAAAGGCTAGTAGAGAGGAGTAGTAGTAAGTGACCCTTAGATATTGTAGTACCTTTTTTCTCTGCCTTGTTAATCATAACTTGCTGTCATGTAAACTTTTTATGTAGAAAAATGAAAAATCTTGATTGAATGAGTATATATAGAATCTGTTGCAGCCTATACTTGATTTAATGAGGAATACTAAGGGAAGAATGGTAAAGATTCCTTTTTTTTAATCTTTCATCATTCATAATGAGTAGATGGAGGGGTAAAAATTAAAGTTGTCTTGTTTTATGCATTTAAAGGTTACTTTAGAGGACTATTTTGTCTCATTTTGTGGTTTCCTTTATGTGGAGATGGATGGTGAAGGGCCATACAATCACATGGCTACTGACACCATTTGAATGTTATCAAGATACCCCCACCCCCAGAGGTTTCTTCCACTTTGGGGTCCCCTTAGACTTATTCAAACTTGAACATATGTTTGGCCTATTGTTTTTATGGCTACTCATGTCCTTTCTCTTTTCTCATTCTCTACTGTGCACATGTGCCCAAAGTTCTTCATTTTGCTTTTATTAGTATTCTTTGTTTTATCAAATGAGACGCAGTAATATTTTAAATTAATACTGATCGGTCTTGGGATAGTTATAATTTACATCTCACACCCAGTGTCAAGTGAATTTAAGTGCGCCTCGAATATGTGTTATCTTTATAAGTGTTGGGAACATAAGTTATTTCACCATATATATTTGAGAATTTATCCATTGCTAAGGTAAATGATGGGTTAAATAAATTAAGGATTAATTAAAATTTTCAATCAAATTTGGGATAAAATAATATCTTAAAATATAATTTCTTTTTGAATTTATGAATATAAAATGATAATACATTGGATCATTGGAGTTGGTGAAATATCTCAGGTGAATAGATTTAATGAAACAGAAAAGGATTGTTTTCATGTGGTCAAATGTTCCTTGTTCTTAATTGCCTATGTTTATTAATTTTTTTTAATGTTTCGATAAGTCCATTTTTTCCCCTTATCAAGAATAATAAATGCACCCTCTCTCTTTCTTTGTCTTATTTTAATTATTGTTTTTTCAAATAAATTTTTAAAAAATAATAAAAACAAAATATAATTTATCGAGTATATGGGGGGATGTTTATATTATTACTAGTGACAAATGCCGTGCGCTGCACGACCCAATATATGTTGCTAGTTTTAATTTACGCGGCATTAATAGAATTTTAAAAGTCAATTGAAGTTTTTATATACTTTTTAAATATTTTAAACTGTTAATTATTGAGATTTAAAATGTTTTTGCATTATTTTCAAATATATATATATATTACTTTTTATGTCCCATTTTGTGTGTTTTGAGATTTATGATATTTTTACGTTATTTCCAAAGACATGTTCTTCTCCATCTCTTTTTATATGACACTGATAAAATTTTAAGACTCAATTAATTTTTTTATGTCTTTTAAGTATTTTTCCTTTTTCCGTATCTAATTTATTTTGCTTATGAGTTCTTTAGACGAGGGTTCCCAGGAAACAACCTCTCTGCCTCTACAAGGTAGTGGTAAGGTTTGCGTACATTCTACCCTCTCCATGCCCCCACTTGTGGGATTCTACTGAGTATATGTTGTTGTTGTCGTCTTTTAAGTATTTTAAATTGTTAATTATCACAATGGCCTTGAATTTCTTTTTGTTGTTTTTAAATATAGTAAGAAAGACAAACAAATTAAAATGGAAGAACTACAAAAATGTATAGATACATCCTCAAGCTACTCTAGTAGACACGTCGAAAGAATCATCGAAAAATTATGGATATATCCTCAAGCTGTTCAAGCAGATATGTCGATCAGCTATCTGCTTAACTCTCAAGCAGGCATGTCAATCAACTGCCTGCTTATAGACGCTTATAAGATAGTAATAGATAGATATATCATTATATAAAATTGGATTTTATTTCTTAAAGACTTTAATCTTGAAACTTTATTTGAAATGGATCAAATTTTCATCAAAATTTTTTAAAATTTTAACCATAAGTTCAAAATGAGAGAAAAAAATGATCAAAATAGTCGTCAATGTATGATTTTAGCTCAAGTTAGTCCTTAATATATGAACTTGATGAAAATAGTTTTTAATATATAATAAAATATGATTATTTTGATCTTCAGCCTATAATTCTTTAAACTCTTGATCGCAAAAAACGTAATTTTAGAAGTACATAATAACCCATATGGTCATCCTTCTTATATATTAGTGTGGTACTGCTCTACATTATATATATAGTGAATGTACTGGTGTGATACTCAATCCACTGTAAAATTATACACATAATATATGTATTTAAAATCATTCATCCAATAACCCAAATGCATCATGAACTCACCCAATAAATTAAGTATATATATGTAGTCATCATCTGAAATTAAGTATATATATAAGGAACAAAAACTTATTTAAGTCAACAAACTCCTAAATATGAAAAATAAGGATACTGTGGCCAAGACTAACTCTTTGAATGAGACTCTTCTAGGGTGAACTATATAAGAATCAACGAAAATCCTAGCAGAGCAACTTTTGCATACAAAAACATTGATGATTTAGCCGCAAACACATTAGGCAAGCTTTAACAAAAGATCGATAGAAACAAAAACTAGAGTGTGAGGTTTTTCTTTTAGTCCTGTTTTTTTTCTACGTAGAAGCATTGTTGAGATTCATCATTGTTTAGTGACAATATTGTAAGTGAAAACGTTCTTTGAGAGAGTAGCAATTAGAAGTGGATTTGGATTCTTGTTAGGTAGAGTTAAAGATCGGAGTAGATCATTAAAGTTGTGAAGTCAGAAGTGAGTGAGTGATTACTGAGTTGTAATCTTAATGTTGTTCATCCTACACATTGTACGTAGTCATTGTTTCACTTATTGCCTGTTTCGGCTTCCTTAAGCCATAAAATCCTATCAGGCCCCCGCCAATGCTGCCGGGCAACCTGGGCTGCTTGCCGAGCTCGTTGCCAACCCACTCATATGATTTTTCAAGTATCGCAGCCCGGAACCCCATGCAACGCCAGAATCCGTGGGCTAACACCCACGAAAAAGTGTCGAAATCGCCTGCTTCGGCTTCCTTGGGTTATAAAATCTTACCAGGCCCTCGCAAACACCGCAGGGCCACCTGGGCTGCTTGCCGAGCTCGTTAACGTACTAGTATGATTTTTGGGGAATCTTAGCCTGGAACTCCAGGCAGCGCCAAAATTCGTGGGCTAACACCTATGAAAAACTGCCGAAATCACCTGTTTCGGCTTCCTTGGGCCTTAAAAATCCTACCAGGCCCTCGCCAACGCCGTCGGGTCACAAGGGCTGCTTGCCGGGCTCGTTGTCGACCCACTCATATGATATTTCGGGAATCTTAGCCCGAAACCCCAGGCAGCGTTAGAATCAATGGGCTAACACCCAGGGAAAATCGTCGAAATCGCCTGTTTCGGCTTCCGGGGGCCATAGAATCCTAACAGGCACCCGCCAACGCCGTCGGGCCGCTTGCCGGGCTCGTTACCGACCCACTCGTATGATTTTTTAGGAGTCTTAACTTGGAACCCAAGGCAATGCCAGAATTCGTGGGCTAACACCCACATAAAACTACAGAAATCACCTGTTTCGACTTCCTTGGGCCATAAAATCCTATCATGCCCCCGCCAATACTGCCAGGCCACTTGGGTTGCTTGCCGGGGTTGTTGGCCTACTCACATGAGTTTTTGGGAATCTTAGCCCGGAACCCCAGGCAGGGCAAAAATCCGTGGGCTAACACCCACAGAAAACTGCGAAAATCGCCTGTTTCGGCTTCCTTAGGCCATAAAATCATACCAGGCCCCCGCCAATGCCGCTGGGCCAGCTGGGCCGCTTTCCGGGCTCATTGTCGACCTACTCGTATGATTTTTCGGGAATCATAGCGGGGAACCCCAGGCAGCGCCAGAATCAGTGGGCTAACACCCACGGAAAACTACCGAAATCGCCTGTTTCGGCTTCCTTGGGACATAAAATCCTACCAGGCTCCCGCCAACACCGTTGGGCCTCCTGGGCCGCTTAATGGGCTCTTTACCGACCCACTCGTATGATTCTTCGGCAATCTTAGCCCGGAACCCCAGGCAGCGCCACAATCCGTGGGCTAACACCCATGGAAAACTGCCGAAGTCGCCTGTTTCGGCTTCCTTGAGACATAAAATATTACCAGGCCCCCGCCAATGTTGCCGGGACACCTGGGCCACTTGCTTGACTCGTTTTCGACCTAATCGTATGATTTTTCAACAATCTTATCCTGGAATCCCAGGCAGCGCCAGAATCCGTGGGCTAACACCCACGAAAACTGCCGAAATCGCCTGTTTCGGCTTCCTTAGGACATAAAATTCTACCAGGCCAAAGCCAACGCTGCCGGGCTACCTGGGCTGCTTCCCGGGCTTGTTATTGACCCACTCGTATGATTTTTCGAGAATCTTAGCTCGAAACCCCAGGCAACGCCAGAATCCGCGGGCTAACACCCATGGAAAACTGCTAAAATCGCCTGTTTCAGCTTCCTTGGGCCATAAAATCCTACCAAGCCCCCCGCCAACGCCGCTGGGCCACCTAGGCAACTTTTCGGGCTCGTTTCCGACCCACACGTATGATTTTTCGGGAATCTTAGCCCGAAACCCCAGGCAGCACTAGAATGCATGGGTTAATACCCACGAAAAATTGCCGAAATCACCTGTTTCGACTTCTTTGGGCCATAAAATCCTACCAGGCCGCCACCAACGCCATCAGGCCACTTGGGCCGCTTGCCAGGCTAACTTCCGATCCACTCGTATGATTTTTCAAAAATCTTAGCTCGGAACCCCAAGCAGCACTAGAATCTATGGGCTAACACTCACGAAAAACTGTCGAAATCGCCTGTTTCGACCTCCTTGGGCAATAAAATCCTACTAGGCCCTTGCCAACACCGCTGGGTCACCAGGACCGCTTGCCGGGGTTGTTGCCGACCTACTCGTATGATTTGTCGGGAATCTTAGCCTGGAACCCCAGGCAGCGACAGAATCTGTGGGCTAAGTCCCACAAAAAACTGCTGAAATCGCCTGTTTCGGCTTCCTTTGGCCATAAAATCCTACCAGGCCCCCGCCAATGCCGCCGGGCCACCTGGGCCTCTTGTCGGGCTTGTTACCGACCCACTCGTATGATTTTTTGGGAATCTTAGCCCGGAGTCCAAGGAAGCACCAGAATCCATGGGTTAATACCCATGAAAAATTGTCGAAATCACCTGTTTCGGCTTCCTTGGGGCATAAAATCCTACCAGGCCCCCGCCAACACCGTCAGGCCACTTGGGCCGCTTGCCGGGCTAGCTTCCGATCCACTCGTACGATTTTTCGTAAATCTTAGCTTGGAACCCCAAGCAGCACCAGAATCTGTGGGCTAATACCCACGGAAAACTGCCAAAATCGCCTGTTTCGGCCTCCTTGGGCCATAAAATCCTACTAGGCCCCTGCCAACACCGCTGGGCCACCTAGACCGCTTGCCGGGGTCGTTGCCGACCTACTCGTATGATTTGTCGGGAATCTTAGCCTGGAACCCCAGGCAGCGCCAGAATCCGTGGCACATGTGCACTTGTGCTCCATGGCACATGTGCACCCTGGGCACCATGACGTCGTGCACCCTAGGCACCATGGCGCTCCTGCACCCTGGGCACCATAGCGTTGGTGCACTTTTGCACTTATGCACTTGGGCTCCATAGTGCTCATGCACCATGGCTCCTGTGCACCTGGGCTCCATGGCGCTCATGCATGTTGGGCACCACAGGGCCTATGTACCCGGGCACTATG
This sequence comes from Solanum medicagineum, assembly GCA_026153255.1. Classification (NCBI taxonomy): domain Eukaryota; kingdom Viridiplantae; phylum Streptophyta; class Magnoliopsida; order Solanales; family Solanaceae; genus Solanum; species Solanum medicagineum. The sequence goes on from JAPFFP010000001.1 coordinate 2,926,699, forward strand.
GCACCTGTGCACCTGGCTCCATGGTGCTTATGCACCTTGGGCATTATGGTACTCATGCATCCTTGGCACCGATGTAGTTGGGCTCCATGGCGCTCATGCACCATGGGCACCATGGTGTCTGTGCACCTGGGCTCCATAGGGTATGTGTACTTGGGCTCCACAACGCTCATGCACCCTAGGCACTATGACGCTCATGCACTCTTGGCACCTGTGCAGCTAGGCTCTATAACGCTCATGCACTGTGGGCACCATGTTGTCTCTGCACCTTGGCACCTGTGCAGCTGGGCACCATGGCGCTCATGCACTATAGCACCGATGCACCTTTAGTGCCTATGCACCTGGGCTCCATGGCGCCGATGCACCTTGGTGCCTATGCAGCTGGGCTCTATGGTGGTCATGCACCCGGGGCACCATGGTGCCGGTGCACCTGGGCACGGCGCTAATGTACCCTAGGCACCATGGTGCCGGTGCATCTTAAGTACCATGGCATCTGTGCAATAAGGCACTATGGCGCCAGTGTACCATAGCACCAAAGCGTCGTTGAACCCTACATACCTGCACCCCAAGCACCATGGTGCCGGTGCATCATAGGTCCCTGTCCCTTGTGGCGTGCACCATAACACCATTCCTCCACGCTCCATGTGCAAAAACATGGGATGACGAGTTGACAACATGCGATGCCATACGTAGTCAAAAGAGTATGTACCACACTTCCAAACATTAGGTTTAATGTTATTCCACACATTGTGAAGTGTTTTATATTATTTTTCTAATTTATACATAATTTTTTTTTATTTACCTTTTATATATTGTGGAATTCTAATATTTTTCACGTCACCTTAGAGTTATAAAAATGCATTGGTATGAGCGATTTGTAGTTGTAGCTTAGCACGAGCGTAAACATGAGGCTACACTTCATACATAACAACGTAAAATGCCTTTTTTGGTGGCCATACCTCTTCAAAAAGATTTTGTATTCAAATGCTTTTGTCTAGGTTTGAACCCAGGTAGTTGAGGTCAAAAAGAGTTTTGAGTTAAACCAGCAAGCTAAAGGGTCATGTATGTTCATATAAAGCACTTTTAAATATCTATATTAAAGAGTAATGCTATGTGACGTGTTTAGTACAATTGATTCTCCAAAGTTAAAATTGACATTCACATCCACATCAACATGACATTTCATACTAAAAAACTATTTCGTTTCATCAGTTATTTACCAAAAAAGAATAAAAAATTCCTTCGAAATTGGGGAAAAATTAAAATTTAATGGGAAAAACCGCCTACGGGAGTTTGTACGCGTAGATCTCAAAAAGCTACCCCAAGTCAAGAAAACCGCCTAAAACGAACAACCGAGGCGAAAGTTATGATCATTTGAAATTTCACTAATTTACAACTACTATTTCTATTTCTGCTCCAACTTTACATGCCAATTTCGGGAGTATTTCTTATCCGATTTGAGTGATTCAAAGGTCCACGTGACCCGAATATTTGCAAGGATCGCCTTGGTGAAGTTGGATTTGGGTTTTGGCACATGTTTTGAGGTAATAATTCTGTTTTACCTGTTGTTGCTCTTGTAAATTGTTAAAAACTTTGATGTTGATATCGTGACCAATGCTTTGCAAGTATGTGTCGTGTCAATTTAAATAGTATTTATCATTAAATAAATAGAAGTTTATGCAAACAAAACAAAAAATATTATTAGTTTGGTACAATAGTTTAGTCTATTATGAAAAAGATAAAAATGAAAAAATTAATTCAATTACTTATAATATATATACGCCAATGTTTGGGTCAGCAGACAGGGTATCTGTGATCAAGATGATGAAAATTTTGAAGACATATGAAGAATATCAGGCCAGAGGATCAACAAATCCAGGAGTGCTTTTTATCTTCATGATAATAGCCCTCTATATGTAGCAATCAGATTGAGGAGACTTACAGGTATCAAACAAGGTAATTTCTCATTCACTTACCTTGGTTGCCCAGTTTTCTATGGAAGGAGCACGCTCTGCTACTTTGAAGAAATCTTGAGAAAGATTTCCAGAAGAATGTTTTTTTGGCAAAAAAAATTATTATCCTTCGGAGGAAAACAAATCCTTAACAGTCATGTTTTGAAGACTATGCCTATTCATCTTTTGTCGAAAGAATACACCAATTATTTGCAAATGTTTTTTGGAATAGTGTGGGTAGTATCAAAGGTAAACATTGGGTAACATGGAAGGACCTTTGTTATCCCAAAGAAGAGGGAGGACTTGAATTTAGATTCCTATATGATATTAATAAAGCTTTGTTTGCAAAGCTTAGGTGGATTTTTAGGACCTCAACTAATTCTATGTAGACACAATTCATGTGGACTAAGTATTGCAAAAAGATGCATCCTATGGTTACTACTAATCTTGGAGCATCCATGGTGTGGAGAAATTTGATAAAGATCAGAGAGAAAGAGGAGATAGATCATGAGATCTGGTGGCAACTGAATTCAGGTACCTCCAATTTTTGGTTTGACAATTGGACTAAATTGGGTGACTTGTATTTCATTGTTTATAGCCTAGTGGAGGATGAAGATGCAGAAGTTAGGGATTTCATAGATAATAGACAATGGGCAAAAGACAAATCATAGAAGTGTCTGAATGTAGAACTGGTGGATTTCATCATAAAATCTATCCCTGTTCCACATGAGGAAGACAGGATGGGTAGAGCTTGGTGGATGGAGAATGCAACAAGGGCTTTCACTTTTAAATTAGCTTATAGTTTAATAAGAAGAAAGAAAAATGAACAAGAATGGGCAAAGAAGATTTGGGTGAAAGGGCTGCCTTTGAAGATTGCTTTTTTTCCTATGGAGGGTGAGAAAAAGAAGAATAACAACTGATGATAACCTGAGGAGAATGAAAATTTAACTGTTGTCAAGTTGCTATTGTTGTGAGAATAAATATGTGAAAACTATGTCTCATTTATTTCTAATAGCTCCCACAGCCCTAAGGTTGTGGAAGCAGTATGTTAATTGTGCAAGTATTTAATGTGAAGGAAGACACTTACAACACCTAGTTCATACATACTGGAATTTTCAAGGACCTTATAAACTGAGGATTATGCAGTGTATTTCAACCATACTTATGTGGCATTTGTGAAAAAGGAGAAATGCTTTCAGGCATGACAAAGAGTCTTCTTATACATGGAAGGTGATACAGTGTCATAGAGTAATATCCCAGGTAATAACATGCAACTATCCGGGGATTAAACAGGTTCCATATCAATAGGGAGATATAGTAGACCTTTTTAGCTCTTATGGGTCTAAATTATATTGCATAAAAGTCTACTGGAAGCCTGCATAAGATGAATGGGTGGTATGCAATACAGATGGAGCAAGCAAAGGAAACCTTGGACCAAGTACTTATGGGTTTTGTCTAAGAAATAAGTAGGGTAATCTACTGTATGCTGAGCTGATAGGATTGGGATTACAAACAATATGGAGGCAGAAGCTATAGCTGTGAAAGAAGCTCTAGAATATTGTTTGAGGAAAGGAATTAGCAAGGTGAAAGTTCAGACAGACTCTTAATGAGCTCTCAAACTAATGCTAAACAGGGAATGGGGAGTCCCTTGGGAGCTAATAGAGATAGTTGAACAAATACAAAGTAAGATGCTAACATTAGTGATCAAAATAAAACACATATTTCGTAAGGATAATCAACTGGAAGATTATATTGTAAATGAGATAATTACTGAGCAAAGTAAAGTCACATTTCAGTTTTTCACAATTGCCACCTACAGCTAGAAGATTTCTAAATATGGACAAAAATCAAACCCTAATGTTGAGAATCAGAACTACAGTTATACTGCATCGAGAAGCATGATGATATTTACGGTTCTGATTATACAGATAATTTTACAGGAATAATATTAGACTTGTGGGAGCAAAAAATACCCAACAAGAGGGCCAAGGATTTACAGTCAGTAGGGTTAGTAAGGGTCTTAATATAAGCCTAACAAAAAGGAGCTACGAAGGTGGTCAAAATGCTAAATCTGCATCAGCTGTGGGGTGCATGAACAGGAAGATCCACGAATCTGAAGAGACAACACATCTTGCTGCAACATCAAACCTTATGGTTAAAATCGCAGCTATTAAAGAGGATCCAAGAAAAGAAGATAGATGGAAAGTTACTTACAAGTTGAGCTTCAAGGTTAGAAAAAGCCGATGTTCGACATGAAAGGGAAGACTGATCCAAGGAGAGTTACTGCATCATATGCTGGAGAAGGAAATGGGTCACGATTCACATATGGAACTGAAGGGAGTAAAGGGGAGGCTTCACTTACTAGATAAATACACCAAGGGGGAGAAGAAGAGGAGGAAATCGTCTAGCCATCTCCAAGCGTCTGAACACCTTTTGGTAGCACACAAAGGAGAAAAGCCTAGAATAGGAAAGGACAGTCAAGTAGTATCTAGAAAGTCTTATTCCGTAGGTTATCTGTATTTTAACTGGAAGATGGGCTTCGGGATCTTCTTGTACTTGGGTTGTTTATTTGGAGTTGAATAAAATGAGTCTGGTGGCCTAAAATTTAATTTTACAAAAAAAGAAATATAGATACGCCAATAATTTTTGATCTTATGTCTATTTAGATGTTATTGCATTGTTTTGGTATCTATGAAGTTGCGTCATTCATTTTAATATCCTATAAAATTATTCTTGATATTTTGCACATGTTCCCTTTATATATATAAAATAATAGTCATTCGTTGTATAAGCATGTATAATCAGTGTATATTTCATGTATAATCAAGTTATATTTCAATTTTTGAGTGTATCATAATATATATTCAGTGTATGGCGCATACATAATTAATCTATATTGTATAGTCAATGTATACTTTCTATATATATTCATTGTATGACACGTATATGATTAATCTACATTGTATAGTTAATGTATACTTTCTATGGCTTTTGACAAGTTATATTGTATAGTCATGTGTATTTTCTACGATTTTGGGCTTTTCTTTATATAAATAAAAGAAGACTATGCTTATTGTAAATTAATATGTTTATTTTATATATTTGAAATTACCCCTAAAAAAAATCTACAAGAAAGTCAACAACTCCATCAAAAACTGACGTAGACAACAACAAAAACTCAACCAAAATAATTCGGGCTTAGTTAATACAAAAATGTGTAAATTATATAACTAGAGAAACATATAATATGTATATATATAAGTTATACCACAACACTATGAAAAAAATTTCAGTTTATAGCTAAAGTTAGAGTTTTGTTGCTATTCAATTCGACAGATAAGCATATACAATTCACGTTTCTCCACTATTTGCCCGATCTTGCTCACCTATCTCCTACCTCGCCCAGTCTCGCTTGTCAGATATACAAATACATATGTATATCAGTTACACATATTATTTGACAACTATACACATATAATTTGACAGATATACATATACAATTCGCCTCTCTTCACTCTCTGCCTCTCTTGCTCGCCTTTTTCCTCTCTCTCTTGATCTCACTCGCCTCTCACCTATAATATATAGCTATAAATTGTAATTCTAACAAACTATATTTTTTTTTGCCTTACCATATTTCAAGTATTTGCTCTTTTTAAAAAATCTTCAACAAAAAAATTAATTTTACATGCTATTAGGATCCTCTTGTACTTAAGAGATTTAAATATTAACTTTTAAAAGGGGTATGTAAGACTCCCACATAATTTAAATGAATCATTGACAATTTCATTATAATTCTTTACTCGATATGATACTATGTGTTATAATAGGTATTGGTGGCGTTGTACATTTTAATATTAATAAAACTTAAAACTATTGATGCATAAACTGAACTTACTTGCCTTTTACTTTATTTTAAGTTACATTAATGTAAATTAAACATCGTTACATGCAACTATTTTATTAATGATATAATTATATAAATATTTTTATATCATTAATTTATAAAACTTAAAACACTTTTTGAATTTAAAATAATCTACAATAATGTAGATAGGAGAAAAGTTGATAGTACATGAGTTTGTTTCAAATTTTGTAGAGTCACAATTTAGTCGATTGCATATAACTATAATTGGAAATATAATATTTTTATAAGTCCCTTTATCTCAAGCTTATAATTAAAAATAAGTGATATGTTTCAGTTCTTACCTGGCTCATATTGTATTGAAAAGTTAGATCACGTCATAGCTAAAAAAACAAACTATTTTTCCATCGAATTTTTCACTAAATATATTTAGTAGACATTTTTATAGATATGTTACATAAATAGATGAGAAAAAAATGCTAATATTTTTATACATAAAAAAATTAGAAATTTTCTCGCTATGATAATATGTTTTTCACCATATATTTTTTTAATAAATTGATTCAATGAAAAATTATATTTTATAGCATAAATTTTCTACTGATTCACCGTTTTGCCTCCAAATTTCTCTTCCTCACGAACTCAGGCTTTTATTATGTTTACAGTTCAATCCAAGATTAGAGTACATATTTTGGAGATATGAGTGGTGAAAAATCAATTTAAATTAAATATAATTTGCTATTATTAAACAAGCTTGAAAAAGTACGTTTGAACATCAAATTTAACTTTTGGTAGAAATTTGGAGAGGGTAATGTTTGGACTCGTTAAAAATAGTTGGAAGAGCTTGTTTATAAAATCTGAAGAAAATATGGATAGAAATAAAAATTGTAATTGAAAATTGTAAGATCTTTATAACTAGAACCGTCAATATGAGTTAGGCTGTTAAACTTGTCTAAGCTAACTCATGATACAGTTGGTACAGTTGGGTTGAGCTAGGCTGTTGAACTTTCCTAACCTAACTTATGATAAGTTGGGTTGAGCTAAAATTTTTGGAGTTTATTTAAAAAATAGATTTTTTAATCCGACACTAATAAATCTGTTGATTTGTGGGGCATGAACAAGATGGGGGGTTGGGTCAATCCTGTAACACTTCGTAAAATTACCGAAACACTCCTAGAACATAATCGTGAGCATAACACGTCTTCCCAAGCTCCAATGGGAAATTCGAGATCGAATTTGCGATCAGCGTGAAAAATCGAATGAGAAAATAGCCTCGACTAATTTTAGAGCAACTGAGTCAAAAAATAATTTTCGCTAATTTAATCGAAAATAGTGTCGATCCGCGCCCCTGGTGCAACGCGGACGGGGAGCGAAGTTACACTTGGGTTTTTTAAAAAATTTTTTGATGGGAATGAGAAAAATTCGTTTGGAAAATTTTTGAAGAAAAATACATTGGCCTGCACCCCTGGCGCGTCGCGGACCAGAGCATTTTAGTGACGCTTTTCTTTTAAAATTCGGGAAGGGTATTTTGGGTATTCATAACCCATTTTAAGTCTCAAAACGTGTTTTAACTCCTTTAATTTGTATGAAGGGTTTCAAAAACCCATATTCTCCTAGTTCTAAGTATGTGAAAGTTTATGAGAGAGATAGCAAGAAAAGGATTGAGGATTTTCAAAGTTCGGGTCAAATTCTTGTTGAAGATTAG
>JAPFFP010000001.1:2934314-2958516 GCA_026153255.1 Solanum medicagineum
AAGGCGAACGGGAACCGACCGAAAACCCGAACCGCTTGACTGACCCCTTCATAGTCCATTCATTAAGGTTGGGGATGGCTGGAACCAATCAGAAGTGCAAATCGCGCAAGCGAAGCCGGGAAACGGACCGCAGCGCAACGAGTAGGACTCGTGTTGGAGGAGTTTTGAGCGTGAGCTAACACTCATGCAGCGGCAAGGACCCGCAACTCTCGAAGGGGCCACCAACTACCTGAATCACTGTAGCAACCCTCTCTTTACTCAATGGATAGCGCTTATTCTCTTCAACAATTCCGATCCTCTAAAATTAAGCATATACATATGTCTATGTAGCATGATACACGTAAAACGTTATGTAGTATGTAAAATTTTTATATGGGACGTTAAGTAGAATGGATGTGTCTATTATTTAATTTATATAAATTTAAATATTTATTTGTACACGTTCAAAGTTTGAAGATGTAGATGTTAATAAAAATCAAATTAAATAACATATTTATGTATCATGCATATTAATCATTTTCAATTTTATACCATATGAGATAATATTTTAAGGATTATTTGCTAAAGTACATAATAAAAAATAATACTACATATATTAACTTTGTGTGTTAGAAAACATAGCCAGATGCATCCTCATACCATCCAAATTATCTTTGTTAGATAATAATTTTAATTTAATCATATTTCAATAAACTATAAACTACTGATCTCTCTTATATGTATTACTATACAAGAAGTGTCAATAAAGCAGATATTTTTTCGTTAATATGTCTGCTTGAGTTGTCTGCTTCTGTGCCGCTATTATATGAGACCGCAAAAATAATTTGCGGATTCATTAATTTATTTTCAAAATAATTTCATTATATTTCTTCAGCTGCTACGATTATGATTTTGCAATGTTGCTTCAATTATGCTTTTTATAATATTAGCCAAAATAAATTATTGCAGTGAGTTTTTTAATTTAATATTTCCAAAGCAATTCGATTATTTATTTTTGTGAGTTTTTTAATTTAATATTTTCAAAACAACTTGATTATATTTCTTCGTCTGCTTCAATATGAAACCCACAAAAAAAGTTTGCGGGTTTCGTAATTTAATATTTCCAAAACAGTTTATATTTCTTCGACTGCTTCTAAGTCTAATAATTAATAACTTAAAAGTTTAAATATACATACAAAATATCTATTTACATCATAAATATTAAAATTAAAAAATATTTATTGGGCCCGTATAAACACGAAAGCTCAAGACTAGTACATATATAGGGTCAAAATAAAGGAGAAGTGATATGTTGTGACCATTAGAAATTTTAAATGTCCCAATTTTAATGTCACTATTGTCTATTTTATGTAAGTAGAAAATAATTTATTTATCACATGAAAAGTTTGATAATTACTGTCATATCAAAAGAACTATTTACCTATATTTTTATTTCTTCCCCTTTCAAATTTCCACCTCGTTAATTAGATAAATGAAGAGAAGACCAATTTTAATTTTTTAGTATTAATTTTCTTCCCTTTTTGATGCTTGATTGTATTAAGTAAATTGGAGTAAAAAATAAATAAATGTATACTAGTTAATTAGCTAATATAACTATAGTCTGAATTATTTACAGCTCGGCGCAAAAATCTAGGTGTAATCATAGTTTAAGTTTTGCATAATTCGCGCGATTTTGTACAAATATTGTGTATATTAGTTAATTAGCTAAAATAACTATAGTCTGAATTATTTACCGCTCGCGGTAAATATCTAAGTGTAATCATAGTTTAAGTTTTGCATAATTCGCGCAAGTTTATACAAATGTTGTGTGTGATTATACAAAAGTTAAGCGCTCAAATTATATAGTGAAATATACAAACATTGTGAATTGTATAGCGAACTATATAAAGTCTATGTCGAATTGTATAGCGAAATATACAAACACTATACAAAAACTATGAATTATATAGCGAATTATACAAACGTATACAAATGGTGCACGAATTATATAACACTGTTATAACAATAATTACAAACTATAATTATTCAAATTATAACTATAAAGTATAATTAAAATACTTTTTAGTGGCTATACGAAGAACTACTCAATACTAATATTATGAATAGTGACAATATTTGTTTGTTGAGACAATTTACTAACACATAAAGAACAAGATAAGTTTGATTGTTTCTTACAATTTTTCTTTTTAAAAATTTAAATATCTTATACTAATATATAAATTTTAGATGGATTACAAGTGAGTTCATGACATGTGCTACATCTATTGCTAAATATTTTTACAGTAGTAATTTATTATCGTTATAAGAAAAATCTGTTGTAATTAAATATCCTTTTTATTGTAGAGAAAAATCAGTACATCAAAATTATACATTAACACCACTTAATTCCCATATATTTCCTTTTCTTATTCCTCCTTCCATTTTTCGATGGTCAAGTTATCGTTAACGTTTAATTTTTACGTCGAGATGAAATAAATATGATATGTATAAGATGTGTATATATATGTCGTATAAAACACACACACATATATATAAAGTTATATGAAAAGTGTTTTGATAAAACTATAAATGTAGTGTGTGTATATATATAAATATATATATTTTATAAAAAGTAAATATAAAATGTAAATGAAACAACTACAGATAAAAGTATGTATACTGTGTATATATGGATTTTATAAAAAAATCAATATGAACTGTATATGAAAAGTCTATTAATAAAAATGTGTGTGTATATGTATATAATGTATCACAAGACATTTCAAGTATAATGAAAATCAATTTTATTTTTGGTACTAAAGATATATAATTTTTTTTTTATACAGTACATAATCTCTTTTAATTTAATTAAATCATAACAAAATTATTTTAAAGTCCATTTATAATTCCATAAACCGTATTTTATTATTTTTTTAAATATAATTTTTCTTTGTCATAATAAAACACGTGGGCCCATGCCTACTGCCACGTAGGATGACAAGTCATCTTTACCATATGTAAAACTGTGACTTTAACATTCACTGCCAGTAAAAACCACGACGCCAGATGCATTGCTCACGCTTAGGATAATTCCTATTATCCCCCTCATAAAACAAAAGAATTACACACTCAATCACCTTAACTTAGATTAAACACAAGGGTAAAAATGTCATTTTGGACCAATTAGCTTTAACTTCAAAATTCTTATAAGATCATTAGATCTTGATTAAAACTAAAATCCCATGAAGTTGTTACACATCTCTTAATTTTCAAAATTCTCCGATCGCAATTTCTACGAAAATTGCTGGTATTCTTCTCATCGTCATTCTTATCTCTTTTCCTTTTTGAATCTAACAATGATACTACAACGAAATGTGGTTCAAATATTGATAGATAAGGATGTAGAAGCAATAAATATGAGGCATTAAAATTGAAACTTATTCCTTCTAGTCTAGCGGCCTCTTCATCTGTTATTATAACTCGAGAAATAGAGAGAATTACAATCCTTATTCTACCTAAAATTCACGAAATTTTATAATGTCCAATAAGATAGTTTTATAACAGTATCGTTGGTTTTGAGATTTTTTAGCTAGTATAGTGATTGATTGTTATATATCTATAAGAAAAATTTAACATCCGAACAGTATTTTGGCTGTTAAAAGCAAAACAAATGCGTAACTTTTTTCTTTAATAAAAAAATTACCGTTTAATGCCAAATCTTAAACTTAATAAAGAGGAGAAACGTTTTAATAATGAAAATATGTATTGATATTATATTCTTTGTCATAAATAGTGTAGTAAAATATTTGATCAAAATGTGTAGACCTATTTTTATTGTTAATATTAGAGGTTCTATTTCTTAATTATTATATCACCAAAAAAAGAAGATATCAATTATAAAGAAGTTATAAAATATAAAAAATCAATTTTGAAAGAAAAAAACCTTGATTTAATATTGCCTTGACTTGAGTCTCCACCGCACCTATTTCTTACTTGCTTGTAGCGATTGGTTAGGCTAGACCGGTTAGAACCTCTTTGCCGTTCTCAATTCTGATTGAACTAGGGAGGATCGAGGGGAGATTGTTCTTCCTCAGCTGTCTTGTTAACCAGTTATAGTAGTGTTGTTATATGAGACTGTTATTATAGAGAGTTCTGATCATATATACAATCATTTATATTATACGACACCTTTTTGTTGTAGCATAATGTCTATATTCATATAGTAAGATTTTTTAACCTTAATTAATAATTTAATGCCATGTCAATGCAGGTTTTAGAGCTAGGAATAATTGTACACTCAATAGTAATTGGATTATCCATGGGAGCTTCTGATAATTCATGTACAATTAGGCCATTAGTAGCTGCTATATGTTTCCATCAACTATTTGAAGGAATGGGCCTAGGTGGTTGCATCTTGCAGGTACATATATTCGCTTAATCGATCACGAATATATAACAATAACAACTATGTCTCAGTTCTGATGCTATGATTTTGATTGCGTATATACAACAATAACAACTATATCTCAGTTCTGACGCTATGATTTCGACCGCGTATTTACAACAATAACAACTATGTCTCAGTTTTGATGCTATGATTTTGATCGTGTATATACAATAATAACAACTACGTCTCAGTTCTAACACTAGATCGCGTATATACAACAATAACAACTATGTCTCAGTTGTGACGCTATGATTCCATTCGTGTATATACAGCAATAACAACTACGTCTCAGTTCTAATACTAGATCACATATATACAACAATAACAACTATGCCTCAGTTATTACGCTATGATTTTGATCGTTTACATACAACAATAACAACTATGTCTTAATTCTAATACAATGATTTAGATCGCATATACACAACAATAACAATTATGTCTTAGTTCTGATGCTGTGATTTTTATTTTATTTTTCGCGTTCAGGCGGACTATGGTATGAAGATGAAACCAATGTTGGTGTTGTTTTTCTCAATAACAACACCATTTGGTATAGTACTTGGAATTGGACTATCAAATGTGTATAGTGAAAATAGTCCAACATCACTCATTGTTGTGGGATTGTTGAGTGCATGTTCAGCAGGTTTATTGAATTATATGGCACTTGTGGATCTTCATGCTGCTGATTTTATGGGTGAAAAATTGCAAAATAATATGAAGCTTCAATCATGGGCTTATCTTGCTGTTTTGTTAGGTGCTGGTGGAATGTCTGTCATGGCCATGTAGGCCTAAAAAATATTTTTATTTTAAAATATTTTTGTATGTGGTCAGTGGCGCGTGTAATACAATCGAATGTGTAATCGAGTGTCAAAGATTTTTTTTTTTGAATATTTTAGTTTTGTTTCCATCATTATTGGGCAGTTATGAGTCATGAAATTAATGTGTAATTTTTTTTTTTCAATTTGTGCCACCAAATATTTTACTTTCTTTGTTGGAGTTGAATTAATTTTTCAGATCGTTATTTTTTTTGTTAAAGAAAATTCGATAAAAAAAGAAGAGAAAACTACCTAAAATAAACTTAATGTGAAATTATTTATTCAAATTGGACCCAACCCAAACTATTTATCCTTAATGGATCTATAATCCTGTAACACCCCACATCTTACAGTACTAGTACTATGCAAATGAAACGTGATATGGCTTTTCAAATTAGCGCCAATTTTTAAAAGTGCTTGATTCTCAAATTAAAGGGCGATATGTATGTCTAACGTTGAAGAGGGTCGAGTGTAAATAAGTTTTAAGTCAAATTGAGGAGATGACAACCTTAAACGAGGTGAAAGAAGTGAGATGCTTGTAGGACTTAGGATGCTAGCAGGTGAGTCACCTACATGCTTAGCTTAAATATCTAGCTAAACGGAGACGAGGCCCGACGCCAAATCTGTCCAAGTCCGATAATGAATAAAGTCCGTGTTAAGGGTGTAACTTTATTCCATGTTTTAGCACTGTAAATGGACAATATTTTCAGCCAAAGAAGAGTAGAGAAAGGGCTCAAGTACAACACAACTCACTTGATGAATTGGGCCAAAACTAAGTAAGGAGAAAAGAGAAAAGTGGATAAGCAAGGCCCAACCAGTTTGAACCAAATAAGGCCCAAGTGAAAGGGCCAAGCTGCATCACCAGCTTAATAAAGTAAGGCTAAAAATGCCTTAGTAGGTTGGCCAAAATCCCCCTTTAAAAAGGATTTAAAACAGCTCCCTTAAGCCATATTAATTTGGATAAAAAAATCTGCTTTTCTTGGTTATTCTTTGCCACCTTTCAACGTGTGAAAAGTAGACCTCATAACCTTACAAGGGTTCCTAAAACAAACCTAAACCTTAAAGTTAAAGGTAAGTAATGATACTTGTGTACATAGTATGGTTTGTTTATGAAAAACAAGAAGTATATGCTAGTTATGCTTGTGCTAGAAATTTGGACAGCATGTGTCCTAAGGATTGTTGTGCACTTTTCTTGTTACTTAAGAGGCTTTTCTCTTCTTGGTTGGTTGAGTTATAAAGTAAGACTTATGTTCTTAACAAGGTTTATTTTGTTAGTGATGTAACCAGGCTGCTGCATCTTATTTACAGCCTGCAATAGTGAGTTCTTATATGATATCGTAATTGTGTTCTTAATATGAATTTGTGGGCTGGTGGTTGAGAATTTTTGCTCCATGACCTCCATCTATTTTGGAACTATTTTTGGACTGTTTTAACACTGATTGTATATGTAAGCATGTTGCTGGTTTATTAAGAATACACAAGAAAAACATGTAGTTTGGTTGAAGTTAAAACAGATTTGGGATTGTTGACATCAAACTGTAGCGAGACGACGTAACGTTATGCCGCTTACTTGTATGTTTTGTATAATTGTTATGTGTTATGCTTTGTGGGCTGTTGTAAGATTGTTATGGCACTAAAACAGGCTGCATATGATATATATATGAGAATGTGCATTAGAAAATACGATTAGAGGCGGAAAGGTTGAAAGAATACGCTCGAGTTTATAATTATACGTTTGCTGCCCGTGTGTTATTTTTTTATGAAATTGGGTTGCCAAGATGTATCTATTGGCTACTAATGCTAGTTTTATCACCTACTATATTGTAGATAAATATTTGGAGAAAGGAAAGGTTATCTCGAGGTAATAACGAGGTGGTACAACGAGGTATGTAAGACTACTCGATTTCGTATTACTTGGCATGAAATCTAGATTCTTCCTTGGTACATAGAGGCTTTTACCTACTCCGATGTAATAAACAGCCATGTCTCCACTCTTTCACATGTTCATATGCTCCCGTACATAGTCACTTGCAAACCTGCATACATACTTGGATACCAAGATACACGGTTCGTTCTACTAAATAAAATTCATGTGTTGCTCTACCTCATATGCACTTCATTATTTGTGTAATCTACTCCTTTCATTATGGTGTTGTCTTTTGTGATTGTTTAAATGTCATATGCTGTATCTACAGTCCTACAGTTCCAATATTATGACCACCAAAAGAAGCATCTCAAAAGTAAGTGAAAGATAAAGCATATTGCCTATTGATGGGTGGTATCCCGAGGGGTGGAAGAATTACCTAGCCAGGGTCGATCCTATCACGGGGGGTAGCCCAAGTGGTGAAAGAATAAGCCTAGCCAAGGCCGATCCTCATGTAGATTTACCACTGATCAGGTGGTCGTTTGTATTAGATGCTGTGCACAGATTATACAGTAAAGGTAAAGTAATAAAAATAACATAAAGTACAGGATCCCACAGTATAACTACAGGTGGTCTCTTATCCTACACTAGTGCATAGTTTCATTTGAGTTGTTACTTCATATACAATATTTTCCGCCTTACATATTCAGTACATTATCTCGTACTGATGTCCCTTACGGGGGACCTGCATTTCATGCTGCAGGTACAGGTGCTAGTAGATCTCCCCAGTTGGAGTACAGGGTATCCAGCTGCTGTTACCAAGCTCCAGGTTGCTTCAAAGCTTTGTGTGTCTAGAGCTTATATTTTTGTATTGTATAGTTAGTCGAGGCGGGGCCTGTCCTGACCCTTATCAGATACTTTTCCTTATTTAGAGGTTTTGTGGACTATGTAAATTAAAGTGTGGTCATGTCTCATACTTTAGACAACGTGGCCCCAATGGTCTAGCCATATGCATTTCCTTTTGGCTTGTTATTACTGCTTACTTACTTAAAGGCATGTTGAATGAAAAAATCCCTTGTATTATGTATAGAAAGCGCATGGATACATGTTGGTTCTCCCGAGCCTTATCGGCAACGAGTGCGAGTCCGCCTTAACGGGACCCTTCTGCATGACAGATTTTAGCTATTTACCTCTTATCCCATTTTTTTCTTTTTTTTTATTTCGCCCATGATGTCAGCACGACACTAACATGGTTACAACGAATTAATCCTCTGTGATACTTGGCCAGTATATTAATACCATATGAGTATCATATAGGATGTGCTTAATCCTCTGTAACACTCTGTCAATATATTGATACCCTATCGTATCATATAAGATTGAACTCTTTTTTCTATAAAATAAATAAGAAATAGTTTAAAAAATTATTAAAATCTAAACTAGTAGAAAATATATTCTTTGTAATACTTCATTGGTATATTGGTACTATATCGATATTATATAGAACTGGAGCTTAATTCTTTGTATACTCCATCAATATTTTGATACTTTATCGGTATCATATGGTTTTGGGCTCTTTTTTTAAGTGATAAGACAATTAAGAGAAAATTATTAAAATCACAAACTTATTTATTAAACTATAAATTAATAGAAAATATATTCTTGTGATACTCCATCGGTATATTGATTTCATAACGGTATCACTTAGGACTGAGCTTAATTCTCTGTGATACTCCATGGATATATTTATACCCTGTCAGTATCATAAAGTTTTGAGTTCTATTTTAAGAGATAAACAATTAAGAGAAAATTATTGAAGTCACAAACTTATTTATTAAACTTTAAATTAGTGGAAAATATATTCTTTGTGATACTCTATCGGTATATTGATATCATATCAGTATCACATAGGACTGAACTTAATCTTCTAAGATACTCTACCAGTATATTGATACCCTATTGCTAGGCGCTAATGTCAACATGACATCAATGCACAAATTTTAATAGTAGGGAGATAAATTAAAGGAAGTATATGAATATAATAAGTTTGCTTCAAAGGAGCATAAGCCTAGTTTTTCCTTTATTTTTAAAGGAAAACCTATCTAATTACACATACTTCGCTATCATATTTACTGTTAGTACCTATACTCTCGAAATACTATGTATCTTACCATTAATTAAGAGTTTTTATCATTTATTGAGGAAGATACACTTAGATACATATAAAATTTGTCATTAGATACACTAACATAGAGAGACAGGCAATCGAAATGGGAATGGAGGTGACAAGATCCATATTTATCCCAAATACATGTGGATTACACCAGAACATGTATCTGTATGTATTTGACATGATTTGCACGTATCTGAGTTACCAAATACATGTGTGAGTGACAACCGAGATTAGAAAAAGGCGAGGGACGCAAGAGATTTACTATCTATTCCAAATACATGCGAATATTTGGATACAATGTACCTAAAATAAATTACACCTAATTTTGACCTCATATATCCATAGATACATGTATTTAGACTTATCTGTATGTATCTAATGCAAAAAATACGATAAAATGCATAATATTGCACACTAGATTATATGTACGTAATTTTCTCCTAAACTAGTGAGATTTATGTAAATTCGTCTATTTTATTTTTTATTTTTTTGGTTTGATCAAGGGTGAATGTAAGACATCCGACTACAACATGGCTATATGGGCGTAAAATGATTCTTTATTTTTTTTTTCTTTTGGATTTGTAGTTTTGTTTCCATCGTTAGTGTGTAGTTATGAGTAGTGAAATTGAACAATGTGTAATATTTTTTAATTTAATTTTTAATTCGTGCCACCAAATATCCGTATTCACTCTCTTTGTTATAGCTGAATTGATTTTGCATATGATTTTGTTGAAGGAAATTTGGATAAAAAAGAAATATTATTTTATGAGATAGTTGAAAGTCCATCTAAGAGATGGAACGTGAAAAGCATTTGCATATGATAGTAAAAGCATATGATTATTCTTCCATGTTAATTATCACTATACGTAAATTTGAGATCATATTTTGCCATCTTATTTGGATAAAAGAGTCCAAAGTGATTCTCTGTGACTTCTCCTTGCTTTTGATTTTCATCAAACATCGCAAATAAATAAGTTTCTATGATCCTTGCTGGTTTCTTTGGTGTTCCAACTCCGCTTCTAACATGATTAACCAAATTTCGATAATATATTTGAGCATTTTCTATAGTTGCTGAAGGGTGTCCATAAGAAGGCCAACCACTTTCCGATACAACAAGCTCCACATTTGTTCCTCCAGCTTTTTCTATGGCAAAATATGTAGAATCCAAAAGGGCATCAAAAAGATTTTGATATCCTATTGAATTTGTCCCTTGTTGGTTGAAAAGTGCATAAGAAAGCGGGATATCAATCGTGTTATAAATATGGGCAAAATAAGGGTAAATATTGACTAAGATTGGAAGGTTCTTTTGTAACAGGAATTCGATTATTGGATTAATGAAACCCTTAAATTCTTCACGAAAAATACTCTCTTTGGGTGGGTAAGTGTTAGCCAAGAGTCCTGAATATGTCGAAGTTGAGACCTTGATCTTATCTTGTAATTCTGCTGCTAGTAATGCGTTGTGAATATTTTTCATCGCGGGAAGAACATGTTGTGAAAATTGGCCATTATTTGGAGTGACTTCATTTCCTATAGATATATATTTGAATTTAACATGTGGAAAATGACTTTTTATATTATCTTGAACCCAACCATTGGCACTTGAAGGATTGGTTAAAGCTTGAAGATCTTGATTTGGAACATCAAGAATTATTTCAATGCTACTTTCTTTGAGAGCATTGAAGACATTTGTATCTGGATAGTAAATTCTAAATTTTTGGATACCATTAGCCTTGTATAGATTTATGACATCTTGATCTGATGGTAAATTGTTGGCAATTTTTCCATAACATACTCCAATATTAGAATATGCCCCTATACATTGAAGGAAAAAGAAAAAGAAAGTAGTGTCAGAATAACAATAACGTATTCATTCAGTGTAAGCCCATAAGTGAAACTTGGAGAGGGTTATGTACATGTACACAACCTAACTTCTACCTTATTAAGGTAAAAAGACTATTTTCAACAGTTCGACTCAAGTAAATCATATCCAAAAAGTAAATAAGTAAAATATAATAACGAAAAAGATTGTTATTTAGACAGAATAAAGCAACTTTACATATATAAACATATATACTCATAATTGGCGAATTCGTAGGTTCAATTCCTTCTGGATGCACGCCAGTGGGACTCTCCAATAAGTCTATTGGAATTGGCTTTGTATCAATGGAATCTCATCATCCATACATAACAAATTTATGTCGTATATTCATATCCTAATATATGAACAGTAAGAACTAGCATTTTTACTGATATTATAACTCATAAGGAAGAAAATCGATTTATATAGATGGAATCAAATATGAGGAAAAGTCAGTAGACTTCTAATGTCAAATTAGGATCAACTAGGACAGAAATAAAGCATTGGATCAAACTCTTCTTTGGTCTTATGTGTATGTATGTATGTGTGTGTATATATAAGGTTCTTATAACAATATCATACAATATATAATCATAATCAAAATATATAATATGATCCGAGTAATCAGAGTTAAAATAAATATAACTCGTACCATATATTCATGTGAAAGAAAGAAAGAATAAGTACATATATAATTGATCTATAATTATTCTAAATTTAATAATTTCAAATTATGAATTCGCTTCTTACGCGTATGTGTATAGAAATAAAGAAAAAGACCTGTTATTTGAAGATTGCACATCAATAGCCAAATAAGTTTAAGGACATCTGCAGCCAAGCCACTTTTAGTGTACAAGTAGCACAAAGCCATAGCAAAAAAAATGGAACTGTTATTTGTATATTAAGGAACTATCTTATTGCTTCTTATATAAGTAAGCATTAAAAGCATATTCATTTTCTTGGTTCGTTAGCGCTGTTTTTTAATTTCAGATAAAAAATTCAGGTCGGAAAATTCAACCATACCAAGTGAGACACTACATAACATACTAGTGCAATCTTGTCAAAAAGTGAAAAAAATTTGCACGAATTTGAATTCAAAAGTCAGCAATGAATCTAAAATTTTTACCAAAGGATTTGAAAAATTAATAAAAACTCAAAATGAATTTTGAACCTGTCAACCACTAATTAAATAAACCTATAAAATCTTTGTATATACATAAAGATGTTAAAATTATCTTATTGTATAATTTTTTTTCTCAAAACCCTCTAGATTCGCCCCTGCCAAAAGTGATGGATACTCGAAAAAAATGGATCCCTTCCGTGTTTCAGCAGTAACATATTCTTCCATGTAGCTAAGGTCCAAAATATGGAAAAAACAAGCGTTTTCACTACTCTACCACCCAGTCAATTCTGTTCCACTTAATCCCTCTTTTATGGCCACATATCATGTTTAATATACATGCATGATGATTGTTTATTAGGTTATCACAACATGACACATGACAATACAATTAGGTCTATTTTGAGAAAAAAGAACTTAAAATTAAATTAAATTATTTCACACAATGCAACTTGTGATAATTAAAAGGAACAACTCAAATATTAGAATATATACATTAAACTTGAAGAATTTTTTTGGAGCATAATATTAGAAAATATACATTAACCTTTGCCTTGATAATTGGTACATGTTTTTAAAGTTGATAAGTGATTATGGTTATATTAGTCTATTTTAATGATCAGGTGAATATCGATATATTTGGAGCTAAATAATCAAGAAATCATAAAAAATTAGGAAGTCACTCCACCAATTTGGGGCCACACCTAGCTAGGTAGCGCCAAGAATATTCTTCCAAATCGTCTTCAATAAAATTGCACTATATACACATAGTTGAAATTATTTTCATATATATATACATAGTAGTGTTGAACCATCAAGAATAAAATGTGAATGTTAGATATATAGTTTATACCCCTAGATTGATATCATCTCATTATTAACATACATGCAAATTTGCTCTTTCTTGGTTAGAGAGTCATTATTTATTTTCTTTTTATTTTTAGTTTATAATTATAACTTTTGAGTTTTATTTCTTGTTTTTAGTTAATGGTTTTTTTTTTTTGGATTTTTCAAGGTATCTTGCAACCCGATAGGTCAAGGATTAATTCTTCGTGGATCTGAGCTCTATTTAAAG
The DNA here is from genome assembly GCA_026153255.1 of Solanum medicagineum. Taxonomy (NCBI): domain Eukaryota; kingdom Viridiplantae; phylum Streptophyta; class Magnoliopsida; order Solanales; family Solanaceae; genus Solanum; species Solanum medicagineum. The sequence continues at coordinate 2,947,646 of JAPFFP010000001.1, forward strand.
GTTTGCCGCTGGCCAATTAGTTGTTACATGCACAAGTCGGGGATCGAACCCCCGACACTTGCTTAAGCCACCTAGTGAGCTAACCACTAGGCCAATCAAGCTTGGTTTAATGTAGTTAATGGTTAATCATAAGTCTATGAATACAAATCTTTCATATTTAAGAAAAGTATAATTAGAATTCTAGAATCAAATCCATCAACCTCTGATCTTTTTATTTTAATTTCCAAAACCATTGCTCTCAACATCATACTAAATTATTAAAAGGAAGAAGTTCCACAAATAAAATATATATGTAATTTATTCTTAACATGTGTGTATGACCTTAAAATAATCGATATTCTTTGAAATGGAATATAAAAGTTTAAAAATCGACAAGAATATGATCGACCAGTAATACATATATATATAACAAAAGGAGAATTTAAGTTTTATCAAATTGCAAGAAAATGTTATTAAATAAGGAGTCTTAATTTAAGTTAGGTGCAATTTTTGTATGCACATGATATTTTTATCCTCAATTGAAAAGTCTTGGAACTAGATGTGCCCCACATATTCATTAGCTAAAATTGACAAGGAGAATAGTACTTATTATAAAATAATAATAAAAATATAAGACAAAAAAATATTTAAGAAGCAATAGGAAGAGGAAAAGAGATGTTTTATATTTTTGAATTTGATGTACAATTTTAAATGAATTGATTTAGTTTTTTTTTTATAGAAGAAAAAAATTGTGAATTTTTAAAAAAAATTTATCTGCAAAATCATTCTAAAAAGCACGTTATTTTGCAACAAGGTCTAACATTTTCGTGGAAGTTTAATGCATAATTATTTTAACGAACTATTTGTTTAAAAGTTTAATAAGTCGATCAGTCAATTACGCTACCTAACAAGTCTCGCTATTTTATTAATTAGCATAAATTAATAGGGCAAAATGTATGACTTTTACTAAATTAGCCAAGTAAATATTCCCCCCAAAAAAGAAAAATAATTGAGGTAGGAAAAAATATAATGAAAGACAAGATTAAAAAAAATAAGAAATTGAAATTTCACTAATAAGATGGATATTTAGATAGTCAACCAATTGATTTATTAAAAAATTTAAATTGTATGAACTACGAAAATATTAAGAAGAAGATATTAGAATAATCATATGATTAATTTTATCTACATTCTAATTTTTTTAATTAAATATGGCGTCCACAATTTTATATGTCCAATGAGTCAATCATGCTACCTAACAAGTCTCACAATTTTATTAGCATGCTATTGATATATAGTATTGATTTTTCGTAGATGAGCCAAGTAAATGGCGTTTTGTTCAAGTTCATGATTGATATTGGCTTTATTAATGGGGTTGTGTTAAGGCTTTCATACCTCGTTCCCCGTCCTGGACTCGAATTGTGCACTTATGTCTCCGATATATAATCACAAGATAAAGTCAGACGTGATCAGTGGTCTGCCTTGGCCCGTAGGCCTAGACTAGTCCAAAATATTCATTGGGGCCCGAATCCAACACTACTGGCTTGGGACTCAAGTCCAGCACTACTGAAACTCTTGCTCAATATAAACGAGAGGCAAAGATAAAAAAATAAGAAATCTAATATTCACAAATAAGATAAATATTTAAATAGACAATCAATTAATTTGTTAAGCTTTTTTAAAGCTGTATGGACTCCGAAAATACTGAGAAGAAAATTTTAGATTAAACACGATCGAAGTAGATCATATGGTCTATTTTATCGACATTTTATATAGTATTGATTGATGAGCTGTGTAGTAAAATTAATGATAAATTGAATATTTGGAGAGAGGCGATGAAGTGTCACGACTCGAAATTCAGGTGTGATGACACTCACTTAACCCACCAAGGCGAGTCAGCCTAAGACTTACTAATCCAAACATAACAATAATTGCAGAAGATGAATAGACTAATACAACAGGTAATCATATGAATACCAAACTACAACTATCCCAAGGACTGGTGTCACATGTACAAGCCTTTAAATATAAAATTCTCGAATAAAATACATGTCTCAAATGTCTAGTTCTTAAATAGAACATAACATAACAATGGATTCCTTGAAAGTCTATTGAAAACATAAGCAACTACTTTAAGAATAATCCAGAAGCTCGGTCCTGTAATTAGAAAAGTCTGACCAGAGGGATCGGACTCGCATCCTACAAAATATAGCAAGGGGAGAGTATCAAACACACGGTACTCAGCAAGTGAACTAATAAACACAAAATTAACTAATATAGAATACAGGTACCCCAACACTCCAACCAAACCCCCACAACTACAACCTGTATAAAATCAGCCCTGCCTAATAGTTCACAATGTACATAGCATATAGCTCAATAATCAATATATTAACAACACCATGGATTAAGTGCATCTATCAGAAGTTTCACAAAAAAAGCACTCATATGTTTATAAATGATAATGAGGTGTAATGCAATGCAATGCAATGTCAAATAAAAAGATGCATGTCTGCCCTAGTGATACACACCCACTGTCTCACAGTTCGGGACCCATGGGGGACTTCTAGTCCATGCATCTGTCACGACGTGCGATACGACCCTCGAATCATAGTATCCATCGCGACGTACGACACATCCCTCGAATCATAGTAATCGTCGCGGCGTGCAACATGACCCTCAAATCATAGTATATCCTCTTTAAGTCTCATTCTATTTCACTAGCCGGAACCATTTTTGTTTGGCTTTGCATTTCTTTTCTTGGATCATCCAGCAAACACATAGTAAATGCACAATAATCATGTTCATGGAAATAAAATATGCAAGATACCCATACAGATTCATATATCTCAAAATCAAGAATGATAGCTCAATATCATACATGTTGCAATATCTTCAAGCTCAATACCATCACAACCTTAATCGCGTTTACATCTAAAAGTAAGTATCACTTTGACATCAATAACAAATAATCACTATTTCACATATAATAAATCTCCATCGTTAATTCAATTCAAAACATTTCAATCAAAGCCTACATAAATCATTCTCAACACCTCACACAAGAAGCACAAGAATCTATATACTTAACAAAGGTTAAGAAATTCACTTGCATATAGTCTCGAATCATGTCAATTCCGAAGCTTTTCCCTTTCTATGAAACTCCAATTCCCCAAAATCTATTCAAATATAGCATCATAATTATATAATGAATCTAACCACACTAAAATCAAATAATTCGGGTGAAAAGGGTAAAATGGTCCAAAAATTTTATCGCTAAAAAATATCGTCCAAATCTAAAAATTTATACATGAAAATGTTCCCCAAGAGATAAGGAATTCAGTGGTGAAAACCATTTAAAAAATGGAGCTAATATGAGGAAAAAATCGCATGTTAAAATTTTTGAAATATATTAAAAATGCAGCAGTAAATCAACAATTGAGAGAGAAATCGTTGGTTAAAGGAAATCTCTTTGATTCTTGAGTTATTGACTTAGAATCTTTGGAGTTTTTGATGAAGAACCCTACATTCTTGAAAAGAAGAATCAAGAAATCCTTTCTTGGGATTCTTGAATTTGTTTTCTTGAGACCCTAGGTTATGATTTAAGATTCTATTTGAGATTCATGAATAGATAAAGAAATCTAGGTAGCTTGAAATTCATGAAGAATAACTTACCTTGAGGAGGAATCTTGGAAGCTAATCCTAACTTGATGATTTTCTTGATGATTATTGAGTGTTCATGTTTAAGAGTGAAGGAGAGGGTTTTTGATTATGAAAACTGACGTTTTGGGCTTTTTAGGACCTTAAATAGACCCCCAAAGATTTTAGGATAAAATATCTTCAAATTATAAAGAAAAAACGTCATTAACTCATCCAGTGAGGGTCCGACACAGGTCCGCGACATGCTCCAGGCTCGGACCTTCGGACAGCTCTGTGCCCCTTCACTAAAATGGTCATAACTTTCTAATTTGGACTTTGATTAATGCAAAATCAGATGCGTTGGAAAGCTAATTCGAATATATTTGATTTGATATATTATGGGTTACCTAATTCGTTATACATTAGGAGATATGGTCATTTGAAGTTGACCCTTCTTCCGACTCATACGAAAACTTAGTTGCTAGAAATTCTTTGGACTTGGCTTGATATAAAAGATCTCTTATGACTCTAAATTACATCTAATATACTTTAAATACTTAAGAATTGGTCCTATCATATATATACAACCTAAAAGTCACTGGTCCATTTATCTTTTATAAAATCTTACGTTAGAACTCAAACGCTAAGAAGTTTTTAGCTTAGCTTCGTACTAGAGGGTTCGTGTGACCTTAGATCTTCTCCAATTCTATTCTCACATTAAGAATTTGACTTTAACACTTATACTCAATTAAGAATCATTAACTAAAATCTTATATCCTATGAAGAATGACTCAGTCTTAGTTTAAAAAATTTGGGATGTTACATGAAGTCTAAAGGTTTTAGGTTAAGCAAGACTAAAGAGTACCTATGGTGTAAGTTTGGTAATATGATGCATGAGGTAGCTGTAATAATCCATCTTAAGATGAGAAGTCATACATCGTGAAAACATAGGAGAGATGTTGTGTATATAAGTAAACAGACCTTATGTTCTAGTGACACGTTTTAAAGCCGTGAGGACCTAGGCCCAAAGAGAGGACAATATCATTAGCGGGCAGGGTCAAAGCCATTCCTGTGTTAGTCTTGTCGATATGAGCCCGAGTACGATTGAGTTTAAGCAAATCCCGATAAGGCAGTATAAACCTCAATGCTGAGTCTAGGTGAATTCCATACGGTTGGGAAAACCTCAATTAGGACGCTGAGTCCATAGATGGGGTGCATGTAACAACCCATCTTAAGGTGAGAAGTCTCGCATTGGCAAAATATAAGAGAGATGTTTGGTATATACACAAATAAACTTTACCTACTAGTGACACATGTTAAAGCGGTGCGGGCCTAGACCCAAAGTAAAAATAATCACTAGCGAGTTAGGTCATTACAGTAGCAGTGGAAATAAAGAACGATACACTAGTAATACCTAATGAGAGAAAGTTACGAGTATCTTAAGTCTATAATTTAAGGGTATTAGGCAATTGGTGATGATATTTCATATCGTATTGGAGCGATGTGAGTGAAATAGAAGCTTGCCTCTAGGATATTATTGTGCTATAAGAACATGGCAACAATGATTAAAAGATAAAATACCAACACTATTGTATGAAACTGAGCACTGGCCAATCAAGAATGTCCATGTTTAAAAGATGAGTCTAGTGAAGAAAAGGATATTCAAATAGCAAGTGAGAATACTAGGAGAGATATGATTAAGTTCAACGTAATACAAGCCGTGACAAGGTGGGAGTGACCTCCATTGCAGAGAAGGTGATAGAAATGAGGTTAAGATAGTTCACACATGTGAAGAGGAGGTGCGAGGATGCACTAATTAGGAGATTTATAGTAAGAGGTTGACTATAACAAGAGTTAGGAGAGGTAGAGGTAGGCAAGAGAAAATTTGAGGGAAGGAGAAGTGATGGGTGATTAGACATGTAGCGGATTGATGACATACCTCTTGATGGAAAGGTATGAAGGTCAATGATCGCGATAGAGAGATAATTGAGTGTTGTCATACTTCTAATAGCTAGTACGACTCAAGTATCACATAGTTCTTTTCTCTAATATGTATTAGTGTATATTGCTACATACTAGTGTTTTATATATATATTATTATTTTGTCGTCTCTTTTTCTTTTTTACTTTCTTGCGTTAGTTGCTTTTTCTTTTTGAGTCGATTAGAAACAACTTCTCTATCCCGCAAAAGTATAGATAAGATTTACATACATTCAATCTTTCTCACACTTCAATTATGGAATTACACCGAGTATACTATTCATTAAGTTAAATTAGGAACCAAAGGAAAAAACAAGACTTGTTCCAACTGGAAGGCAAAATGAAGTTACTCAATTTCACATAGTTGGCTTTTTTCTTTATATTTAATTGAATCAACCATTTTTTTTCCATCACCTATTACTAGATTTGAACTTTCTGCATCCCCACTTGACTTGTTTATTCTACGAGAATACATTTTACCATTCATTGAACTTCTTCACAGGGCTGCTTGACTTAGCCTTTTTCCACACTACCTTTCTTGGTCTTCTTCTTTTTGTCTATATAAGAAGCAATTTGATATTTCCTGAACACACATTTTCACCCTAAAAAATTTCTTACTCTTCTCACTTCCAATAATTTTGCTATGGCTTTTCTAAGTTCTCTTGTAGCTTCCCTTTTAGTTGTTGGGATGTTAATCCAAATGATAGGTCTCTCTCTTTCTCCATCTCATACACACACAAGCTCACGTATAAGCAGATTCAAGATTTGAATTTTATGAATTCAATTTTATTTAGGGTTCTAAAGTACTATTTGTTTCAATTTTAGTAGCATTTTATACACATATATATAGCCCACGTTAAAAGTATTGTATTCAGATGAATCGTCCCCATAACTTGTGTTATGCATATTTACTTATGAAAGTCCTTTACACTATTTATGGATGTACTAACTAACCACCTTGAATTGTTTTTTTCCAACTCGATGTTATGATGACGATATATATACTAGAATTTTTAGTGCTTTTTAATGTTTGATTTTTGTTGTGTAAGAAGAATCTAGAGTAACATGATCGGTAAAGATTCATATTGTAATCGATACCAACTTGTTTTCATTAAGGCGCTATCAAAATAATTTGTTTTGTCATAATGCAGGAGCACAGCCTATTGGTGTATGCTATGGAAAAATTGCCAACAATTTACCATCAGATCAAGATGTAATAAAACTATACAAGGCCAATGGCATTAAAAAGATGAGAATTTATTATCCTGATAAAAATGTCTTCAATGCTCTCAAAGGAAGTAACATTGAGATAATTCTTGACGTTCCAAATCAAGATCTTGAAGCCCTAACCAATCCTTCAAGAGCCAATGGTTGGGTTCAAGATAATATCAAAAGTCATTTTCCAGATGTTAAATTCAAATATATAGCCGTTGGAAATGAAGTTGACCCCGGTACGATTACCCGTCAATATGCACGATTTGTTGGTCCAGCAATGGAAAATATTTACAACGCATTATCAGCAGCAGGACTGCAAAATCAAATCAAGGTCTCCACTGCAACATATTCAGGGCTGTTAACAAACACCTACCCACCCAGAGATAGTATTTTTCGCCATGAATACAGAAGCTTCATAAATCCCATAATCAGATTTCTAGCTCAAAAAAATCTTCCACTTTTAGCCAATATTTACCCTTATTTTGCCCATATTTATAACACGGTTGATATCCCGCTTTCTTATGCACTTTTCAACCAACAAGGGACAAATTCTGCAGGATATCAAAATCTTTTTGATGCCCTTTTGGATTCAATGTATTTTGCTATGGAGAAACTTGGAGGACAAAATATTGAGATTATTGTATCGGAAAGTGGATGGCCTTCTCAGGGACACCCTTCAGCAACTATTCAAAATGCGCGAACCTATTATACAAATTTGATTAATCACGTAAAAAGAGGGGCTGGAACACCAAAGAAACCAGGAAGGACCATAGAAACTTATTTATTCGCCATGTTTGATGAAAATCAAAAGAATGGTGAAATAAGTGAGCAATATTTTGGACTCTTTACTCCCAATCAAAGACCAAAGTATCAACTCAATTTCAATTAAATTATAGTATATCTAATTAATACTGTAAGTTTATATGAATAGTAAGGAGAAATGTCATGACTTTCTTCTGAATAAATCATTGCGTATCTAATGAAATATGTAGTGAGAAAATTTATGGCCTCTTTGTGTTTTCTTTGATATCAATGAGTTAATATTGGTGAATTAAATCACTTTAATTTGTTTCCATTTGCTTCGTATCAACGATCATAGTTATTTTCAAAGTTGTTACAACGTCATATTATTTATTTATAAGTTATCATACATAAATTTATTTAATTTTAATTACATGAATTCACAAAATTGGAAATGGATGAGAGAAAAAGTTACATTTAAGAAGTGCATGCATGCAAATCATAACATCAATATGACTTTATATTTTATTCAGCCTCGGAATTCATATTAGATCGTTATGATTTTAAAGCTATGAATTAAAAAAAAAATTAATACAAGTCACAATATTTGTATGACTTTATGATGTATGCAATTTAGTCAGAGGCGAATTCATCGTCTACACTCGAAAATTACTCAAACAATCAAGTTCAAGACTTAACGATCGAACTTCTCGAAACTGGCCTTTATATTTTCGATTGCCTTCTCGAAGTTTTCCCTAGAAGTACGAGTATGCAATGACATTATGTCCGCATCATCCACTTACTATGATGGTTGAAATTATTTTCTTATATATACATATAGTAGTATTGAAATAGAGGTGACAAATGGTTAACTGTAATACTCGATAAAATTATCAAAATATTTTTAGAGGAGAGATGTTTGCATAACACATCTTCTCATGCTTCGACAAATTCGAGGTCGAAGATGCGATCAATATGAAAAATTGAGTGGGAGAGTGGTCTCGGTTAATTTTTAGAGCAACCGGATCAAAATATAATTTTTCGATACGAAAACGATTTCCAGTGACGATGCACGACAGGCGTGTGACGCGCACCTGCCGCGGACCAACACTAAATTTTGTTCCAAAAATTTTCTACGGGATTAAAAACTCGTTCTGAGAATTTTCGGTGCAAAATAACCAATTTGCACAGGGTCGATGTTGCGAACCCCATATCCTGAGACTAACTTTTTTTTAGTTTTTCATGAGGGGCATTCCAGACCTTTTCCAACCCTTTCTAAACTCAAAACACGATCAAAATGGATCGTTTTGAGTGTAAAAAGAGTTTTAGACCCCATTCTTAAATCATTCTAAGTTCTTGAAAAAGGTTAGGGCTAAAGAGAAGAGATGAAGAGCGTAAAATTGAGGAGTTCAAGGAGAGTTCTTGAGGATTAACTGTTAAAAGCTTCACACCAGGTATGTAAGACTAAACTAAAACATGATATTGTTTTTCCGTATCCCGCAGATGGTAATAGAGGAGTTGAGAGTCCATAAGTCCACATATATTTTTCTTGAAATATTTTCTTGAAGATTACATCTATTACATGTATTTTCATATGATGATGATCATCATAAACTTGTTTCTTGAATTGAATATTTTTCATGAGATATTGTATAAACCCTATATGATGACTTTGTGAATCATGCACGACTGAACCTAGGGATGGAGTCTAGAGCCTTGACTCGAGTATACTGATGGAAATCTTGATGTGAGTATGAAGTTGAGTTACTTGAGCTTGATGATGCGATGAGTCTTCATAATTGAGTTCTGGAGTTCCGTCTAAATGATTTCTTCTAAATAATGACCTGAATCTTTGAGTTCTTAAATGAGAATTGAGTTAAATGAGATGAGTTAAAGTCCCTGAAAATAATAAACGACTTTAGAGTTTGAGTTAATGAGATGATGAGAGTCTCTATGAGACTGATTAAGTTGATGAGAGCCTCTATGAGGCTAAATTAAGATGAGGAAGAGTTTTATGAGCATTGAGTCTTCGGAAGAGTATCGAGCACCAAAATGGGTAAGAGTGAGTCTCACTAGCACTCATTAACTACGTCGTCAAACATAGGATGAGGATTGGACCCTTACATCACATGGTCCCATCTTGAGGAAAAGTCCCTGAAACAATAGAGGATTGTAGAGGTTAGATCCCTTGTGGATCATATGCGTTCTTTACCTGGAAAGTACAGAACAACTGTGGTAACATCAGCAGGCGGGATTGTTTTACAATCACTGACTCATAAGTAATTCTTGTCGGATAAGAGAAACTCACAGAAAGTTCCCACCTTGAGTACTCTGAGTCGAGTTGAGTTGAGTTGATTGATGAGGTTTGATTGGTTGATAAGTCACTTGTCTACTCTTTATTCTTGCTTTAGATAGACATTTGACATTTTGATTGAGTATTATTTTAAGTTGATGTTGTTTCTATATTGTTCTACCTGTTTCTGTTTCATTCAACTATTTTACATATCAATACATTCCATGTACTGATGTCCCCTTTTGGACTGCATCGTTTTATCATGTAGAGGCAGATATTAGAGATTGTCAACAGGTGCACCGTTGAGGATCTGAGCATTTCAACTGAATTGGTGAGCCTCCTTTACTTCGGAGGATCATTGCATTTTATTTTTATCTTGCTTATTAGAGTTAGACTTGAGTTAGCTTTATTTTATTTTGAGATAGCCATGAGTCTATCATTGGCACCACTTGATAGTGATAGAGGTTTAATAGACTAGAGTTGAGTATTGATGTTGCGACTTGTTAAGTAGCTTCTTTTAGACTAGCCTATTTTATTTATATTGTTTTGAGGATTAGATTGCTCTCTCTTATCTTTAGTCTACCGCTGAAATTTCTAAATTATATATGTTGATGAATGAACGTGGGGCCAAGTGGTTCGCTTGGAGACTAGCAATAGTTTCTGAGTGCTGGCCGCACCAAGGGTATCCTCTCTGAGTGTGACATTAGCACTCCCAAATAATTTTTTTTTATAAAAAAGTTTAATTTTTTTGTACTTTCATACCCTATCCCCCACCCACTCCCACTTCATCCCCAACCCTCCTCCCCACCCCACTCATACCTCTATCACCCTCATTTTTTAAATTAGAAAGTATTAAGAAAAATTTGCCTACCCTCCCCTTCCCTCCCCTCTCCTCCCCTCACTGATCCCCTACCTCTAACCCCATCACCATTTTTTTAAAAAAATAAAATTTTCACCTCCAAATCTCACGGGTCCCCCTATCCCCAACTATTTTTTGTTAAAGTTTTAAAAAGAAAGCTAATTTT
>JAPFFP010000001.1:2964522-2996779 GCA_026153255.1 Solanum medicagineum
ACAGTCGCGCTATGTTTTTAAACATAGGGGTCAGGCTGCGTACATCCAACCCCCCCTTACCCTGCAATGGGCGGGAGACCTTGAGGCATTGGGGTAATGTTGTTGTTGTTGTTGTATGTCATAATTAATAATAAGCTAATGCTATCATGTATTTGTCAAAATTATTTAAAATTGTCTAGGTATGTTGTTTTCATCAATTATAATATTTTTAATGCATAAATCAATTTTAAAAATTATGCATATTTAGTGTCAAATGATTTGATCTCAAGTTGATCTTTTTAGTTATACCAAATCAAATAACTTGTGATTGATTTTTTTTTTTAAAAAAAACCAAATTAAATCAAACAAAATCATTGAGCAGATTCTTTTCTGAATTATAAGTCAATTTATTGGTTTAATGCAACTTATGAATTGATTTTAATCACCTCTACTATAATTCATTTAATGCATCACATTATACTAGAGTTGAATTTTCTCCACATCTTTTTAGTTTTTTTCCTTCTTATGAGACAAAGATTTCATTGTCATATCCTTATACTCTTGTCGTGTCGAGGGGTTCAGGCATGAACTTCTTTCGACAAAAAATTATACTATTTATATATGATTAAAATTATTTTTTATGTTTACATAATAGATGTCGAATCCATTTTCAATAGCTCATGAGTTTATCTTTTAAATTTTGAATCCCCTTAAATAAAATTTCTGATTCTGCCACTGAGTTCAGTTGAATATCATGACATTCCTTAGATTTGTCCCTGTTCACAAGGCAACTTATTTTGCTTCTAGATTATCACTTTCTTTCGAGATAGATTAAAAATTTGTAATTTATGAATTTTTACAGTAATTACAAAATTAATGTAAAATGATTATTGGTTCATAACAAAATAGTCATAGGTATTTAGTAAATTTTTAATATATTTCTAAAATTTTGATAAAAATTATTGAATTTTTGTAAACCCCCATGATATGTGCTTTCACTCAATTTTGCATAATTGATCGTTTTCCTTGTACTTCCCTTGTCCAACAATAGTTGTCCGCTATTGACTTGCCATAAGGATTAGGAAGCAGTAAATGATAGGATAATTTTTACCAAATTACCCTTACTAAATATACGTCATCTAAACAATGAAAAATGAATACTATTTAACAATAAAGATAAAATATAAACAAAATTGTAAATGATTCATTGTTTACAAACTGAATAAATACTGTTGGATATTTCAAAATAGTATAAAATGGACAAGTAAAGATGAATGGAAGGAGTGATGAATAAAATCAACCATTTCTTTTTTTCCATCACTTTCACCCCACTAGATATTCTCCTTGACAAAATGTTACTATTCATTGAACTTCTTCACAGGGGCAACCTTTTTTTTTTTAAAAAAAAAATAACAAATTTAAAGTTTTGTCTATAAAAGAAGCAATTTTGATGTTTCCTTGACACACAATTTCACTTCAAATTTTTCTTACTCTTGATGACTTCCTATTTTGCTATGCCTTTTCTAAGTTTTCCTACAGCTGCCCTCTTACTCATTGGGCTCTTAATCCAAATGATAGGTATAGTCTCTTTCTCACACATGTACACACTCACATAGAGACGGATCTAGGGTTTAAATTTCGTAGGTTCAATTTTTAAGATTGTTAGTATTGATTTCATTATATTTTTGAAATTTTGGGTTCTAGTAACCTACTGTTTTTCATTTTCATTAACGTTTTATACATATATATGTTCTCATCAGAAGTGTTGAGTTCAGATGAATCTGATTACACATTCAATACTGCCACTACATAGGCGTTATTGTTGTTGTTATTATTTTTGAACTTTTTTTTTTTGGTCATAATGCAGAAGTGCAATCTAATATTGGAGTATGCTACGGAAAAATTGCCAACAATTTACCATCAGATCAAGATGCAATAAACCTATACAAGGCTAATGGCATCAATAAGATGAGAATTTACTCTCCAGACACAAATGTCTTCAATGCTCTCAAAGGAAGTGACATTGAGATAATTCTTGATGTCCCAATTCAAGATCTTGAAACCCTAGCCAATCCTTCAAATGCCAATGGTTGGGTTGAAGATAATATAAAAAATAATTTCCCAGATATTAAATTTAAATATATAGCTGTTGGAAATGAAGTTGACCCCGGCAATCCAAATACTGCTCAATATGCACAATTTGTTGCTCCAGCAATGGAAAATATTTACAATGCTTTATCATCAGCAGGACTGCAAGATCAAATCAAGGTCTCAACCGCGACATATTCAGGACTCTTAGCTAATACGTACCCACCCAGTGATAGTATTTTTCGCGAAGAATATAATAGCTTCATCAGTCCCGTAATTGCATTTCTTGCGCAACATAACCTTCCACTCTTAGCCAATATTTACCCTTATTTTGCCCATATTTATGGCAATGTTCCGCTTTCTTTTGCACTTTTTGATCAACAAGAGACAGACTCCGGAGGATATCAAAATCTTTTTGATGCCCTTGTGGATTCAATGTATTTTGCTATGGAGAAACTTGGAGGACAAAATATTGAGATCATCGTATCGGAAAGTGGATGGCCTTCTGAGGGACACCCTTCAGCAACTATGGAAAATGCACAGACTTATTATGCAAATTTGATTAATCACGTAAAAGGAGGAGCAGGAACACCAAAGGAACCAGGAAGGACCATAGAAACTTATTTATTCGCCATGTTTGATGAAAATCAAAAGGACGGTGACATAAGTGAGCAACATTTTGGACTCTTTTATCCCGATCAAAGGCCAAAATATCAACTCAATTTCAATTAGTAATATCTTATTATCATTAATATTATATAGTGGTTATATTATTATATATGAATAATAAGGAGAAATTTGTGTGTCTTTCTCCTCAATCAAAATTGTACTTCTTCAATTGAGCTTCTATAGTACTAAGCTAAGTCCAATTCTGTTTGTTTATGGAGCTCCGGCATCAAAGACATATTTTGCAATTTTATTTTATTTATTATGATGATATATGAACTTAAATAAAGAAATAAAAATTGATATATTCAATTTAAATTTATTTGAGATTGAGACGTAATTATTACTCTTATGATTGTTTTAACTTCTTCCATTATTTTTATATTCTCAGCCCGTCAATTTTAATTTTTTGCTATATGAGTGTATTAGTTTCAAAATAGTTACCTATTTTACAGCCATCGTAGAATTTGTCTAGAAAGACTATATATACGAACAAGAGCGAAACTAGAAAGGATCGAGGGGTTAATTAAAATTTTTTAATAAAAAATTTTACTGTTTATTTATGATTAAAATTATTTTATTATATAGTAAATATTACGTTGAACACTTGACGCCCTCTCTTTAAGTGTCTATTTTCTGTATTTTGAACCTGTTAGTGAAAATTTTGATTATTGATTATCGTACAAAGATGAATTACAAAATATTGAATAAATGCCGGTGGTACACTTCACTCTGAATTATATAGGTTTATTATTTACACATATAGTTTGTTGTCTTCTTATATTCTTTTATCTAGAAAGATTTTTGTATGTGTACAAAAGTCAATTATTGTTAAAAATTTTTAGAGGTGTGTATTATTTGGATTAAACCAAAAAATCAAATCCAAATGAATATATTTACTATGTGTTGGACTATTGGTGTAATACATCACAAATGTAATAAATTACAGTTGAAAAATAAAAAATGATAAAATTGAATAAAAATTTAATTCAGGCTAAGACGTGAATTTTCACCCACTCTAAGGAGGTTCCAGCTCATTGGAGAAAACGTATTCACCAATCTAACAATCTATCTCTTGACTTATCACCTCCAGAATACAACAACCCGACAACATCTTATGACTCAAATAATTTTGAATTGGTTGAAGAATCCAAAGTTTCATAAAAAGAACACCTTCCTTCTTCAACGTATAATTACTCTCTTTTTGTATAGTGAATTAGTTCAAGACTTATAATATTTTCTTTGTTCCAACCTCTTTTCACTACACACTACAATATTTATCTACACTTCTCATTTTTTATGCATACTTGATTACCTACTATTTACAGGTGAAGAATTCATACTTGTCTTGAGTGGGAATAAAGTCGAAAGCAACCCAAACTATGAATTAAACCATGAGCATGTGTCTAAACCTATATTACTAAAATACTTAGAACAACAATTTTGAAGAACTTGGTAAGAAACAACAATACTTAAAAAGTATTTTCAAAATTAGAAACTTAAAACTAGGAAAGAAATAAGAA
This sequence comes from Solanum medicagineum, assembly GCA_026153255.1. Taxonomy (NCBI): domain Eukaryota; kingdom Viridiplantae; phylum Streptophyta; class Magnoliopsida; order Solanales; family Solanaceae; genus Solanum; species Solanum medicagineum. The sequence continues at coordinate 2,968,779 of JAPFFP010000001.1, forward strand.
TCTGGAACAAAGTAGAAATAATATACAAAATATTTTTCTCAAAGAAATAAATCGAGCCCATTGATTGCACAGTGTATCCCTAGAAAAAATTATTCTCCTCAAGTATTTGAAGTACGTAGAATATATCCTCCCACGATCAAATGATATTACGCACTGCATCGATGTATAAAACTATGATGTTAGTGATCCACACAATAGCAGTAAAGTACACTTGAAGAAGAAGTTCAGAAATTCGTCGCTCCAAAAATGAATGAAAAATATATTCTTTATTTATAGACAACAAAGGGTAGTAGTGTAAACGGTCTTGACAAACAAAAACTAAATGAATTTTTGATAGCCGCCGCAAAAATTTGCTTCTCTACCGGTGACGACGGCCACACGGGCTGGTGGCCTACCTCCCACAGGGGTGGGTTGGCGTATTATCAATTCTTTGCTCAGTAACAGACATATTCTTATAAGGGTAATTTTATTAGAAGAATATGTGCATCTGTTATCCTTCGTTGTATAGGCATGTATAGTCAATACATATTGTATATCAAAATGTATATTTCATGTATAACTCATGTATAAGTAATATACATTGTATAGTAGTGTATACTTTCTATTAACTTTTCACAAACCATATTATTTAGTCATGTATAGTTTTGCTGATTTGAGGTTATTTTTTATGTAAATAAAATATGAGCTACTTTTTTGGTAAACTTTTTACTTTTTCGTATGTATATGAAATTTCCCCATGTTTAATCCAGAGGAAGAAACATTCACGAGAATTGCATGAATTTCCCTTTTTTTTTCATTTCAAATTTTTTTAGGTCTCTAGCAGCCATAATTGAAAAACCTTTACAAGATTAAAAAAAATCAAACAAGGTCAAGTTGTGCAAGAGTGAAGGTGGAAGTAGATCGATCTAGTTGGAAAGTTTCCAAAATAACAAGAAGGTGAATGGTGAAGTGGGATAGGAATTAAGTATGATTATGTCTCTAAACCTGTATGCTTCAAGGTCATGATGAGCAACAATGCTTTGCGAAGCATCCAGAGATGGACAAATTTGAGAGGGGACCTGAAAATAAGAAAGAAGATGTTTCATCCCCAAGAAGGTTAAAAACTATGAAGGAGAAAGACATGCACAAACTAGTTGAATCAACTATTGCTCATAAGAGCTATCAAAGGAGTAGTGATGATGTACATGAAAGGAAAATATTGCTATTTTGCCTTGCAAAGAGGCTCTTGATTTAGGAAATGACTCAGAAGAGGAATCACAAGTTAGAGTTGAATAATTAGAAGTTAAATAATTGACTGATTAAAATTTAAATATAAAAAGAGTAGTTTAAAGTTTTCAAAATAATTTTACTGGATTTTTTCTCTTTAAATTTGTTATATTACATACTTTTATTAACCAAAATATTTGATAGTCAAAAGTTTAGTTTATTTAGATAGAATAGTCCTAAATCAAAGTGAATTCTAAATATAAAGAAATTCTAATCCAAAAGTGAATCTTGAAAATAAATAAATAAAAAATTAAACAATAAATTAAGAAAAATAGTGAAAAGAAGATGTTTGTCTTAAGCAGAGTATTTTAACGAAGGATTCACGCTTTTAATATAGTATAGATTAGTCACAAGAGCTGGTGTTGGATGTTATTAACATTAATGGATTTTTAATACGTACTTTTAAATTTTAAGTTATTAATTATTACGATTCATAGCACATGTTATTTTTAGGCATGGGGGCGAACTTCAATGGTAGAAATCGCTAAAAATATACGTAAATTGCTCAAGAAATTCATGGGAACCCTCTCTTTAGTTACCTCACTATTTTGAAACAGAAATGAAGTGTTTGAGGTCTTAAAAAATGTTGGATTTGCCGACTTATAAATTTAGTTGACCGAACCCAATTCGCGACCTGATTTTCTTCTTCTTAGACGGTCCACGGTAAAATAGTCATAATGTTTTACTTCAAAGTCAATTTGATGCGCGATTTTGCGCGTTGCAAACTAAATTCGTAGACCTTCGATTTGATAGGTCATGCCTTGTTTAACTCCTTATATATTTTGGGAGATATGGTCTGAGACATTCGACTCAAAGTTAAGAAAGATTTCTTAGAGAGGCTTACGGTAATGTTAGTCAACCTTTGTCTCGCAATTTTCAATCTTTGTCTCGCAATTTTCTTGACTGCAAAACTTGACATATGGCTATTATGATATTGAAATACCTCTCAACACTCTATTATTAGCAAATTAGACACTCTTAGTTCCATCCAAAAGGTGAAACTTAATTTAAATCTTCAAATAAGAGTGGGGTGTTACTAGGGCCATTTCTATAACCCCGAATATGTGTTTAAGGGATTCCTTTGACCTAAAACTTTAACTTCTTGATATTACCACTCATTCATAGTCTTATTATTCTTAGGTACTATACAAAATCATATACGCCTTATATAACATGCCACACTATGTATATTATGCAAGACGAGAAACATGGGGTCTCACAAAAGCCCCCACATGGACAAAACAATAGGGATTCTCGACACCAACACATGATCTCATCCCATGGATCATAGCATAAAAATATTCAATTACCCCACCCCAATCATAAGAAGGATTAGCCAAACCTACCTCAATAGTCAAAACTACACCGAACACCTCTAACTAGAGAATTCCATTCAAATTTCAAATCCAAATTGATTTTCCACAATCAGGAATGTAAAGTACACATCACAAGGAGTCTAACGACATCCTTATTGCAAGGGGTCGAAACTGGGGGCAAAATGGTCATAAAATCATTCAAATTTTTCAAAGGCCAAACTAGAAAATTTATTACAAAATCAGTTTCTACAAGTTCCAAGGAACTTATGGTTGAAAATTTCATTAAATTAAGCAAGAAACAATCTCGAAATCATAAAATTACTATGTTGAAATTTAGGGAAAAAACCTCAAAACACTTTGAAATCTTGATTTTGAAATGTTTTTGAAATATAAAAATGTTAGAAAAAGATTTAGAAATAATAAAGAGACTTACTCCAATGAATTTGCTCAAAATCTTGCTTCAAAAATTATCTCTCCTAAGCTCCAATTGAGTAACAACAGTGAAAATGAGAAATAGAAGGAAGAAGCTCAAAAGATGGTATTTTCAGAAAAAAAAAAAGAAAAAAAAGAGAGCAGGTTGTTGACCACATTGACCACGTTGACAACGTATTGACTGTGGTCAACTTGCACAAATATCATTTAAAACATGTTTTTAACCCTCAAAATTCATCTGAAATCCTATAAATAAGAACCATAGTGAAAATTGATTGTAAAATACATTTTGAAACCAATGGAATCTTCAAAAAATTGATTCTGAGGTCGTCTTGACCACGAATCCAATAAATCACAACAAAACTAGTAAAAACTCAAAAAGACTAAAATACCCTCGAAACTCTAAAAAAATATGACGAAGCTTCTCCTAGGCCTAAAATCACCTCTTGAAACCAACAGAATGATTGAAAATCTGATCCGAGCATCCGAACTTGAAAATATTGACCAAAGTCAAACCTTTTTTATTTTTAACCGAACCTTCAACTCTGGGTCTCAAATCCACAACATAGCCTCAAACTTAAAAGCGAAGATGCTTCGAGATAATTTTCACATTTCGGAACTGATTGAACTAACGAAGTTTTATTTCGAGACTCGAAACTTTAAACAGTACCAAAATTCGCTTTTAGAACACTTAAAACCCAAAAATACCTACGATCTCCCACTTCTCAACGGAATGCCAAAATAACCAAACCAATAGATTAAGTAAGACTCGAGACTACCAACGAGATGGCTAAATGATAATTTTCCTCAAATTTTCAAAAATGACCATTAAGGTCATTACACTTCCACTTGTCAAAATCTCAGATTTTGACATTCTTCTTTGATACCGACCAAAGTCGTGCCAAAAGAATACTTAACGAGATCCGACTATCCCAATTCAGTAATTATATTCAATATATATTGGGCAAAAGTAAAAATAAAGAATATTTTTGTGTTACTCTTATAATTAGATTTTCATGTTGAGTTTTTTCTAGCTCAAATTATTAATTTACCAAATTAATAGTTTTATATGTATATATATATTTTAAATGTTATTTTATTTATCATTATTATAATATGAGCTCTTCAAGCAAAAAATTAAAAATTTATATAGTCAATCTAAGTTTTTTTATTTTTTTATTTTTTTATTTTTTTAAGGATTGAGACGTGAGTATTATTGGTATTATTGTTTTGACTTCCTCCTTTAATTTTATATTCTCAGCTCATCAATTTTGATTTTTTTTTTTGTTTTTTTGTGAGTGTATTAGTTTCAAATTAGTTGCCTTATTTTACAGCCGTTGTTATATTCTTTTTTTCTATGAAAGATTTTCCTCTATGTACAGAAGTCAATTATTGCTTAAAAAAAGTTGCGGGGTGTGTATATTGCTATTACTGTGTTGAAGCAGATACATTATGATCGATATATTTGCATTAGCTGTTTGTTATTGATTGATGTGTCTGCTTTAACTAATCGATTTTATTATATCATTTTCATTAATTATTTCTTCAGCTATTGTAACTATGAATTACAATATATCTCCTAATTAATTAATTTTTTCTTAAGGACGACTGCCGATTAATGTGCATGTTTTGGCTGCTTGATTTTACTATGACATTTCTATTAATTATTTTTTAGCTGCTAAATTAGCCTTGTAAATTATTTTTCTTAAAGACTATTACCAATTGACGTGTCTGCTTTAACGGCTTGATTTTACAATATTACCTCTAATAAATTATTTTTTCAACTGATTCAGCTATTAACAATTTAAAATATTTAAAAAATAAATACAAATTTTAAAATGATCTCAAATGTTATATGTGCAATATAAATTAAAGTAAAATAAATAACATATATTATTTTTATTGATGCTGTATTAATTAAAATAAAAAAAACTAATATGTATTGAACCAACGCTAACACGAACTCTTTTTACTAGTATATGTATATTATTCTTTGGTACATGATCATGTAAAAAGAAATCAAATAGTATTAAATAATATTTATATTTTGTTTTGCTTTAATATTAATTGTACCAGTTCACTTTTGTTATTATTTTTCTATAGAAAACTTTTTAAAGTGCTTGGCTGTCTCTTCAAATATATATTACTATTTTATAGTGGTCTCCATTATTTCAATTATGTGAATTGAATAAATATTTAAGAGATTTTTTTTTAAAAACCTTTTCCATTCTTTAATTTATAGTAGCTATCTTTTTTGTCATTCAAATGTAACTTCATATTGCATTACATTCATGTTATTTTATATGACACAATCGAGTAATTAAAATAATATCAAATCGAAAAGAGAAAGATTGAACAAAAATTAATTTATTTCGATTTAAATTGATGATATTTTTCTAAATTAAAAACAAAAATAATATCTAAATGAAAATCAATGAGTGAGATATTTGAAGAGGCCAGGTTGAATGTACGCAAAACATACCTCTACCTCGTAGAGGTAAATAGCAGTTATCGGAAGACCCCTAATTCAAGTACAATATATATCAAACTAGAATAGATATGATAAAGAAAAAAGACAACGAAAAATAAAGCATACCCCTCAAACAAAACCAAAATCGAAAAATGAAATTCATACCCCCTAACAAATGCTTCGCAATTAAGAAGCATTATTTGTTTTCTTGGAGTTTTGATCTAATGGTAAGGGTGAAACTTGTGATGTGCATATTAAGTATAATTTAAGAAAAGGCGAAATTAAAATTTATTAGTTCATAAATTTTGAATCAGATATATTCTTATTCATATCAAATATATTATATTATAAATATAAAAAATTTAAATAAAAGTTAATAAATTTTATTAAATTCGTACATTAAATAATAAATAAAATATTTAATATTTAAGCGAGAAATGATAGAAGGCAAGCCCAACCGTTGTTTTTGGTTGACAATGTTTAATATTTAATATTAAATAATAAATAAATATTAAATATTTAAGAAACATACAATTGACATCGTTTATAAAATCATAAATCTAGCTGCCAACAATTGACAATATTCTTTATTGGGATAAGAAATACTTCCACGTTCAAATTAAGTATTTTTTTAGTAAAATATTTCTTTTGGAATTTTAAATTTAAAAATAGTAATTATTTTAACTATACTCTTGTATTAAAATGTACATATCTTGTCTCATTATTGCTCTTTTAAGTCAAAGTGAACGACTTTTTAACCAAATGTTAATCAACAAAAGTTGCTAAAAAGTGCATCCGTCAACCTGTTTGTCTCATTTTAATTTGATAAAAAATAGAAAAAGATAAGTTCGATATATTAAAGCTTTTGTTATGCGTATGATTTGAAGAAAGGCCGATTATAAGAGTCTACTGTATACAGTCGTAGCTTGCATTTCTATCAGAAGCTATTTTTAATATAAAATTAAATTTTTTTTTGAATTTTCTGATATTAAATTAAAAATATATAGGATGTAATAAAATATCTTTAATTCTTGTATTTTTAAATGCCATTTTTGCTTAAAACTACGACCATCATTTTTGTATCAAGCCTATAAAAGCTAAGATATGTGCAACAACACTTTGCATAACCTATCCCAAAATATGCACTTCTTCAACTTCTTTTCCCTTTTCTTTTTTGTGTCTTTCATCTTTTTATTAATCAAATACTGGAAGAATTCCAATAATCAAATTAGAAAAAGATTGCCACCAGGTCCATGGAAATTACCTTTTCTTGGAAGTATGTTTCATTTGTTAGGAGGACTACCACATCATACCCTTAGAGACTTAGCCAAAAAATATGGTCCAATTATGCATCTTCAACTAGGTGAAGTTTCTCTAGTGGTTGTTACTTCTCCTGACATGGCCAAACAAGTACTAAAAACTCATGATATCGCTTTTGCATCGAGACCCGTGCTTGTAGCCGCGGAGATTGTTTGTTATAATGGGAGCGATATTGTTTTTTCTCCTTATGGTGATTACTGGAGACAGATGCGTAAAATCTGTCTCTTGGAATTGCTTAGTGCTAAAAATGTCAAGTCATTCAGCTCTATTAGACAAGACGAAGTTCTAAGCATGATTGAGTTTTTTCGATCATCTTCTGGTAAGACAGTTAATGCCACGAAAAGGATTTTTCAATTCGCGAGCTCTATGACTTGTAGATCGGCATTTGGGAAGGTATTCAAAGAGCAAGACCAACTCATACTATTGGTCAAGAAAGTGTCAAAATTGACGGAAGGATTTGATGTAGCTGATATATTTCCATCATTGAAATTTCTTCATCTGTTATGTGGAATGAAGAGTAGAATTATGGATGTCCACCATGAGTTGGATGCCATTCTCGAAAATATCATCAATGAACACAAGAACAGTAATGAATTAGGAGGTGAAGGTTTAGTTGCCACATTGCTAAGAGTAATGAAAGAGGGAGGCCTTCAATTTCCGATCACCAATGACAATATCAAAGCTATTATTTTTGTAAGTATCTACTCGACATAATCTCTCCTCCTCCTGATTATTATCGTAAAATACACAAGTGAAAAAAATGATATATTATGTATTTTTCCTTGATATTATTTTTGTTGATGTTTATAAGTTTGTAGTTGTATTATCAAATTATTGCATAATTATCATTTTTCAATCACCTAGAGTTAATTAAATAGAACTAGTAGTCGTACTTTTATGACAAAATTTACACATTTTGAAAAGTGAAACTAAACAAATTTACCATGGCAAAAAGAGACTTGACCATGAGAAAAAGTTCATTATATTGTAGAACAAAGCTAACGTAACAAGTCTAATATAAGTAAATTGTTTTGATATTTCAGTAGAAATTGGTGAAAAAAAAAACTGTACAAATATAAATAGCATAGGAGAGGGAATTTAATATTGTAACTTGTTTATATATGAATGAAGGACATGTTTGCCGCGGGAACAGAAACTTCATCAGCAACAATTGATTGGACCATGGTGGAAATGATGAGGAATCCAAATGTACTCTCAGAAGCTCAAGCAGAGGTGAGAAATGCCTTCAGAGGTAAAGAAACTTTCGATGAAAATGATGTCGAGGAATTGAAATACCTAAAGTTGGTCGTTAAAGAAAGTCTCAGACTCCATCCTCCATTTCCCCTTTTGCTACCAAGAGAATGCAGAGAAGAAGTAGACATAAATGGCTACACTATTCCTTTGAAAACAAAAGTAATGGTTAATGCATGGGCTATTGGAAGAGATCCTAAATATTGGAATGACGCAGAAAACTTTAAACCTGAAAGGTTTGAGCACAACTCTATGGATTTTGTTGGTAATAATTTTGAATATCTTCCGTTTGGTAGTGGAAGGAGGAATTGCCCTGGGATATCATTTGGTTTAGCTAATGTTTATTTACCTCTGGCTCAATTGTTGTATCACTTTGATTGGAAACTTCCCAGTGGAATCAATCCAAGTGATTTGAACTTGATGGAATCTGCTGGATCAACTTGTGCTAGAAAGAATAATCTATATTTGATCGCCACTCCTTACCAACGTTAATCACCACTACTTTTAGAGTTTGGTAAAAGTTATTCATGTATTAAAGCTAGTATATTGTATATTTATAAAAATGGAGAAAAACTATCTCCTCAAATATAGAATAAGTTATACCATGTTTGATTGGTTTATTCACTTTCCAAATAAAGTATAATGTTGCTAATACTTAACATTTGCTTTATGTTCTTTTCCGCATAACTCATACATGATACATGTATGAGTATAAGAGAATCTATGTATAATTTTTATTGAATGTGGAATATAATTAATACATAAACAACTAAACTCTGTATCACTATACATGCATAACTACCCAATCTTAAGAAGGATGGATAGTCAAGCCTGTCTTGAATACCGAAAGATGCACTCAAACACTTAACTGGAGAATAACCCTCAAATAACAACTCCGAAATGATTCTCAACTATCAAGAATAGAAATAATTCATTAAAAGGAGTCGAACGATATCCATATTGTAAGGTTTCAATACTGGGGTCAAAATCTTCCAAAAATCGCTTCGAAATTGACAAGGATGAAACTGATATTTCATTTGAAAATCATATGCTACAACTCAAAAGGAGTTTGTGGTTGAAAAATTCATAAAAATTTAAGCAGAAATCGAGTTCAAAATCATCATTTTATAAAAATTCATATTCATGATAAATCATGAAATTTAGGGTTTCAAAATTAGAAATTTAAAGTTAAAATCTTGAAATAATGGAAGAAAAACAAAGATTTCAAGTTATAAACACTTGCCCACATGAAATCCCTCAAAAAATCTCCTAAAATATTGCCCTTTCCCACTCCAAGAATTCAAAAAAAGATGAAAATGGATCAAATTTTGAATATACACTGTTCAGGTAAAAGTTTATTCAATCACGATCAGTAATAATAGATATGAGATTTAAGAAAATACACCAAGTTTCCATCGGACCCTGGAGATTTATTCGGATCCCCGTACACACAAATCTTATATATCACCCTACTAAATTTGATGTTCCAAACTCAATACAATCATTGACAATTGAATATGAAGTTTCCTTAACTCAAAATTCGATAAATCACAACTAAATTAACTTAAGGCTCAAAAAGACCAAAACTCCCTAGAAAAACTTTCAAAAAGTATGACAAAGTCTATCTTAGGCCTAAAAGCACCTCATGAATGCAATGGAATCATCATAAACCCGATCAGCATCCGAACATAAAATGCTAAAGTCAAATCTAGTTCTATTTAAATCAAATTTTTTCAACTTAAGACCTCAATTACACAAACCAACTTCAAATTCTAAAATGATGATACTCCTAGATCAATGTTCACATTCCAGAGCTGATGGAGCTGACGAAATTTCGTTTCGAGACCGTAGCTTCGATTAATACCGAAGGTCACTCTTAAACAGCTTAAGCCTTTAAAACTCAAAAAACTCCCACATTACTCAACCTTTCAATGAAATTTCAAACCCAACCACCCAGAATGATGAAATATGACTCGGAGTAACTAACAAGTGGAGTAAAACGATAATTTTCCAAAATTTTTCAAAAATGATCTTCACGATCATTACATCCACCCTAGTTCTTTTTCATTTTTTATTTTTTTCATTTTCTCTTGTTTTAAACTAATTTCAACTGGGATTCTACAAAGTATGATAGCTAATACTTGGAGTATGATAATTAACAATCCAAAGGCAAGTATGAGTTCAAAGTTGGATAGCAAAGACAAATATATTTAACAAGTATAACAAAGAGTAAATATATACTCATTCTGTTTCAATTTTGTATGACATTTTTCCCTTTTTGTCAGTCCTCTCGAAAAGACACATTTCATTATTTAGAAATAATTTAATTTTAAATATTAATTTTAATTTTAATGAGATGATTTATAATTAGACAAGTATCTATAATATTTTTTTAAATCATAAATTTCATTCTTTGATTCTTTCTTTCTTAAACTCTGTAACTAATCAAACTATTGTTGAATAAATATTAAAAATTTGTCTCATCAGAACTCGATGGGGCAGTTATTTATTGTCCTTAAATAAAATACAATATTGTACCTCATTATTTTCCTTTTAAAAATTAAAGAAAAAAGAGTTGTTCAAAGATTCCTCTGCCATATAATAAATTAATTATCTAGACAATCCCCACCTCCTAGACATATGCAACATCAATAATTTCACACCTATCAAGACCAAATATGCAACTCTTCAACTTTTTTTCCCTTTTCCTTTTTGTGTCTTTCATCTTTTTGTTACTGAAATATTGGAAGAATTCCAATAGCCAAATTAGAAAAAGATTGCCTCCAGGACCATGGAAATTACCTTTTCTTGGAAGCATGTTTCATTTGTTAGGTGGACTTCCACATCATGTCCTAAGAGACTTAGCCAAAAAATATGGTCCAATTATGCATCTTCAACTAGATGAAGTTTCTCTAGTTGTTGTTACTTCTCCTGACATAGCCAAACAAGTACTAAAAACTCATGACATCGCTTTTGCATCGAGGCCTAAACTTGTAGCCACTGATATTATTTGTTATAACGGGAGCGATATTGTTTTTTCTCCCTATGGTGAATACTGGAGACAGATGCGTAAAATCTGCATCTTGGAATTGCTTAGTGCCAAAAATGTCAAGTCATTCAACTCTATTAGACGAGATGAAGTTGCTAATATGATTGAGTTTTTTCGATCATCTTCTGGTGAAACAGTTAATGCTACCAAAAGAATTTTTCAATTCGCGAGCTCTATGACATGTAGATCAGCATTTGGGAAAGTATTCAAGGGGAAAGATGAATTTATACAAGTGATAAGAAAAGTGTCGCACATAATGGAAGGATTCGACGTGGCTGATATATTTCCATCATTGAAATTTCTTCATGTGTTATGTGGAATGAAGGATAAAATTATGAATGTCCACCATGAGTTAGATGTCATTCTCGAAAATATCATCAATGAACACAAAAACAATGATGAGTTAGGAGGTGAAGGTTTAGTTGGCGCGTTGCTCAGAGTAATGAAAGAGGGAGGCCTTCAATTTCCAATCACCAACGACAACGTCAAAGCTATTATTTTTGTAAGTATATATGCAACATAATAATAACGATCATTATTATTATTATTGTCATTATAGGGAAAATACATAAGTAAGCTATAAAGTTTAATATAAATACATTGTTTTGATAATTTAGTAGATATTGGTCAAAAAATTTGTACAAAAATAAATAGCAAGGGAGAGATAATTTAATATTGTAAATTATTCATAAATGAAGGATATATTTGCTGCGGGAACAGAAACTTCATCAGCAACAATTGATTGGACCATGGTGGAAATGATGAGGAATCCAAACGTACTCTCAAAAGCTCAAGCAGAGGTGAGAAACACCTTTAGAGGTAAAGAAACTTTTGATGAAAATGACGTAGATGAATTGAAATACCTTAAGTTGGTTGTTAAAGAAAGTTTCAGACTCCATCCTCCATTTCCACTTTTGCTCCCAAGAGAATGTAGGGAAGAAGTAGATATAAACGGTTATACTATTCCTTTGAAAACAAAAGTTATGGTTAATGCATGGGCTATTGGAAGAGATCCCAAATATTGGAATGATGCGGAAAGTTTTAAACCTGAAAGGTTTGAGGACAACTCTATGAATTTTACTGGTTATAATTTTGAACTTCTTCCTTTTGGTAGTGGAAGGAGGATGTGTCCTGGAATATCATTTGGCTTAGCTAATGTCTATTTTCCACTGGCTCAATTGTTGTATCACTTCAATTGGAAACTTCCTAATGGAATCAATCCAAGTGAATTGGACTTAACTGAGTCCGCTGGAGCAACTTGTGCTAGAAAGAGAAACCTATATTTGATCGCCACTCCTTACCAGCCTTGTTAGAGCAGAGGTAGATCTAGAATTTAAATTATTCGTATTGTACTCATTGTATATGTAAAATCATGGGTCTACCTCTACTATTTGTTACAATTTTAATAAATTTGTATATATAAATTTATATTTCGCATTTAAAGTTATACATGCATTCAATCGAAGTGGCAACCCCACCATTGGACTTTCTTCTGGATTCTACCTCTGGTAGATGTGTCTGTCACATGGGATGAGGGTGTAATTATTTTTTATTTTTGTGCACTATTCCTTTTTTATCGATCTTTGGATGGAGGTAAGGATTCATTATTTTTTAGCTTTGGGGTATGATGGAATAAAGCAAAATAACTCTTTAAACTGTCTGCACTTCTTTTAATTGTGAAGTAGCAGTTAGTCAATACAACTTTCGACGCTCATCATGGGTCATTAAAAGCATAGTTTGAAAGTTAAATGGCTAATGTCAAATATTGAATTGGAAAAGGAAAAGCAAACAAATCGAACCGCAAGACTTGAAAGAACCCTCGACACTCATTAATAATTTGATTTTAGATCACAAATAAAAACGTAAATTAGTAAATAATGATTTGCTAAAACGACAAATATTAGATATATTATTACGAGTTGTAACATTACATAATGAATTGCAAGTTTTAGCAATTACGAGTTTTTAACAATCTAATTACAAGTTATAACAGATATATACATTATACTCATTCCATACCAATTACATACTGAAATCTGGTAGAATATATGTTTGAGTATGTAATTAGTATGGATTGGACATGATGTATATATTTGTTATAACTTATAATTAAATTATTAAAATTCATAATTAATATTATGTATTATTACAAATTATAATAACATATCTAATATTTATCATTTTAGCAAATCTTATTTTCCGTTGTAAATACACTTATGAGTGTACCATTGACTTTGACCAAATATCACGTGAATCATTTCCCACTTGACAAGAAATTCTAGCCGACTTTATTATTACTCTCAACAAGGAAATGATTTGTTGCAATATAATAACAATCTATAAAACAATAATATATCCAGTAAAATTTTATAAATAGAGTTTGGGAATAATAATAATGTATCTGTGACAAATTTTTATTTTATTTTTTTAAAAGAGTTGACTAAAGAGGATAAAGTTAATCTAAACGTATATAATTTGTCAATTCCTTCAAAATTTAATGGATCGAACAATTTATATTTTGTTAATAATTAATTTGATGTGTGTGTGTATATATATATATATGATGACTAATATACATACACATATATATAATTTCGCACTTTGCGCAACCTAATTTTATTGACGAAATTATGTTTTTGAAGCGATATTAATTAAATAATTTTAAATTTTAATCCAACATAAATATTTTATATATATCACATTTCTTCTTCTTCTTTCTTCCTTCTTTTGCACCACATATGTCATATCACATTTCTTCTTCTTGTTTTTTTATATTAAGTGCATGACACATGTCACTCATTGCACCACATATGCCATAATCATGGTTAAAATAATTGGGATTAATTATCACATGCAATTAATTTTCTCCACTCAGTTAATGTATAGTCCACATCTTTATTTTTCTGGTTCTTTCTCATATTGATTTTTCAAGAAAATTCTTTAAAAACGACAAGCTCAATTTAATTCATATTGCTAGTCTTGTACCCAAAGACTCGACATTACTTTTAAAAAATTACAACAATAACAGATAAAAAATCGATGGATAGAGTCGATTTAACAATTAAGAGAGAATCAACTCAATCTATTGATATTAACCAAAAAAAAAGTTAGAAAATTGATGAATTTTAAGAAAATTGACAAATGTTTGTCATTTTTTTTATGTAAAAGTATGTTAAAATTTTAAAGTGTTTTTTTAAAATGGAAATCGATGTGATTTATCGTTGTTATTTTTCCTTAATACAATAAAGCAACTTTACCAAGTTTTAGGAAACAACCTCTCTACTTCTAAGGTCTGCGTACAATTTACTCTTCTCAGACCTCACTTGTGAGATATCATTGGGTATGCAACTCCATCAATTTTTAAGTGCAAATTACAGTTAGAATACAAATAAAAATGATGAAAACATTTCATCGAAAAACATATATAGTCGAGTGGTTGAGTCATCAATTTTACGAAATAACCATACATTTTAACCCCCATGTTTAAAGGAGGGATTTTAATTGAATTTTTTCCATTGATTGTGGCTCCACCAATGGATATCTACCTTCACTAGTCAGCAATAAACAAGATTTTCATTAAATAAAAAAGAAGAGGAAAAATAATAGTGTATATTCCCTTGATTTTATTTATGAGGAATTTTTATAAACTACTACTAATAAGTATCTTAATTATGTTATTTAGCTACTGTTTGCATAATTACGTTTTATAGTTATAGTGTTTGCTATCGGTATTTCCATTTATATAATTCGTTACCAAAATATAGATTTGGTTGTATAATTCACTGTCAATATACAGAGGATAAGTAGTTCGTTGTCAGTATGCAAATTCGTTGTCATCAATATACAAACAGGGCAAGTAATTTAACTAGACACAAGCATATTAAACTACATGTGTACAACGATTCATAATATTCAAAATTAAAAATATAAAGAAAAATTTTAAATTTCATGATCTTAAACTAAATTCACTAGAAAATATTACTGACATCTTAATGTTTTATGGGGTTGGGGTGGGTGGAGGGGGAATGACATTCCATGTACACAATTATCATTATACATTATTACTATATAACAAAGATACATATACATGTTTCAAATAGCGAAAGCATAAAACACCAAAAGAAGAACGAAATTTAAAACAAAAAAAGGAGGGAGAAGCGAGGCATAGCAAGCTTTATAAAGCCAATTACTATATTAGTATAAAAAATTACTTTCAATTTTTTCCTAAAATAAAATTGATGCCATTGAGTCACTCTTGAGAAGGTTGATAGGGAGTGACGATCAAGTAAAGATCATCCTTTCTAGTACAACTTGCTCCATCTGACTCAGTCATGTCAAGATCACTTGGTTTAATTCCATCAGGGAGTTTCCAATCGAAGTGATACAGTAATTTAGCCAAAGGCAAATAAACATTAGCTAAACCAAACAAGATTCCAGGACAAACCCTCCTTCCACTACCAAAAGGTAGAAATTCAAAATTATTACCAACAAAATCCACCGAACTTTGCTCAAATCTCTCAGGTTTAAAGCTTTCTGCATCATCCCAATATTTTGGATTTCTTCCGAGAGCCCATACATTAATTATAACCTTTGTTTTCAAAGGAATAGTATAGCCATTTATTTCTACTTCTTCCCTACATTCTCTTGGGAGCATAAGTGGAAGTGGAGGATGAAGTCTTAAAGTTTCTTTAACTACTAACTTTAGGTATTGCAATTCTTCGATATCATTTTCATCAAAAGTTTCTTTTCCTCTAAAGGCGTTTCTTACCTCTGCTTGAGCTTTGGCTAATATACATGGATTCTTAATCATTTCCACCATGGCCCAGTCCATTGTGGTTGACGATGTTTCTGTCCCCGCAGCAAACATATCCTACATTTGTGAGCAAATTACAAGGTTTTCTTTCCCACATGCTATTTACATTATCGAGCCAAAATTGATAGAAGATATGGTCGGTTATTTAAGAAAAAAATTGATGTCAAATCAAAGTCTGTGCATCGTTGGTTTGTCTTCATTGTTTTATGAAATCAGTGGACATGGTCGATTTTTCAAAAATATACATATAAAATTGTACCTACTTGAAATCATCATCATCAACATTATCCCAATGCCTCAAAGGCTCCCGTCCATTGCGAGATAAGGGGGGTCAGATGTACACAGCCTGACCTTTATATTTAAAAACATAGCGCGACTGTTCCGGATGACCCATGATGAGCGTCGAAAGTTATATTGACTAACTGCTGCTTCACAATTGAAAGAAGCGCAGACAATTTAAAGAGCTATTTTCCTTTATTCCATCATACCTCAAAGCCAAAAAATAGTGAACCTACTTGAAATTAAATCTAATATATATTTTCTATGATTTTGAAGCAAATTCATAAAAAATTGCATTATTTTTAATATTGTTACCTAATCATGGAAAGAATTTGGCCAACCCCTATCCCACCATGCATCCTAGGGATCATAGCCCCTACCCCACCCATTGGCGAAGCAAAAAAATTCTTTAGGGGTATTCAAGATTTAATATTTATGTATATAAAATAATTTTTGACTTATTACTTCGTGTGTGTATGTGTGTATTATAATTTTTTGAGTAAAATAATTTTTGATTTATTACTGTCACACTGAGCTATTTGTCTGGTCGGTGGGCTACCACTAACCCCATGACCAGATACTCCTTCCTTCATCCCCATCTCAATAATATTTACCTATGTTATATAAATATATTTTAACATATAATAAAATAAGTAAGAGATTCACTTTTTCTTTAAAAAAAAATATTTTTTGGTACCAAACATAGTAAATGCTTAAGAAATAGAGTAATAAGAGAAAAATTGTTTAGCATATAGTAAGTACTTACATAAACAATAGCTTTGATGTTGTCATTGGTGATTGGAAATTGAAGATCTCCATCTTTCATAAGTCTCAATAATACATCAATTAAATCTTCACCTCCTAATTCACCATTAGTCTTGCCAATTTCAAGATTTTTCTTGTGCTCATTTATAACATTCTCAGCAATAGTATCAATCTTATGGTGTAGATACATCATTTTACCTTTCACTCCACTTAACACCTGAAGAAATTTTAATGATGGAAATATATCAGCCACATGAAACCCTCCTAATAAGAATGTTATCTTTTTCATGACATCTATAAATTCGTCTTGCTCTTTGAATATTGTCCCAAATGCTGCTCGACATATTATGAAGCTTGTGAATAACGAAATCTTTTTTGTTACATTAACCGGCTCATGACTAGAAGATGATGATCTAAAGAATTCAACTAGACGAAGAGTCTCATCTCGTCTAATTGAACTAAATGACCTAACATTCTTGGTACTAAGCACTTCCAAGACACAGATTTTGCGCATCTGTCTCCAGTAATCACCATATGGACAAAAGGCTATATCTGAACAATTGTACAAGATGAATTCCGAGGCTAAAAGTTTAGGCCTAGATGCAAAAGCGAGATCATGAGTTTTCAGGACTTGTTTCGCGGCTTCGGCAGAAGAGATGACAACCACAGGAACTTCACCTAGTTGGAGGTGCATAATTGGACCATATTTTTTGGCCAAATCTCTAAGGACATGATGTGGTAGTCCACCAACCATATGAAACATGTTTCCTAGAAAAGGTAATTTCCATGGACCAGGAGGTAATCTTTTGTTGATTTGGTTATTGGAATTCTTCAATTTCTTAAATAAAAAGAGGAAAGATACAAAAAGAAAAATGAAAATCAAGTTGAATAAGTACTCCATTTTTTGGGAGAGAAAGAGGAGTTGGTTTGGTTCAATTATAAGTTATTCAAAAGGTGGTTGCATATGCCTTTTTATAGAGTATTTTTGGGGGTTTGAAATAGACAAACTTACATTTTTGGGAAAGGGAGAAGATATTCCCAAACAACTCAAAATCAGGGATGGAGCTATACTATTTTGAGGAGTTTCATACGAACTTTTGTCGACGAAAAATATATTATTTATATATAATTAAAATAATTTTTTATGTATATACAATTAATATCAAATTTTCTTTGATTAGTTCGTATATCTACTTATTCAAATTTTAAAACTCGTTGGTGAATTGGCTAGAGGGAGTATAACATATAAAAAATTAAATAGTATTCCCTCCCCCTTCTCCCCCTCAACAACAACATTACCCCATTGCCTCAAAGGCTCTCGCCCATTGTGGGGTAAGGGGATCGGATGTACGCAGCCTGACCCCTATATTTAAAAACATAGCGCGACTGTTTCCGGGTGACCCATGATGAGCGTCGAAAGTTGCATTAATTAACTGCTACTTCACAATAAACAGGTTAAAGAGTCATTTTGCTTTATTCCATCATACCCCAAAGCCAAAAAATAGTGAATTTTGGCACCATTCAAGATTGATGGAAATCCCCCTTCTCCCCCTCAATTTAGTTAATTAAAAGAGATTAACTATTTTTTTCAATTTTTTTCTTAGAATTTATTATATTAAAATTAAGGGAAAAATATATAGATAAAAATTTAATTATTAATAAATAATAAATTAGTCTATTTTAACCATAACACACTTTTTTAAAAATTTTGTGGGGTCCTACATGGCAGATGTTTTTTTTTATATAGATTTTCTTTTCGTGTGGCAGATGGGTTTTAGTAGTAAAAACAAATATATCTTTTTGGGAAAGGGGATAAAAATATTTGTAAATTATTAAAAAAATCTTAGTTTTATCCTTTAGGAGTTAATATTTTTGACTAAAAATTTAATTTATTTTAAATAATTCAGAGATTTTTTTAATCCTTTTTTCGATGTCTTTCAGAAACTTCTTATTTTCAAAGTCTAATCAAAATATTATGCCTTTGTTTATCATCCTAGTGAATTTCTTTTTTTAGAAATATCTTTTTCATTTATTTTTACTTGTCACGTCCACACGATGAGAGTGTTAATTTTAAAGTTAAATTAAACTTAATTAATTCAATATATGTTTAATTAAAATTTAAATGTTCAAATACTCTACAAAAAATCTATACGTCATAATCCTTTTCATAATAATATGATAAAAAAATATATTTTAAAATATTAATTAGAATTTAGCTATGAACTAATAAAATATGACAAGTAGTGAGAAAATAATTCAATTGACTAATGGAAAATTTACTCAAAGCTAAATGAGGTAGGCAATTATATTTTAATCATGGAGCAGATAAGAAGATTGTCAATAGCAGCTACAATAACTTTGACATCGTAATAACAATCGAGTCAGGATTTTTACGAAGAAAATTTAAAATATATAAAAAATATATATATAAAGTTAAAAAGTAATTTATATTTACTATATATATTTATAATTTAAATTATGTAAATATTTAAAATTACTTTCAAAATAAATAATTAATATCAAAAATAACATAAAAAACATATATTATTAATTAATATATTAAATTATTAGACAAATAAAAATGAACACATAAAATATTTTAATAGGTATGGCTACCGCAAGATCAGGCAAAGTGATTTGAAAACTAGCACGCTTCATAAAAAGTCAATAATTTAAATTGATGAGTTTATTATTTTTTTATTATAAGATAAGAACTAGAAGGACGTTAACATTTTATTATTTTTAGTTTCTTACGTAGAAGCAATTGACGAAATTGAAATTTTTTATTAAAATTGTTTATAAAATTTAATATGTATTAAATATACATAAAAAATAACTTTACTTAAATATAAACAATAATATAATTTTGTATTGAAAAAATTCGAAATTCCCTTATCGTTCCCCCATAATAATTTATAATGCCCACTCCTCCTTTTTTATTATATTAATAATTTCTCGATATATGTGTGGAACGCATATATCAAATTATGTAACGTGTATTAATATAAATAATATTAATATTATTAAAATCAAATTTGAAGTGAATAATTATAGGTAAAAGTATATTTTATTTGAATAATTAGTACGCACAAAATGTGACTATTTGTTGAGGTTAAAAGTACATGGTTGAATATTTCACGAACCTATAAATTTAAACAGTCAAATTTAATTAAAAAAACATATAGAAAATTTTCAATCAAGCACAGTAATTGAGAAACCTTCTAGATTAATTGACTAAATTTAATTTACATTAACCTTAAGATGTCAGGAAACCATCTGCTTCCTCCGTCTCATATTAATTTAATTTGTAAACTCTTGAATGTTGAAAAAATCAAATTAATTGGAAAATTCAATTTCGATATTGAATCTCGAAAGTTTCAAGGGCTAATCGATCGTGTAGATATTACTTAGTTTTGAAATTTTTTTCCTAGTTTAAAATAAATTAATTATTTAAAGCTTAAGATGAATATTGAAACTTTATTTATTAAAATTTTATATTTTTTTGGAGAAAAATTACACTAAAAAGGAAAGTATTCTAACCCAAAAGCAAAAATTATTCTTGACAAGACTCAATTCTTAGCTATGATTTTATAGGTTGATTTTTGTTTTAAAAAATGAACTCAGTTAAAATTGACTTTAAGCCACCTGCATGAAACAATAGTAAAGACATTCCTATTTTGAATAATAGAAGAATTGATGATGTACATAGAAACACAAACAAGATAATAATATCGAAACGTTAATGGACAAATAAATATGAACGAACGCAGTAATAGCGACAGAAATGACCAAACAAGTGAGACTTACTCAAACGGCTAAGCACCTCCGCCATTTCAAAACGAAAACACAGAGATAAACGACTAGATTAACACAAGTAGAAACACAAACAAGACAATAATGTCAAAGACATTAATGGACAAGTAAATATGAACGAAAGCAGTAATATCGACAGAAATTACCAAACAAGTGAGACTTGCTCAAACAGGCTAAGCACCTCCACCATTTGAAAACAAAAACACAGAGATAAACAACTAGATTAACACAAGTAAAACTCATTACTAATGTTAACTTAGCTAATTACAACATATTAACAGTAGAACATTGGTCATATGTTCAGCCACAAGTTCCAACAGCCAAAAAGACTGCTATACTAGATACACACAGCTAAAGATTCAAACTTACCAGTTAAGACTAACAGTACGACGTTTCATTAGGCGATTTTTTACAAGTCTAGACTAGATAGCAGAATAACACTTACATAAAAGGACTAGTTTTCCAGACAACAACAATTAACTGTTTTGCTAACAAGAGTCGAAGATAAACATAAGTCTTCTTGATATTCTTCATCCCTTCGTAAACTGAAAAGCATTCCCTGCAAGAACAATACCTCTGGTAAGGAAAGATGTTGAGGAATCAGTAGAAACAAGTAAACTCGATGTTTCCACAAAAGAGCGCTGTGATGTGGCAGGCGGAGAAGGGTTCTTAATTGTACATGTAAAATATCTCCATCAAAAGCATTAGGTAGTAATTGCTAGCATGTCAAAGCGCACACTTCTTCATCCAAAGGAGGACCTTTTTTACTTGGTAAGGTCACCCCATTCACTAGAAAGGACTTTGCAAGAAATACTGATGAATATTTCCCGATTACTCGTTCTCCCATTTTATTTTGGAAATTTGGAGAAACTCCATAGCGTTATGACCAGATGTACAACTGACAAAGGGGAGTTCACTCGTAACTACAAATGGCCCAACTTGGAAATGTAACGGAAGTTTGAAATTGAAAAGGAAAATGCAAGAAGGATTTATTGATTGTAAAAATGTAACACAAAGTATACTGCAAGTTGGAAGAGGAAAAAATGACACAGGACAGATACAATCAACTCGAGGATTCAGAATTTATTAAACTATTTAATGACTGTAAACATCTTTGATTGATGTCTATTTGGATGAAAAGTCACTCGAAAACAAGATAACGGATAAATGGATTATCAGTGATACTAAGAAATAATGGAGAACTACAAAAACAGCAAGACGGTCAATTAGCTAAAGTTTACATGTTCCAAGTTGTAATTCTGAAAAGCAGTCTGCCATAGACCGAGTTATTTTTCTGGTAAGGTCAAGGAAACAGAACCAATTAGATGATTTTCACACTTATCTTGGATGAAAGATATGACAAGGATTTACAATTGAGAAGGCAAGATTAGAAAATTAAAAAAATAGTCAGCTAAGGTAAGAAACTCTAAATTTCCAAACCTTTAGAAGTCACACAGGGAAATGCAGAATTAAGTTCGACTACTTCTGTAACATATCAGAAAGATTCTTTGATCAAAAGCGGTGATCCAAAAAATATTTATATTAATATCTTTATTTTTGAGTTTTTTCAATAGCAACAAATTTTATAACAAATCTAGCATATTTAAACAAAAGAGTACATATTATAACTTTTATTCGTATAGCTTTTACTTTTTCCCCAAAATTAGGGATTACATTTACATTCTTATTATTTGGTTCCTCTTTCTATCTCACTAATAAATTATTTGGGAGTTTTTTAAGCAAGTACAAAATTGCAAAGTGAAAGGGAAAAAGTTCCAAGTTTTTTTAAGAAGACTCGAAGGAGTAGGTTAAAAGTGGGAACAAGTTCAAGTTCTTTTAAGAAGACTCGAAGGAGTAGGTTAAAAGTAGGAAGAAATGTTAAATGGAACATGAAAATGCGAGTTAAAATTAGTTGGTTAAGGTTAGACTTGACCTTTCTGTCCTAGCTCCATCATTCTTTAATTTCGTTGTTAACTTCTTCCTATTTAGAACCCCTTGCTAAAAATCCCACCTCGGCCACTGACCTTTGTACTCTAATTTTAAGCTTTTCCATGGTTGCTTTCGAGTTCGGATACAAAGTAATAAAATGGAAGTAAGACTACGCAGCAAAATGACATGTATTAAAGAAACACCCAACTGCTAATCACTCAATCCAAACTTTGTTTCAACATCAGACATTCTAAGGTAAGTGGCTTCAATCTAAGTTAAATGTAGGATTCAGTTTTAAATTATTACGACAACAAAACCAAAAATGAAAAAATACATGAAGTGTGACATCATGCAGAGAATTCCGCATAAAATATTCAGTGATTTTAAAAAACGACTTTGACTTGATGCCTATTTGCATGAAAAGTCAACTTGAAAACAAGATTACGATAGACGGATTGTCGGTGACACTAAGAAGTCAGAGAGAACTAAAACAACAACAAGAGAGTCAATTTGCCATGGTTCTACACATCCCAAATTGTAATTTCGTAGAGACTTCATAGACTCGGTTATTCCTCTTCAAGGTCAAGGAAACTTACAAGTTCGACGGCTTCCGAGTTTATCTTAGACCAAGTAATGAGAAAGTCTCATAATTGAGAGGGCAGGATTAGACAACCAAAAAAAGTATACAACTAAGATAAGATAATTCCAACTTCCAATCTTTTACATGTTATCGCGAAATGCAGAAATAAATTTGTCCGCTGCATCATATCAGCTAGATCCTTTAATAAGTCCCCAAATCATTTTACTTTATAACGTGTTCCCCATCTCTCTGGGAAAAAAAGATTCGCGATTTAATAACATTCGTGTTCCCCATATTCAGCTAGTAGAAAATTTGTAATATAAGATAAAACATGCAATTCAATTACCTCTACAATTGTAAAGCTGCCTCAGAGTTCCATTTTGATTTCCTTTGCCACCTAATCATCTTGTTCCTCAACACTTTTCTTCCCCTTTCGATTGCCACCTCCATATAAAGGGAAAAGACTTCCCAAAACGACGAAAGATTCGAAAGTGTCCAATCCACCGCTAATCTTAGCATGCTTGAGTGACTTCTTTTCTAGACTATACCAAAGAAACTTCCTATTATCCATTTCCAAAAGAACTTCCTTTCCAGTCACTGAATATGTTATTGGCCTCAAGCTACTGAAATGCTGACGACCCTCCAACTGCTCCACCGAAAACAACTTAACCCACGACTGACTCACTCCGTAATCCTTCATCATCCATATGTCAATATGATCCAACACATGATTCATATGCGTGAAATGACCTGAAAGCAAGCAAAGACATTCTCCCAACACCGCCAAATTCAACTGGAACGGCTCTCCCACATTCTCCGGAAATGGCACCTCCTCAAAACTCCCATTTCCAAGATTAAGGCCAACAAGAATCAAAGCACTACACCAAGCTGTTGGCTCCTTCGTTACAATCCAATGCAATGCACCTCCAGCACAAGTCCCATTATCCTCCTTAAGCAACCAATAAGGACAATCCTGCATCTTCATCCACGCACCGACCTTCAAGCTATAAACCATCGTCTTCGAAACCAACTTAGGCTCACCATCAGGATGATACCATTGCGCAATCGTAACCACCTTAAAATCATCCCCAAAACTATCATACCCAAAGCCCCCACGAATATGAGCCAACCCCGGACCCCGTCCTCCCGGGGTTTTACTCGGGGGTTTAAACTGACAAAAGGGTAACTTCCTAAACTCCTTAGTAGATGGATTCCACACACCATTATCATTCATGTTATTAGAAATCAAAACCAACCCACGACAAGAACCCAGTACCTGAGTCGGTCCATAGAGGTGTTTCAGTGGATGATCCAGCTCTTTCGGCATCTGGGTCGCCGCCATCGAAGTGATTTCAACCGAGAAAAGGTTGTCGGCATTGTTGTGAGCTTTGAGAATGAGCTTTAGATCTGGATTTGGTTTCAGCTCTTGTAGTTCCAGATGAGCTTGGATGAACTTAGGGCTATCGATAAGGGCTTTGAAGGATCTCGATACGCACCTGAACCTGAGCAATGACTTCACCGGAAGTCGATAAAGTATGACGGTGATTATTTCCGGCGGGATATCGGACATCGTTGAAGGGGAATCGTCAGTGCCGACCGGTCGGTGATTTATAGGGTTTTTGGATGAATATACAAAAAAGGAAAATGGAAGGAAATGTATTAAAAGGTAAACACAAAACAAAACTAGATAGCCACGTGGATATTCAACATGTAATATCTTATTTATTAAATTAAAATTTTTAAAAATAATTACAATAAAATTATAATTATGAGATTTTCAAATTTTTCTCTAACTTCAATAAAATGTTTTCACGCCCCGTAGAAGGGTCTACGACCCGCAAAATCTTGGTCGTAGACCTAGATTCAATTTTGCAAGAAATCACGAGAGAACAGATCACGAGCTGTAGATTGAACCATGATCTATAGATGGGGTCTTATAGTTCAGTTCACCAATTTTAATGAAGGCTGATTTCATGTTTTTCAATTCTTTTCTAATTTAACCTTGTACATTTTGGAATTAAAATAAAATAAGATCCAAATATAAACCTGATGGTACCTGTACCCTCATAATCACTTAGATTAATTTGGGAGCTAATTCAAGAAGAGAAAGAGCTAGAGTTCAAGCAATTCTATCAAATCTATTCATTCCAAGTCACGTTTTGATCTTTCCAGGTATGTAAGACTATTATAACGTCAGGTTGAGTTTGTCTACGCGTCCAATGTCTAAATTTTCATTTTTATTGAGTATTGAGTTGAGTCAAAAATCTATTTTTTGAATTCCAATTTGAGTCAATTCTTCATCTATTTAGTTCTATACAATTATGCATTGAAATTATTATTGTCTTAGGACTATCTATAATTGTCATTCATGGTTATATTTTCATGAGTCCTAGTGAGTTGATAATCACGGCTTTCTCATGCATTATTTGATGATTAATTGAGTTTATGCGTATTTTAAAAGAGTCTTGGTAAAATTGAGTGTTGAATTAAAAATGATGTTTTGAGAAAAAGTTTTCATGATGATGTAAATGAGCTTTCAAAATACTTATTAATGAAGATGATGATGTTTTGAGATGAGTTTGAGCTTTCTGAGTTAAGGTTCAACGAGACTAAATGAGATAATTGAGTATTTTACTAAATTGAGCACATGAGCACATGTTTGAGAGTAGTATTAACACTAATTTGGGTAGGGCCCTTAGGAAGTTGTATAAATAGGAGGGTCATTTCATTTGTCAGGCATCCAAAAATCCAACAATCTTACAAGTAAGTAAGAATTGTAAAGCATTCCCCAATTAATCTCCGTGTATAAATGTATTCTATGTAATTATCCGGATATTATTAATATATATATCCTATCGCCGTAGAGTTTACCCATTGGGTATTACCACGAAAGTAACTTTCTCTCTCTTCACGAACTTTCTCTGCCTTCTCTCTTGGAAGAACTTCTTTCTCAATCTTTCTTTTTTTTCTTAGATCTTTTTTTTCCTTAGATCTTCAAATCGTATTTCGTAACAAGGATGATATTATCATTGAGGGGAAATCGACTGATCCGTGGAAATTCAAGAGTTTTTGGATGCATATACAAAAATAGAAATGGAAGAATTGATTAAAAGGGAAACTTTTTGTTTCCTTAGACAAAACTAGTTAGGCACGTGAATATTAAATGATGTAATATATGCTTTATTAAAATAATATTAAGTTAAAAATTTAAGTAAATAATTATAAATGAAATTAAAAACTATAAGTTTCTATGAATAATGAATATAAGTTTTTTCATTATTAATTACTACTTGTGTCCATACTAAAAAAATGTTGTGAAATCAATATTCCAAAACATTTATACTTATTTATAATATAAAGCTAAATATAGATATTAAGATATAACATCCCTTTATAATCTTACAACTGCATTTATCTTTTTTCTCATTTTTATTGTATTCATCACTTTTTTATGGCTTCCCCTTCAATAAGGGAAGTTATATATAAAATGATTATGAGGTATATTATGTATATTAGTAAAGTATTATTTAACTATTGAATGATACTACTTTAAGTCAAGCATTCCATAAAATAGTAATTCGATACAACAAATCAAATAAAATAATAAATTCAATGCTAAAACTAATTAATATCAACATTATATTTTCTATAATCATAATATTCACTATTTTTTATTCAATATAATTATTGTATAACAAATAGTAACTATTTATCTATACAACAAACAAATATCGCCATTGAAACAATTACTTAAATTAATAATTAGTTAGGATAAGGCATATGTATCTTTGAATTATGACTGATATTTCAACGACACATTTTAACTTAACTAGGGTTGTTTGACCAATAAAAAAAGGACATGTGTTCATTTTTTTCACTCTTCACTTGCCTTCAAAAGAGGGTGTACGTCTCTGTGCCACGTTAGTTTTTAGGGTATATTTATTCCATTTTAAAATAATTTAGGTGTGTCGCTAGGATCTAGTTGCATTATCCCATGGCAGTTGAAAGTTATTAAGGGGGGCATTTAATTTATTTGAAAGTTGTTACGGGGGAACATCCCATTTTCTACTAAGTTGATTGAAATTGAAAGTTTGCAAGATTTCTCCATTTTTATGATGGTTCGATTGACAAACTTCTAGAAAGAAAGTTTACCATCGATAAAAAGAATCTTTCTAAATCACTTCGTGTTAACAGGACCTTTAAACATCCAAATACTTTAAAACATCCAAATACTTTATAACATAGCGTTGAGATTTCAGATTGAAATTGTATATATATATTATATAATGGAAGAATTAAGAGGGAAGTGTGGAGGTTAAAAAATAGATTGAGAGAAAAATCAAGGAAGAATATTAAGATAATTAATTACATAAGTTCTTTTTATTTCTTGATTATTGTGTTTTGTAAGAATTGTATTACTGTGTTTAGAAAACTATAAACTACTAAATACTATTATAAATGAGTTATTTTGTTTCATCTAAGTGTCTATTTATATTTTTTTTAAACCCTAATTAGACATGAATAACTAAATTCTACATTATTATACATGTGCAACTAATACTAGGGGTGTACAGAACCAAACCGTAAACCGCACCAAACCGACAAACAGAACCAATCCGCAAAAAAAAAAAAAACGCTTAGTGGTTTGGTTTGGTATTGACGAAAAAAAACCGACTATATTTGGATTGGTTTGGTTTTAATTTTAAAAAACCAAACCG
>JAPFFP010000001.1:3016358-3026826 GCA_026153255.1 Solanum medicagineum
TGAGATTCAAGCTCTGTTTTTGATTTGGAAAATCGAAATTCTGGAAGAAAAGGTAAGATTGAACAGAAGAAGAAACGAAACGAAAGAGAAAGAGATGAGAAAATTTTTTTTTTCAGTTTCGTTTCACTTGAAAATTAAATTAGGAAATAGTAATTTCTCTTTTTCAAAAAAAAAAATATATATGATTAGAATGACATGTCTTCATATAATTATCATCCAATTATAATGTATCATATTTTGAAAAAACAAATTATGTATATATTACTACTTATTAATTAATAAGAGAATAAAGCAACAGCTTTCGGTCGTACTTGTCTGCTTGAACAGTTTTTGATTGTCTTGTCTGCTTCTTCGCCTTTATTATATGGGGTCAATAAAAAATATTTTGTAAATTTTTTATTTAATTTTTTAAAGGCAATTGCATATTGACGTGTCTGCTTCAATTTCTTCATAAAAATTTTTTAGCTGCTTCAATTATAATTTTGTAATAATTTTTGAAATATAGATAAAAAATCTAATGATATGACATAAATCGAAACTAAAAAATAATTTATATTGCAGCCTTTCCGTAAGCTAACAAAAAATAATTTGTGGACTTTTTAATTTAATTTTTTCAAGATATTTGTGTATTGAGTTCTATAAATCAAGACTAAAAAATAATTTACATTGTCCGCACAGATCTTTGCCACTAGTATATAGTTATAATAATAATAATGTATGTGCAATGTTTAATAAAGGGAATGTGTTTGACATGGTGATATTATATCTAAAATACTCTTTAAAAAAAACAAGCAATAAGTAAATTTGGTAGTTAAATAATAAAACTTCTTGTTAATTTAATTTAATTACAAGCAATTTAATGGTGGACTAGCTAGTAAGTTTGTGATCAACAAGATTTGTGGTGAAGTGATAAGTACTCTTTCATTCTTAATCAGAGGTCTCAGATTTGAATTGCCTTTTTTAAAAAGCTCTTTACCCAAGACTTCTCAACGCAAATTTAAATGTAATCGGGTTCCGATGTGGGTACTAGACTCGGATGGATAACCAACCCAAAAAAAACTAGTGTGTGTAGGTAGCTAATTTCTTTTTCTTTTTTTTTCAAAAAAATTGCTAATAATTGATGATACAACAATTAACATGAAATGCTAACTAGACAAACCATTGTGTATCAACAAGTAATGCATAAATTTATACATAACGCTGAATTATATTTTAGATGTTTGAAATATCACAATCATTTAGCATGGAAAAATGAAATAGTTGACAGTTGTGTGTTTTGATAAATATTTAGTGATAGTTCAACTAGAAACTCAGGAAACTCGGAAAAAATCATAATATTATAAATGTGTTTTGGCCTTTTTAAATCTTCAATATATAATAGTCAGGGCGGAGCTAGCCACGTGCTTATTACTTTATACTTGAACCCTTAAAGATCTTAGCTCTGCCACTGCTACTAATGTTCAATGTTTAGAATGATGTTATTACTGTATAACACGATTTACAATTCAACTCAAACATACTAACCTACGAAAGCAAAAAACAAAATGAGATTTCTTATAAGAAACAATCTTTCTATCTTCTTAGAGTAGGGTTAAGGCTGCGTACACACCACTCTTTCGGACCTTAATCAGTTATGAATAATATGTTATTGTCATTTCATGATTGAGATTTCTCCTGCATCTTTGCTCGGGCGAAAAATACTCCAGCCAAGAGGCCTGCAAATTGTTTTCACAAACATATTTCAAATGAACAATGTTCTAAGGGAGGGAAAGCCTGGTGCACTAAACATCCCGCTATGCACAGGGTTCGAGAAAGGGCCCGACCAAAACATCTACAATTGAGAAAATAAAATAAAAGAGTTGGTACTAACCAAAATATATACTGGCAGTGTTGTCAAGACGAGTTGGAACATTGAAAAGGATAATACCAGCAACAGAAAGAGGTATCTTATTTAGTGATCCCACAAGGCTGCAAAAATGCCAAAAATCAACAAAAAAAAAAAGATTGATTACATTGAATATGATATCGAAATCATATGACAACCTATGTTGCTCGGACTCTTCAAAAATTTCATCAAATACGTGTCGGATTCTCTGAGACGAGGGTTTTCCGAAAACAGCCTCTCTATTTCTTTGAGGTAGTGGTAAGGTCTGCATACATTTTACTCTCCCTAGACCCCACTTGTGAGATTTCACTAGGTATGTTGTTACGTGTCAGATCCTCCAAAAGTAGTGCATTTTGGAGGATATGATACGGATGCGGCAACATTTTAGGGGGAAGAAGTAATGCTCTTAAGATGAATAATCATATACCTATATGTTGTTGCACTTGTTTGATGTAGAAACCACATAGATGTGAAGCTAATAGCTAAGCCCAAAAATCCACTTAATGTTGTCACAATCCAGAATGTTGGCAACTGTAATAGTGGTCTGTCGAAAAATTACACATATTATAGCGTAAAAATCAAATAAAAAACGCAAAACATTTTCCAGACGCGAGAGGACTCAGAACCAGAAAAGTGT
This sequence comes from Solanum medicagineum, assembly GCA_026153255.1. NCBI lineage: Eukaryota > Viridiplantae > Streptophyta > Magnoliopsida > Solanales > Solanaceae > Solanum > Solanum medicagineum. Next base: position 3,018,881 of record JAPFFP010000001.1, read on the forward strand.
TCAAATTCAGATAACATCAAATGAGTATGCATGTGCAGCAGCAGAACGTAAAGGTAATCGCACAAAGAACAAAAAGAGTCGTAAAATGAAGTAGTAGAACTCACGTCGTGGAGAGATAATCGACTTCATTGAACAACAATACAAGGAGAAGGCCTAAAGGCAGTGAAAGGGTATTATTTAGCAGAACCATTGAGAATTCATCCAATTTCCCTGATTTCGTCACTTGCTTAGCAGTGTCCATGATTCTACGTAGAGTCAACTGCAACATAACATCAAAAGTATCACAGGTTTAACAGCATGTTATCGCGGAAAAAAGCATTAGCATGACAATCATGCAGAATAAGCAAGAGAGGCTGGATTCGCGAAGAAAATGAGGTAAAGCTGCCCCTGTGACTTTGTTTAAGTGGTAAAGGACAGAGCATGTAAAGTGTGGATGAGGCGTGTGTCACGAGTTTGAACCCTACCAGGGGCTCATAGTCCTCCGAGTTTTGAACTTGTGAGTACAGTACGGCTTCCAGTTGATTCATAAGGGATTTCTCGGTTATCAAATTCACTTGTTGTCTCTAACAGTAATGTGTTCTTCTAGTACTAATAATTACTCTATATGAACAATATTTTCAGCGTGTAGAATACGTCTGTTTAACTGTCGGAAATAATAGATTTCAGTCTGCATTCTGAACACTTGTTCTCGAAAAGCCATCATTCAGCCAGCTCCAATACAACAGCATTAACCTTGACTCAACTCGTGATCGAGCACATAAATATCTTATTACAAGGAAAAAGTACCAAGGAAAAGATACTTCCTCTGTTTCAATGTGTTTGTCTAGTTTCTACATGTCTTGAACTAAAGGTACGTGAATGTTCTTTAATCTTGCGGTCTTAAACATGCTTATGAGGAAAGTTAGAGTTATGTAGTTACCAAAAAAATGAAAGAGGCATTCTTTTTTAAACGCACTAAAAAAGAAAGTAAGACATACAAATTGAAACGGAAGGAGTATTCACTTACAGAATATGACGCTGTCAAGAAACAATTGATTATCTGCCAGGTATAACCGGTAGCATGAAAGGAAAGGTCTGTAATTCCTCCGGAGACTGCTGAAACAACCTGCATAGCAAACTACAAGGTTACTATCTCAAGATTTTGATCTCGTGAGTACATTGAGTTTGAAATTTAGTTCCAGTATATGCATCTCTGGACTCTAGTGCGGAGGAGAGACTTGGGGCAATGGTAAAGTTGTCATGTCTTGTTAAGTATCGGAAACAGTCTCTCTATCTCCCAAGGTAAGGTAAGGTTTGTGTATACACTACCCTCTCTGGACTCCACTTGTGAAATTACACTGGTATGTTTAATACGTTGTTGTATATTTGGGTGATTTGTACTAAGCCGAGATCCTAAGCCAATTATTCGACTTAGGTCCATGATCAAAAGATCATCGCTTGGGACAAATATGCCAAAACGTACAACAACAATACCAATATAATCCCATAAGTGAGGTTTCGGGAAAATAGATGTACAGAGACCTTACCTGTACCTCTTTGGAATAGAGAGGTTGTTTCTGATAGACCCGCCACTGAACAGAAGTGTAACCAAAGTCGAACGGTAAGAAAAATAAAAACAGCAAAATAGCAAGATATAAGACAAGTGCAGGCTGCAACAACAGCTGATAATACAGATTGAAGAACGAGAAACTACATGATTACTAACCAAAATTAGAAAAAAATGAAAGAAGATAGGAGGAGGCTAACCCCCTACATCTCCCACACAAATTGCAACGTCAAGAGAACGATGAAAGCATAAATAGAATTGTGCAGACAAGAAAAGAATAGATACAGAATTATTTTCCAACTGATCAGAGAAAAATGAATGTGCAGAAATGAATCGGAGAAGAGATAGAAGCGAGGATTCTGTTCAAGCTACGAACATACCATCAGGAAAAGAGCAGTCCACACTCGACTATCATGGCGTTTGTTGAATATATACATTTCACCAACAGCAGTAATCACATTAGTAACATTCTTCAGGACAGTGACCATAGCAACATTTAGGTACTTCAAACTGCAAGAAATTACGACAATCACAAGTAAATCACGAGCAAGATAATCCTCCGATATCACAAGTGAAAGTATCTATATACAAAAAGACTTGACATTGGTGATGCAGATAGAAAACGAGTAATCTATACCTCAATATACTTGTGATAAGCATTCCGACAAATATAACATTAACAGGTAACCAGACTTTGATCAGCCTCAACGTGAGTGGTTCCGTAGAAATTAAACCAAAGAAGCTCAACATAGAAACCACGACAACCGAGACAAAATTCTGCATAACTAGTTGAAATGTTACGTTATTTCTCAATATATGGAATTTATCAAATGGTTTAACAGATTAAATGTACCTGATAGAGCATCAAGGATATTCCTGCATTAAAGTTATAGCTCGAAAGGACGTATTTATTAACTAATATCATGCTACAGGAAGAAATACAGTATGCAATTCCTGACAGCAACGCCTTGTTGTGTACATTGACGAGCATATTATTGCGTATTGACTTCTCTTTGATCTCCAACTTCCCATTTTCCACATCGGAGATTCTGTTTATAACCTTCCCGAAAAAAGATCTGAAGCAAGTAAAAAATCAATAGAAATTAGAAACAGTAAAATTTCCAACTGAACAAGAGATAGAAGCAGCAAAAAAGCTCCCACTCGCGACAAATGTAACAAGCTAGACCAAGTAAGAAGTGTAGAAAAATTAGGGGTGGTTTGGTAGCTGGTTCGGAAGTGAGTTATACAGATACTAAATCCAGCATACATAATGCCTCATAACTAATCCCTGCATTATTAATACCTGCATAACTCTAAGTAACTATCGAATGATCCTTGGTTCATAAGGACCACCGTTGTATAACCATTCATCAGCGGATGACAGTTCCTATTGGTAAAAGATGTAACCTATAGATGCAAAAGTAGGTATAATGGCACGAAGAACAATATTATTTACATAAAGTAGAGATACTGAGACGAGGGTTCCCCGGAAACAGCTTCTCTACCTCTATGAGGTAGTGGTAAGGTCTTCGTACATTTTACCCTCCCAGACCCCACTTGTGGGATTCCACGGAATATGTTGTTGTTGTAGAAACGCTGAAACAGGTTCACGAATACCATAAATATCTACCGGAGGAGTAACACAAAGGCAATAACAAATATATATTTATATGCAATTTAAAGGATGAAATGGAAAAACAGTTGCAATGAAGAGAGAAAAGATGAAGTTCATAGGCATTAATTTTGAAACAACCTGTTAGCTACTTCTCTTCTAACTGGACTCGAGCCCTCATCGAGTAAACTGGATTGGTAAACTAAGAAGCTGCTTTCTTCGCCTTTGCCACCATTACTAGTATCCTCAATATGAATCCTTTCCAAAATTGGATCAAGAGAATCCAGAGAAACATCCACGGACAAACCTCTTCAGTTAAAAAAAAAACACGATCAAGGCATCAACTTTCAAGAAGTAAGCCAGTAGCAGAACAAGCTCCAAAACTAGATATCAGATGCAGTAACTCGTCAAAGATAAACGCATTGGACGCTAGTTTTTTCCATATGACATATTAAGCATCACGAGAACACAAACGTATTTTGCTTTTGACAATTAAAGAGTCATTTTATTAGTTTCCAAATATATGATAGGCAGCTTAAATTCAATCTCAGTACAAAAGATGTTATTGACCACGACCTCGGTGTGAATCATTTTAGCCAACTATACTCATCAAAATCACCCGAAAAAACCTACTTATAGCCCTTTTCATTTTTTATAAACGTAATGTCCAAGCCAACTTCACACACCTCATTTATTCCATATGGAGAAAGTGGATAACTCGAACACCAAGGCTTAGGTAGACGAGAATACATCACCTAATGTTTTTTTTTCTTTTGTCTCAGCTGGAATTTGAACTCCAATCTCTTATGGTTCTCACCTATTTCAAACGATTGCTAGGCATTACTCTTGAGTACTATAGTCATTTCCAATCGTTACTAAGAAAGCCTTTGTATTAACAAGCAATTATGCAGTGACAGAGCTAGTATTTCAATTACGCGTTAAGCAAAGCTCACTAGCTTTGGTCCAAATTTGTATTTTTGTTAAGAAATCCACTTAGTACGTCCAAATAATTTAACAAGAACATGATAACTCATTCCTAAGAATCTAAAATTCATAAATTCAAAATCCTAGCTCTGCCTCTGCAGTTATGCAAGGTGTTCAATGCAACTTACATCCACCTCGACTATTACACCTCGTACCTGCTACCTTCCACTAGCACAAAACGAAACTATGTTCCTTACATCACTCAAACAAACAGGTATTTTTCTTAAAACATAAACATATAATCAACAAAATCATATTAAACACCATTCTTAAAAATGGAGATTATGCACATACATTTGATTCAAAAAGTAAAAGAAAAACCCAAAACATACTTACCTTGGACTCATCTATTATGCAGAGGTTGTCAACTTCTTCTTTTTTGTTTGTATAAAGAAGAAACTCAATATATGCATAAAAAGTTATGTATATGAATTAAATAATAAAAAAATAGACTTGAATTATTATTTTTTTGTCAAAAAAAATGGCATAGAGGAAGTTTTAAAAGGTCAATGTATTAGGCATTATATCACTAAAAGAGTGTTTGGCAAAAGGCATATTTGGAGTCAAAACTCAAATTTGGTTAGTCAAAAAATCCACAAACTCCTTTCAATTTGCTTGTATTATTTTACTTTTTATCCTATTTTATTTCTACTTCCTCGGAATCGATTCTTTTTAATGTCTTTTGAATTGAATATATTGTAATGGACTGGTCTAATACGATTTACATCTTAAGTAGTTTGAAGACTATTACACAGTGAGAATTTACGCAATTCATACACTACAGAATATTGAGATTATAGCGGGAATTATTCTAACAACAATAACATACCCAGTTGAAATTCCACAAGTGGGGTCTGGTGAGGGTAGAATGTAGCAGACCTTACCACTAACTCGTAGAGAGGTTGTTTCCTGGGAAAAAGAAGGGAAAGGAACAGCAATAGCACATGGCAGTATGTAAATATGATAAAACCAACACATATAATAAAGATAATGGGATCACATGATATGTATATATATTAAAAAAAACACGTCCCTCCACCTAACCCTACCATACCTCATAGACATGCATCCACCTAACCCTATCAATTAGCCTGCTACTCTAATTATTCTCATATTTCAAAAAGTAAAATAAAATTCATTATTTTTTTAAATTCTTATCAAAACAAAGTAAGTTAAATGTTACTTTGGTAACAAAAGAATAGAACAAAATATATTTATAATAAAAGAAAAAGCAGATTCCACAAGAGAAAAAAAAATTGGAAAATCATTGATGGAGATATCAGATAGCACTTACTTGAAGTTTGTAATTAACTTGAATATCTCCAGCTCATAGAAGCAATATGGTAATCCCACTAATTTCAAATAAAAAAAAACATTGCCAACAAAAAATAAATGCCTTCATATATATTTTTTTAAAAAAACAATTGCAATGTGCATTACTGTATTTTAGTGAATATATACTATAAATTTTTTTCATTATTATATTGGGGTTGGAAGAATGGTCATTAGTGGATGACTTTAATTGAGTCGATAATTTATTAAAAATATTTTTTTTTTGTCTTCGTAAGATAGTGATATAACTTTCGTACGTTATTGAGGATTCAATAAATAATTCATGGTATGCATGAGAAACAATCAGATATTTATGATAATCAAAATTTACGTAACTTCTTTTTTGCGTATTCATCTTCAAAGCTACAAATAATGATACTACACTATTTTGTTTTTTAAAAAAAAAAAAAAAATTGAAGTCTGTTTATTACAGAAAGTCATTAAATAATTTATGTTAATAATAAAAATAATCAATACATAAAAAATGTCATCTTGGTTTCTTTCTTGTGTCTTTCTATGATAATTAAAAAAAAAAAGTTAAAAGTGTTACTTTTGGTACGAATATATATAGTTTAGTGAATTTTGGGTTATATAAATAAAATTAATTGACTTTTTCATTATAAAAAATAATTTAATGAATTAGGTACAGTGACCATCCATGAATTAGTTTTTTAAGATATTGAATTCTAAATTAAAAATTTATACATGTTTAATAAATTTTTAAAGATAAACACAAAATATGAATCAAAACTATTGAATTCCATCAAATTCGCAAGTCATAATCTAGCTCCGCCACTGCTAACATGATGAAATAGTTATGCCATACCATTCCCTTGGAGCAATATTCAATAAAATATCACTCATAATGACATGAAACTCGATTACGATTGTACATCCAGTTTAAACGTTCATAACAAACCATTTTTCATGTGAAATAATAGGCGTTGGCTTGGTATATTCGATGTTAAAATACTGCATTCTGCTGAACCCTTGAATCTATTGTAGGTTGTAGATGCCATTGTATGTGTATGTAAACAAACAAACAAAAACATATCCAGGAAAATCCCACAAGTAAAGTCTGAGAAGGTAAAATGTACGCAGACCTTACCACTATCTCATAAAGATAGTCTCTAAAGATAGAGAGACTGTTTCTAAAAGACCCTCGTCTCATAAAGTGTTTTTCATGCTAAATGTTCATTCGATAGAAACAATATAGGTCAAAAAACTAAGGTCATTAATTTCCCCTCTTAATGAAGACATCTACACTACTTATAATCTTAGGTGAAGATACTACACTTACAACAGAGCTAAGTAAGTTAAACACAGAAAGGATGACTACGATTTTCGCCAATGCTTACGTTGAGATCTCATGGAGTCAATCGAATTGATTCAAAAGCCTCGTCGACTAATTGTTCCTCCTTTGCTGCATAATTCTTCCAAAGGGTTAAGCGTTGGAGTTGATGAAAGATGGAATTCGTTGACCAGCTTTTCTCCGGTTGTTGAGACACCTAATTTTCCACCGCGGAAACAGAATCAGAATTTAGCTTGATGCCTTTGCCATAAGCAGCAATGAGAAGAGCCTCAGCTCGACCTGCAACGTTTAAGAAAAAATCTTGAAATAATACATGGTCTGAAATCACAGCCACTCTACCTCGACGATGGAGGGGTAAGGTCTGCGTACACTCTATCTTTCCTAGACCCCACTTGTGGGATTTACACCAGATATGTTGTTGAGGATTATGACAAATAGGATTTTGATGCGATATCTATTGATCAAGAATTGTATATTCGATGCACATTCTGAGGTGAGAGTTCAGTAAAACTTGCAAGAAAAAGGTCCTTATATAGGAATTTCACCAACTGGAGGTACTGGGAAATGAGTTTTCTAACTTTAGGGTGTGTCTGGTATTGACCGAATTGAGGAAATTTCCGATTTTCCTATGTTCGGTAGGTCAAATTTTTGGAAAACATTGTCTTTAGGAGAAGAAGTTCGAAGAAAATAACTTCCCTAGTGAAAATAGGGAAAACACAAGTGGCATTCCAACACACCTCATCTTCACCCCTATCCTCCATAGCTCCACTCCCCACCATCCCACCACCCATAGTATTTGTCTAGATTATATACAAATACGTTAGGAGAATGTTTCTTGCTGAAGTACTAAACACAAGAAAATGAGCAAGAAAGTTGTTTATTTTCCTAGAAATATTTTTCTTCATACCGAACATGCCCTTGGTGTTCATTGCCCAAACTACAAACCTTAATAAAAATAAAGTGATCGGAAAGAAAGAAAAAGAGGAGATAAACTTGTACACTACATGTAGGAGCAAGTATAACATATTCATGGTTCTAATAAAATCGATATGTATAAATGTTTCGGATCAAGATGAACTAAAATGTGAAGCCCTTAGAGCTTTGGTTCAATGGTGAAGGTAGTACACACGGGATGTAGTAAGCACATGTCACGGGTTTGA
>JAPFFP010000001.1:3027994-3040583 GCA_026153255.1 Solanum medicagineum
ATTCAACAAAACTAATCGCAGGAATTTTAATAACCTTGTTTGCGCGCTCTCTTGTAAGTTGAAATTCACTCTTCCACGCACTTGATGGCACAGGAGTAACGGAAAATCCAGATGCAACTAACAACCCAATCCATAGTCCATAGCCGAATCCCCCACTCCACCATCCCTTGATGCAGTAAAGATATGTTGATAAATAGTGTACCAGCAAAATAAACACAACCAAGGTACACAAGAAAAGTTCTATCCAAAAAATGGTGATAGTTCCAAGAAAGTATATGGCAACAACTAGTATTTAATGATGTAAACTTTCTTGAACAAATACTTAGACTGCTTAAATCATGTAAGGGTGAAACATGTATGATGCCTATACTTTCGGTAACAACACACTTTCTAACCAACATTTACCTACAGAATAGAGTAATACAACATCACAATCAAAAAGGAAAATTCCAAGTATACCTAAACTCACCTAACGGCTACCACTAACCCCGTGCCTTTAAGGAGCACAAAAATCTAAAGGAACTCCAAATGCCTTAGCAATGCATAAAGCCTAAACCCAATCGTTTCCCAGAAACATATGAGAATCTTGGATGGCTATCTCGACCAACCACAACTACAAGTTGAAATGTTACTTTGTGAAGTTTTTGTTCAGGAAATTATGCTATACAACAAAGCCTTTCCACCTATTTAGCAGAATAAACAAGTCCAAAGTAATAGATGCTGGTCACTAGATAATGCCATAACCACATAGTTGACTGACATTGTCCGCTGAAGCTGTGGAGGAATCAATGTATATGGCCACTAAGTGTAGATGCATATGTTACAAGTAGCAACCACTCTCACCAATGCAGAATTATTTGATGGTGCAAGTTATAAAGAGCAAGTGGGCATGAAAATAGGTAACGACGTTTGAATAAAATCGATAACCTAGTGGCAGTACATACTGGCATTCTTCTTAATAATATTGCTAACCTGCTTACCATCTTGTGGATACGGAGTTGATTGTTCAATATACACAGTTGTTCCTGAAAACAAAATGAAATATCCAATCTTACTCTACATATTTTTCAAACAAAAATCTAATATGCCTCTGAGGATTCCACTTGAGAAACTATCAGATAGCGAAATTAATAACTCAATTAAACTTGATAAGATCATAAGCAGGAACAGATCGCTCATCTGTTACAACTACATGATACCAACTAGTTGGGATCGATTAGAAGAGTTCTCAATATCCATCCTGCCATCTTGGCCCATATGGTTCGACTATATCAACAAGGAAATTTGCATCTCTAACTCCTCTAGCCTAACTCACACCGCAAAAACTAACTCAAAGGGAGGAGAATTGCTCAAGCCTTATAAGGAGTCCACCTATCTTATTAACCACTAATCTGGGACTTTTATCATTCTTCAACACCCCACCTCACGCCCAGTGCTTAGCATCTGGTGCGTGGACAATTTTAATTTTACAAGGGCCCAACATTGGGTGTTCGTGGGCCCAACATTGGGTGAGATGGGTCCTCATCTGATACCATGTAAAATTAGGTCTTGAGCCTAACTCACACCCCAAAAGCTAGCTCTAAGGAAGGAGGATTGCCCAAGCCTTATAAGGATTCCACCCATTTCATTAACCACCAATATGGGACTTTTGTCATTCTTCAACAATAAGTATTTAAACCACAAGACAGTGGTCCAATAAGAAGACATTGCACTTCATTAACATATTTTTTGGACTAGTATTAACTATAAAGAAAACTATCATATTCATTCAACTAGATGAATTTTAGTCTTCGTACGCAGACATTTATTATACAGAAGACATGAGAAAATAAAAAGGATTTTCTTAGAGTATCAAGGCCTTAGTCAGATCAGAAACTGTTAGCCAAACCTTTTCTGAAGTAATAACAAGAGCATTATCCAATAAACCCCAAAAGAAGGGGAGAGGGAGAGAATGATCAACTAAAATCCTTCATTCCAGGCTCACATATACATCGATTTTCTACTAAAACTCACCCCAACACATGCACCACTCGTTACAACGTTACATGGAGGCAGCATAAAAGAACTCATTCAAACAACTAGGTTTACGAACTGAAGAATTAATGAAGAATTTACTTTGATGGAATTCATAGCTATCCTGCAGAAGTGTTCAACTGATATAATATGATTCAGAATCTTTGCAAATACAATAGAGTTCACATAAGAGATACATCAACTGCCTCCCCAACCCACACCCACGTCCAGAAGCAGAAAACAAGACAGCTATTAACAAAATATATACCAGGAAAACAAGCACTATTATTTATTTTCTTAGTGAAGGGGAAAAAGAAAAGGAGAGCATTGTCAGCTTCAGTGCCAAATGACAAACTAGCAGAAAAGTCTCAAGGAAATATGCGCAAGTCATTCAGACCAGATAACTGAGGAAGTTAAGAACAGAAATTTGAAAGATTTCCAACATGATAGCTTTTGTTGTACCTAGAGGAGCTTCAAAACTTCGAAGCAATTGAACAATAGCTTTTGCATCTAAGCGTTTCCGTACTCCTTTGCCAACAAGTACCTTCAAGTGAGGAGAATCAAACACCTGGCGATTGGAATGGGAAGTCAATGAGAGTACACTTCAGATTTAGAAGTAAATAAATCGGTGAACAAGGTACTAACTTCTCAGAGCACAAGATCTTCTCTTTCTTTTCTTTATTTTTTTTCTTCCTTCTTTGGTTTGAGATTGATGGATATACATTCTCAACTCATGTAACTCTATTGAAGAATTAACTGGCAATTATTAGCCGTTTGGTTTACCAACCCCACGCAAACCCCAGGAGTATCACCTGTGGTTACCCATAGCTTTTACACCTTTAGTGACTCAAACTACCAATCTAATGGTTCGGACCAGAGGTATTCTTATCACTAGAGCAATCCTCAGCTATCTCAGCAATTACTAGTTGCAGTTTCAAAATTTTAGCCAAGCACCTAAGACTGAACTTGGACTCAAAGCGTGAAAAGAACTTTGTTGCTACTGGTACTGAGAAGAAAACATTAAAAGTTTATGTTTATACAGAAAAGGTACAACTGCTAGATGTAACATTGGCTTGAATACACTAAGGTCCATGAATGCTAGAAGAACAGACAACACGACATGCAAATAGTAATCAACGATAAAAGCAATATCTAATTTTGGCTCCTCAAGAGAAACAAATATAAATGTGGAAGAACATAGTACAGCTCTCACTTAAAGAAGAAGTTTAAAAAACATCAAAATGTGTAGCCTAGCAGTCATGAAGTGGATTGAAAATATGAAGTCTCAAGTTCAAATCCCAATGGAAGCAAGAACACTAGGTGATTTCTTTTCATATGTCCGAGCCTTGGTAGACAAAGTTACTGCTATTTATACTAGTTGACCCTGTGAAATTAGTCAAGATGCACGTGAAGTTTGACTAGACACCATGGTTATTAAAATAGTTAAAGGTTCTTGGACTATCGAAAAAAAGGGAAAGGGGACATCAGAATTATTGCAAACCTATAATAAACAAATAAAGTTGAATTCAATTCGAATTCTATCCATCAATGATCGCTTAGACCATGGAAAAAGAATCAGGTCTGCATGTTGCAACTATAACGTGACAACAACTACAATGATGTTGCAATCCTAAACAAGTTGCAGTCACCTACATGGATCCTCACCGTCCATGTCACACCATTCTCTACATTTTTCATCCTACAAATTATTAGTTTTATAGCACTGGAAGTACTACTATTAGTTCTCTCTTACTACTTTATTATTCGATTTTATTATTATCTATTATTTCCTCTGCTTCGGTTCAGTGTTGCGAAAGATGCTTGCCTCTTCGCCTAAGGCGAGAGGAGAGGCGAGGCGAGGCGAGGCGAGGCGATGATGTGTCGCCTTTTACAGTCAAGGCGAGGCACTAATAAGAAAGGCGACGGAAGGCGATGAGGCAAGGCGAGGCGAGGCGCTAAGGCACCGCCTTTTGATTTAATTTAAAAAATACCCAAATTTTAATAATAAAAAAAAATTCCTAGGATTTACTTTGGAAAAAAGAGACCTGCGCGACTTCTTTTCTTCACTTCTTTCTCCATTGTGACTCTACGACAGTAGGACTTTGCTTCTCGGTTTATCCAATTCGGTTCTTCTCCAGGTAAGTTTTCTTTCTTCTTTCTTCGTCCTTCCTTCTTCTTCTTCAATTCTTCTCTTCTTCTTCTTAGTTCTTTCATGTTTTCTCTGTTCCAGCAACTGACAGTCTAAAACTGAGTCTTTGAAACACAGTTTCTGCCTAATTTTTTTTTAAAAAAAATTGTAATCCTTCTTTATTAATATAATTGTGTTGTATACTGATTTATATAATATTTGCTAATATATGTTATTGCTATTGAGATTTTGGATACTTATATTTGCAATTAAATATTTTAAGATTTTGGTATAAATTGGAGCCTCAATTCAAAAAGGCGAGCGCCTCGCCGCGAGGCGAGGCAAAACCTTGTCGCCTTTCGCCGTCCAAAACACTGCTTCGGTTATCGTACTATCTGTTGCTGCTAATTTCTCTTTCTTCGCTATTGTATTTCTTTTTCTTACTGTTTTTGATATGTTTTACTTGAGTCGAGGATTGATAGACTTTGTACCTTCACAAGGCAGTGACAAGGCTGCATACGCACCACCCTCCTCAGACCCCATGTGCGGGATTGTATTAGGTATGTTGCTGTTGTTACATAACTCTCCCGCAAGACTAAAGTTCTCCTAGCTAACCTTGGACTAAAACCTACTATCATGACTAAACTCTCCCCAGACCCCACACATGGGAATACCAGGTATGATGTTATATAAGTCTCTCTAAAGACTAAAGTTCTCCTAGCTAAGCTTGGACTAAAAGTACCTTGTACTAACATGACTAAACTCTCCCGAGACCCCACGTATGGGATTACACTGAGCATGTTGTTGTCGTACAAATATCCCTCAAAACTAAAGCTCTCCTAGCTAACTTTGGACTAAAAGTAAACTCTACTAACATGACTAAACTTAATCCTAAACAATTAGCATCATATTACATGGATTCCAAGGGATTGTAGGTTGCAACATAATACTCCCTCCATTTCTGTTTGTTCATCTTACTTTCCTTTTGAGTTTGTTTCATGAAAAGAGATTTCTTCCCTTTTCTTTCAACTCTAACTTTTTAACAGGTTTGTTTAAGACCACAAGATTAAACAGCATTTTAGTACATTCTATGTATCTTCAATTTAAGACCCCAAGATTCAAAAGTCATATATTTACTTTTTTTTAAACTTAGCGTCAAGTCAAAACCAGATAATCAAATCGAAAAAGGTTGGAGTAAATAAATAAAGTTCAAAACTTCATACTACCTGAGGAGGTTGATTTGGTTTCAAGAGTGCCAAAGCCCCAGAAGTATCCGGGTCAACCCCAATAACCCAACCAGTGTTCAAAGGCTTTGTACATGGAAATGGGCAAGATAAAGACTCCAACCAGTCCATTTTCAGCTGAGCTTCCAAAATTCCTTTACTACCCTTACCTTTAGCCTTTCCAGGAGGTGGAATTTGCTCTATAATAGGGGCATCTGTGGTGATGGCTGCTGAAGATGAAGCTGAAAAGAGCTTGAATCCTACAGAGGAAGCAGTAAATCGAATTGTGGGGATGAATTTTGAAGTAATTGGGGTCATTAGTTGAAATGGTTGAGCTTGTAGGATAACTGATTCCATGAGAAAAAAGTGCACCCAGTTCGCCGGAGATATACCGCCGGCGCCGGATTTTCAAGATTCTATTCTTATAGTTTGGAAAGGGAAATGTTTTCCTTTTGAGGGAAAAATCAAAGAAAAATTGCTCGGATGCCTCTTTAAGTTGGAGAAAATGGTCAAAGTGGTCCTTTAGATTTTTGGAATTGGGTCATTTTGATCCTTGATATTTTCGAGTATATGTTTTTTCATAATGTATCATATGATATTATATTATATTGTATTATATTATTTTGACAAATATAACGTTTAGATAGATTGTATTATTTCATCTTGGACGGTTTACTGAATCTATTCTTCTAAATGCGCTCTACATTTATCAAGCTCGTAAACTTGCAATTGACTTCTAAATCATTGTTGATTGCTTCAATAAAAATAAAGAAGCCCCTAAAATTATCCATACCTAGACTCATGGTGGAGCTTCACTTCATCCATATTATCGACCGGCCATTTTCAAATTGTCTATACATTTAGAGAAAACAACAAAATGGCAGATTCTTTAACAAACTTCGGTTGCTATTCTCAGTTTGACTACAAGTTTTCGACAACATGAAGGATAAACCTTAAGAAAGAATAGGATATAAGTTGGAGGATTAATTTTTTTAGGATATTACTTATCATTAATTTTTTTTAATTTACTTATTAATATCCCCATTTAGTTCAAGTAATATCATATCGAAAATTATTCAATTTATCAAAAGCTTTATTGAGTATGATAGGCTTGTTATTGAATGCCTCAAGGGTGTTATTTTGGATATAAGGACATTGTTAAGACAGGTTATAGTTAGATTATGTAAAATATTATTTATATTATATTAAAATCATAAAGATTATTAGAAATACTGATTAGATTTTTTAACCTTCAGTAAAAAAATTTATAATAAATGAAATTGATATTTATTTATTTTTTAAATTATTAATTAATTATATTAAAATTTAAGGAGACCTAAAAAATTCTTCAGAGGTATTAGCAAAATTGATAATAATTAAAAAGTTCTAAAATACATGATAAGAGGCAAATATATTTTAACTATTAGAAATTCTAAAATATATGGTAAGAAAAAAAATATAGTAAATAACAACATATTTTTTCACTTTTAATATCATGGAGAAATTTTATTCCCTACATTTAATTTTGCTTCCTAATTGTTATATGATTGTGGGTTATTATGTTCCTTTTCAAGTACACTTTTATCTTAAAAATTTTTATTATTTTTGTAAAAAATTATATTTAAAAATGTAAAGTACAGACAACAATTTATTTATTTTTATATATGGTAAGAGAAAATATATGGTAAATACCAATAGAATTTTGACTTTTGAGATAATGGAGAATTTTGTCCATTACAATTTACATCTAATTTGGCTCTTTAATTGCTATGTGATAGTAAGTTGTCATATTTCGTTTTAAGTACATTTTTTATCTTAAAAGATTTACATTATATATTTTTTTAATAAAAATATACTTAACAATATTAAGTACACACGATAATTTATTCTTTTTATATATATTTATTATTAATTTACGTAATATACATGTCGAAAGCGTGTATACTGAGAAGATTAAAAAAAGTAAAAAAGTTATTAGTTATAATTTCAAATTTATGACTTTTAATTTATAAATCAAAATTCAAATTGTAAAATCAAAAGTCAATCCAATTAGATTCTAAATCTCAAAAAGTATAAGTTTAGAAAATTCATTAAATTTGTTCAAAACAAAAATAGTTTATTAATTATATCTTGTTATCACTGAAATCATATATTTATTTCACTGAGATTTTCTTTTTCTTTTTACCTATATAAACACAACACCAAGACATTAATATAACATCAAACATAAACCAATTTGCTCCATCAAATATTTCTTCTCAATTTTTATTTTTTTTAAAATGTGGATGAATAACTCATTCATCTTCATTTTGGTTGTTATTTTAACAATATTTCTAAATGAATTTGAAAAGCCTATTAGAGTTTTTAATCCTAAGTTTGTTTATACAGATGGAACTCATTTTGCATGACAAGGAAAACAAACAACAACAACATTATGCCAATGCCTCAAAGGCTCCCGCCCATTGCGGGGTAAGGGGGGTCGGATGTACGCAGCCTGACTCCTATGTTTAAAAACATAGTGCGACTGTTTCCGGATGACCCATGATGAGCGTCGAGAGTTGTATTGACTAACTGCTACTTCATAATTCAAAGAAAAGCAGACAGTTTAAAAAGTCATTTTGCTTTATTCCATCATACCCCAAAGCCAAAAAATAGTAAATCTTTAGCTCCATCCAAGATTGATGGAAAATGACAAGGAAAACCATTTTATTTAAATGGATTTAATGCTTATTGGTTAATGTATATGGCTTCTGATCCATCAACAAGAAATAAAGTTACAAATATATTTCAACAAGCTTCTAAGTATAAAATGAATGTTGCTAGAATTTGGGCTTTCACTAGGGTGGTTCTAGGCCTTTACAATCTGCAT
The DNA here is from genome assembly GCA_026153255.1 of Solanum medicagineum. Taxonomy (NCBI): domain Eukaryota; kingdom Viridiplantae; phylum Streptophyta; class Magnoliopsida; order Solanales; family Solanaceae; genus Solanum; species Solanum medicagineum. Next base: position 3,036,228 of record JAPFFP010000001.1, read on the forward strand.
CTGGTGTTTACAACGAGCAAATGTTTCAGGTAATTTTCTAGTTGTTTCATATCTTTCTAGTCGTTTCATATCTAATGTTTTCTGCTATTGGGTAATCTTTTTGAGACGACGGTCTTTCAGAAACAGTCTCTCTATCTCTATGAGGTAGTGGTAAGGTATGCGTACATTTTTCCCTCACCGATTCCAGTTGTGGAATTTTGTAGAATAATCCTCTAATTGTTTCATATCTAGTGATTTCAGCCTTTGAGGATAGTTTTTTTGAGACGAGAACCTACCAAACTCAATAAGAATATGAATGTCATCGGCCTAGTTATTGGCCAAGAAGAAGTAGTAGGATCAAAAGGCCGTCAGAAAGGTTAACTTGGAATCCAGACTCAATTACTTACTAGTTAAAAAGGGATATAGGTTTAGAATGAAGGATTAAGCAAATTGTTGAGAAATATGTAGTCCTCTCATCCGCTTCATTAAGTCAATCTTCTCATCCCCCCTTCTTTAATCTATCCTTTACTATTTCATTGTTGTCTACAAGTTCTTTGTTAGTTCTATTTTCAATTGTAACGTTGAGTTTGGTGATAATATTATTTGAATGTCTCTATTGTGAAATTGGGGTTGTTACAATGAGTATCTTTTGGAAACAACCTTTTTGTTTCTATGAGTTAGTGGTAAGGTCTGCGTACATTTTACTTTCCCTAGACCCCAGTTGTGAAATTTCCACTGGGTATGTTATTGTTGTTATTTTGTTTTGTAGGAGAATTTTCTAGTTGTTTCATATCTTTCTAATCGTTTCATATCTAGTATTTTCTATGTTGGGATGATTTTTTTGAGATGAGCATCTTTCCACTGGGTATGTTATTGTTGTTGTTTTGTTTTGTAGGAGAATCTTCTAGTTGTTTCATATCTTTCTAGTCGTTTCATATTAGTATTTTCTAAGTTTGGGATGATTTTTTTGAGATGAGCATCTTTCAGACACAACCTCTCTATCTATATGAGGCAATGGTAAGGTTTGCGTATATTTTTCCCTCCTCAGACCCCACTTGTGAATTTTCACTGAGTATGTTGTTATTGTTGTTGTTGTTTTGTAGGAGAATCGTAATTCCTTCATGTTTTGTTATTTCATCAATAATCTATGATACAAGTAAAAGAGATTGTATTTTTCTTAGTTTTTGGTGTTATATATTTTTTGACCTTTACGATATGCAACTGGTGTTTATAATGAGCAGATGTTTCAAGTAATTTTGCAGACATTAAAATTTTGTTGTTTCTTTAATATTATTTTTCTTAGTTTTTGGTATTATATATTTTTTTTCTTTTTAATCTTTTTGTTTGTTTGTTATTAGGGATTGAATTTTGTGATATCAGAAGCCCAAAAATATGGAATTCACTTAATTCTTGGATTAGTGAATAATTGGGAAGCTTTAGGAGGAAGGAAACAATATGTAGCATGGGCAAACCAAAGAGGGCAAAATTTAACAAGTGATGATGACTTCTTCACTAATCCTATGGCCAAAGGCTTCTACAAAAATCATGTCAAGGTAACATCGGTTGGAGATTTATGTGAACTCAATAATTTTGTGTGTATGGAAGAGTCAATTGACTCTTAGAGTATAGCCTCTCTCTAGGTCAGCGATAAGAGCGAGTATATCAGCCTATGTAACTAAAAATATGTATAAATATTTGATTGTGACCTCAGTTATAACTATAGTATAAATCTGAAATCTATTTAGGAACCTCTAAATTTCTCAAATTATTTTATTTGGAGAAAGAGAGAGATGAAAGTAAATTAATATTTTAAATATACAAAAAGAAAATATGTAACATAAGATGAAAGAAATTTCATAAATAAATAAATACCAAAATGTTTTAATTTTTCATTTTTTTTCTTTAGGAAGCTCTTTAAATCTATATGTGACATGAACTTTCTATTGGTCTTTATTTATGTTTTCAAGATCCTAATTTTTTTTTAGCCAATTAGTTTTAAAAATAAATCCTTCTGCTTATCCGTAATGACTTGCAATTGTTATCGATATTTATCTTGTGTATAACTTATATATAATAAGTGTATAATCAAATTCTACATTGTATAGTGAGTATAAAAATATATTTCTTTTCCATCCTTAATTTTCCAATTTTCTTATTATTACTATTTTAATTTTTTTTTTAATAAAAAGGTTGTGCTTACAAGAGTGAATACAATAAATAAATTGGCATATAAAGATGATCCAACAATTCTTTCATTGGACTTGAAGGATTTTATGGGGATAAAAAGAAACAATTAAACCCTAATTATTTGAATTTTGGGACTGATTTTATATCAAATAATCAAATTAGTGGAATTGATTTTACCACAATTCATATGTATCCTGATCAATGGTACATAATCTCTAATCCCTTCTTCATGCATTAAAAAAAATTTTATATCTGGTCGATGTTTTTAACCTGTTATTTCTAAATTATTAAATCTTTATTTAATTTGTCATGGACTATTATATGTTATGACCTCTTTTATAGAAAAATTAGATTCAAAAAAAATGAGAAAAGTGAGTTCGTTGATGAAGTATAGAAACAAGTTTCATAAGTGACATTCTAAGTTCATTGTCTCTTTTTCGCCACCCAATGCCCCCATCCCCACTCCTTGACCATCCTACATTCCTCTACACCCGAATCTCTACTTCTCATTCCATCTCATCTTCATAGCGTTTTGCGATATTACTTATAAAATATTCTTGAAACAGTGTTTTTGTTATTAACTTACGAAATACTAGAAATAAGTAACAACTTGTTTACCAAGAAAATACTTTTTATGGAGAGCATTTTCCTTCTTACCAAACACACCTTTTGTTTCATTGTCATTTTACCAAGTCGTTGTTTTTAACTTATTATTTCTACATTATTAAATCTTTTTTAATTTGTTATGGACCGTTATATATTATGACCTCTTTTATAGAAAAAATAGTTTCAAACAATGAGGAAAATCAGTTCACCGTGGAAATAGAGAAACAAGTTTTATAAGTGACAGTCCAAGTTAACTATCTCTGTCATGCTACCTAACGCAACCCCCCCAACCCCACTCCTTGACCATCGTACATTTCGTTACACCTAAACCTCTACTCTTCATCCCAACTCATCTTCGTAGTGTTTTACGATTTTACATATAAATATTCTTGAAACAATATTTTTTTTATTACTTACGAAATACATGAAAGTAAGTAACAATTTATTTACCAAGAAAACATTTTGTATGGAGAACATTTTCCTTCCTATCAAACACACCTTTTGCTTCATAGGCATAGTACATTATGCAATAACATTTGTACCCTTAATTGGGCCTTATGGACTAGCAGGTTACCAGGTTCTACTTCAGAAGCCCAAGACAAATGGGCTTTTGAATGGATCCAAGCCCATATAGATGACTCCAAATTGTTGAAAAAGCCTTTTCTTATTGCAGAATTTGGCAAGTCTTCAAAAACTAAAGGTTTCACTATTGCAATAAGGGGCAATTATTTTGGAAAAATATATGGAACCATTTATGATTGTGCCAAAATTGGAGGCCCATGTGGTGGTGGGCTTTTCTGGCAATTAATGGATCAAAGAATAGCAAATTTTGGTGATGGTTATGAAGTGGCCTTGCAAGAAAGCCCATCAACTTATAGAGTCATACTATTACAATCTCTTAGGCTATCTAAATTATCATCTTAATCAAATAGATTAAGGGTATGTGTTTGGCAAAGACATAAACTGCTTAAAAGCACAAAAAAAGACCATATTTACCTTGGAATATATACATAGATTCACATAACCACGTACGCGCACGATAACAACCGGCTCGGGAACCGGTGAACGAAACCACGATGGCACGACTAGAATGGTGAGAATCATATGCACAAAACTAGTTTTTAAAACTTATGATATGCAAATTATTCATCTATGAAATTTAGAAGTTATGCTTTTAGAAATGATATCAAAATTTCTCAAGTTCACATGGAAAAGTAAATTTCAAAAAGGTTTGCTTAACTTCTAACATTTACATTACTAGGATAGGTTTAACACAACCTTTAAAGTCTCAAACCTAAGGATGTAACTAAGTTAGCTCAAAAACAATAGCCAAGCTTGAATCTAGTTATACTTAGACCCATGTTATGTAGGAAAAGGGATTTCAAACATTTGACGTTGGCCAAGCCTACTTGATTCATGCCAAGATGTATAAATCCTTACATACTAACTCATGCCGAAGATAGGAAACTCTACATACCTCAATTGCACCTTTTCCAACTAACTTTATCTTTCCTTGTCCAAATCACGCTTCCGGACGGTCAATGTCTACATAACAACAATAAGACCAAAGTTCATCAACTATAA
>JAPFFP010000001.1:3054729-3079005 GCA_026153255.1 Solanum medicagineum
TTATGAACAGTCTTTATGGTAGGTTTGGTATGAATCCTGAAAGTACTGTAACGGAGATCTGTAATCAAAAACAATACGAGGAATTGATGATGAAGGATACTTTTCAATCTGCAGAGAAGCTTACCGATCATTACTATATTGTTAATTCCATTACCAATTGTTACTCTGTAGACGACGAAGACTGGAAAGCTCCTAAGATATCGTCTGTTCACTTGGCTGCTGCTATCACGGCTTGTGCTCGTATTCATATGTATCCACACATAGCTAGATCAGACTGTTATTATACTGATACTGACTCAGTAGTTTTATGAAATCCTCTTTCAAGAGATTCGAATGGAACTATGTGGAGTATAAGAGTTTGAATTACAATTCAAACCAAATACAAGGATCTTTTAGGTCATTTCGTATTTTAAAAATATCATAATAGAATCTAATTTTATGATCCACAAATCAAATATCATATGGGTGTTACGTATAAAACAAAAAATATGAGTTCATCCAAAATAAAATTTACGTTATCTTAAATATAGTTCTAATACAAAATAACACAAATAAAAATATGTTTTAACATCACATATCTTAAATTAAACATAAACATAAACATAAAGTAAATGATACTTGAATAAAGAACTACCTTTCACTTTACATAATATAAATCAAATCAATTAGATTAAGTGAATGCATTAATTATCCATATAAAATGTTTCTTTTTATGAAAGAAACTTTAGATGTACATAACTTTAAAATATTATCTGATAAAAGAATTACTTGAAGAACAAGGTAAATAAATTAATATACTAAAAAAATATGGGCCTCAAAAGTCCCACAAAAGAAACATGTAATTCTTACAAAACTCAATTTATAATACAATTGTACATTTATATGTGCAAACAAAAAATAATATTATATGTTTTATTATTTTTTGAATAACTTACAACATTATTATACGTCATGTTGTAATTTTTGAAATTTAATTTAATTAATTTTAAAAGCTAAATTAAATTACATCAATTTAATATTTTTAAATAGAATTTTAGATATTCAATAACCAACGAAAAAGGTACTATAAAGTGGAATTTTTTGACATAAATATAACAAAAAATATATATTTTAAATATGTTAGTCAAAGTTTATATTATTTAACTTGAAAAAAATATATAACAACTAAAAAGGAACCAGTAGAGTATTAGATCTTGTGAGATTACTTATAGACTAGCTCATTGAGTTATTTGTATGTGGTGTACTCTAGTTAAGAAAATATTTTATTTTAACTGTCCGATAATAAATACTAAATATATCAAAAATTCGTTAATCTAATTAATTCAAATTTATATTACATAAAAACTCATTTAAGAGTAAAATATTTCGTACAAGAAAATGAACCTCACAACATCTTTAGTAATAGTTCAGAATTAAATTCTTTAATATGCATTAATTCAATTATTTCCCATAGTCAAATTTCAAATATAGATGATTATGATTGATGAAATAGAAAATTAACTTATCCCTTTCAAGATGTTGAAACTTGCCTAATCCTTTTGGTGCTTAGTGAAAATCTATTTTTTTATTATGTATTTTCTTAGCGAGCTGATTCAATAAAAATGAGTAGAAAAATTATATTTTATAACAAAAATTTCTTATTAAGTCTCAGTGAATGATAAAATAAATAAATAATTAAATTTATTTTAAACTTCTAAAATAACAAATAAAAATAGTATTTTGAGCCAAAAAAAAAAAGTATACATAAGGAATTATATATTTATTAAGAAAGGGGAGTGGTTTAAGAATGAAACAATATGTGGATCTTTTCAAATAAAAAAATGTAGGTAAATAACGACTTTATGACATTTAATTAGTCAAGACAAACTTAAATGGTCTACTAAATGCGTAATTAATTGAGCAATAATGACAACCAAAGCACAAGTGTTAGTAATTAATATAAAATATTTATAAATACCTATTCACATAAATGCTCCAACATAAATCTAAGAATTTTTTCTTATATTATATTGTATTATACTTATCGAGAAGTAACAATTTTATTTATTCTCGTACAAATATTTATTTCCTATTTTTAATAATTTAATTAAATGTTCCTTATTGACATATTTATTTATCGCGAGGGAAAATTTATTATTAATTTGTAAAGAGAAATAAACCATGAGTCATATGGCAAACATTAGTCAATGTCAGTTGCATTTTGTGGACCATAGGGCCCCTCCCCCTCCCACCCACACCTCACACTATTTACTTCAATATGAAAAATAATTTTAGGAAATAATTTCTCTACTTCTATGAGGTAGCGGTAAGATTTGCGTATAATTTATCCTCTCCAGACTCCAATTGTAGGATTTCGCTGGTTATGTTGTTGTTGTTGTAATATTCAAATCATCACATTTAAATTTTCTTTAAAGAGATAATTCATCAAGATAATATTGTTTTAGTAGTTGATTACTAGCATTGACTAATACTTTACTATCTATAAAAAAAAAACTTATACTTTTTTGCTTACGAGTTTTTTGAGACAAGGTTCTCATGAAACGACCTCTCTATTTTTATGAGACAATGGCAAGGTCTGCGCAAATTTTATCCTCCACAGATCCCATTTGTAAGATTTCATTGGGTATGTTGTTGATGTTATATTAACTAATACTTTCATGCATGTAATGTAAATGAATTACACTATCTATAAAAGTATTTTTTCATGCAATAAAGATGTATCATAAGTATCTTAAAATATATTAAACTTATATTTTGATGAAAAATCTGCATATTGCTATAAATACTAATATTTTCTGAATCTAGGAAAAAATAGGTAAGTTCCCTTTTAGAACTAACACCCACAGAGGTTACAGTGGAGTGATAAATACTCCTTCAATCTTTAATCAGCCATCTCGAGCTTGAGCTTTTTGGATGAAGAGTCATCTATATTACATAACAACAATAACATACTAAGTAAAATTCCACAAGTAAAATCTGAAGAACGTAAAAGTGTCAGTAGACCTTATCACTATCTGATAGAGATAGAGAGACTATTTTTGAAAGATCCCATCTTAAAAGTATCACCTAACAAGGAGAAAAAACTAAATATAAAATCAAACAATTCAATATTTTATTTTTTGAGACTTTTCGATACGAATTCAAATTTAATCAATTTTTTTCCATCTTTAAAGAACAAACGTGGTCTCCACCCTCCAAACATACCCCACTTTCCTCTCTGTTCATTCACATCTTCCCTCCATTGTCTCTCTCTTTGTAATGAATGTATACAGAGCAAGTCACGGCCAAAAGTAGGTGAAAAAGCAATCAAAATAAACTATAATTTTTCCAAATTTTTTACATTAAATTAGCATAAAAAAATTACTTCTCCTAACATCTACTTTACTACTATTACAATCTACGCCACTTAATCAAATCCAACAACAGATGAAGAAGAAAACAAAAGGGACCAGACAATACTGTACAGAGAAGCAAATAAGCCCTTTTCTTGGTTTTTTTTCCTTTTCTGTAGCAAAACCCTAAACTTTTTTTCTTCAGATCTCTGCTGATTCATTAGTTATTTGAGTTATTTTCTTGATTTGAGACAAACCCATTTGTTGATTTTCACTTTTTTTTGCCTTTTTGGGGTGCAATGTTTGTGTTCTTTGGGTTAGTTTATTGAACCCACAGAAGGGAAAAATGTCTGCTTCACTTGCTGCATTTGAGCGTCCAAGAATTGGTTCTTCAAATACGGTAAAGTTATCTTCTTTTTTGACACTACTTGTTTGGCTTTGTTGTTTTGCTGGATTTTTGTTTGTTGGAAATCTAAGAAGTTTGAAAAAAGGAGACATTTTGAGGTCATTGTGAAGTCAATGAGGAAAAAGATAGGTTCTTTTGTTGGAGTTGTACATGTTAAACTCAATAGGAAGATTAAGAAAGGGAAGGTTCTATATGGTACTACTTATTGTTTGTTGGAAATGTAAGAAGTTTGAAAAGGGAGAAATTTTGAGGTCATTGTGAAGTCAATGATAGTCAAATGAGGAAAAAAAGGGTCTTTTGTTGGAGTTGTACTTGTTTAACTCAATAGGAAGATTAAGAAAGGGAAGGTTCTTTTTGATACTACTTATTTGTCTTTGTTGTTTTGCTGGGTTTTTGGTTGTTGGAAATGTAAGAAGTTTGAAAAAAGGAGAAATTTTGAGGTCTTTGGGAAGTCAATGATAGTCAAATGAGGAAAAAGATAGGTTCTTTTGTTGGAGTTGTACTTGTTTAGCTCAATAGGAAGATTAGAAAGGGTAGGTTCTTTGATACTACTTATTTGTCTCTGTTCTTTTGCTGGGTTTTTGTTTGGTGGAAATGTAAGAAGTTTGAAAAAATGGAGAAATTTTGAGGTCATTGTGTCAATGATAGTCAAATGAGGAAAAAAAGGGTCTTTTGTTGGAGTTGTACTTGTTTGGGCTCACTTGGAAGATTAAGAATGGGGGAAGGTCTTTTTGCTACTACTTATTTGTCTAATCTTTTTTCTTTAAGCTGAGGGTATATAGGAAACAACCTCTCTATCTCGTATCTACAAGGTATGAATAAGGTTCCGTGTAGACATCACTTGTGGGATTACAATGGGTATGGTGTTGTTGTTGTATTTGTCTTTCTTGTTTTGCTGGGTTTTGTTTGTTGGAAATGTAAGAAGTTTGGGAAAAAAGGAGAAAATTTGAGGTCATTGTGAAGTCAATGATAGTCAAATGAGGAAAAAGATAGGTTCTTTTGTTGGAGTTGTACTTATTTAACTCAATAGGAATATTAAGAAAGGGAAGGTTCTTTTTGGCACTAATTATTTGTCTAATCTTTTTTCTTTAAGCTGAGGGTATATAGGAAACAACTTCTCTATCTCATATCTACGAGGTATGAATAAGGTCTGTGTATAGACGCCATTTGTGGGATTACAATGGGTATGTTATTGTTGTTGGATTTGTCTATATTGTTTTGTTAGGTGTTGTTTGTTGGAATTTTTAAGAGGTTTGGGAGAAAAGGAGAAATTTTGGGGTCATTTTGTGATGTCAATGATAGTCGGATGAAATAGGGGAAAGGTCAGTGTGTAGTCTTCCCTCCAGACCCAAATTATGGGATTACAATGGGTATGGTGTTGTTGTTGTAGTATTTGTCTGTCTTGTATTGCTGCGTTTTGTTTGTGGAATTGTAAGAAGTCTGAGAAAGCAAAGGTGAAATTTTGGGGTCATTGTGAAGTCATTGATTGTCAAATGAGGAGAAAAATGTTATTCTGTTTGAGTTGCAGTTGTTTAACCGAGATAGGAAGATTAAGAAAGGGAAAAATTTGGGTTGTTGGTTGTCGAATGATTTTCATTCAGGAAGCTTAGTTCTTTAATTTGGGTTATATTAGTTTTACTTAAAAGATTGTATCTTGGTTGAACTGTGATTAATTGATAACTATACCTCAATCTCATGACTAATTGGGATGGCTTACTTGAATCCTAAATATCAAATATGCTCCATTTGGGCTATCTCGTCTCAGTACTTAAGTAATTTATCTTTTAAGGCAAATTACTGATGAGCTATGATGAGCAAGTGATTTTCTTTTTTTCCATTGTTTATAGTCCAAATGCTGGAGAGAGAGAACACTGTGGGATTTGTTTTTGTTTTTTGGTCTGCATCTTGTCTACATTTATCTCCTTTCTTTATAAGTATTTTCTATTAGGACTGAAAGTTCTGGACCTATGTCTCTGTTATAGCCAGGAAGTCTGCTAAGTGCTATAAGCATTAACGACTAACTTATGCCAGGATACTTTTCCATTATATGTTGAGGTTTTCCACTTTATCCAATGGAAAATTCGTGAATGTGAGCAACACAAGTTCTGTCGTTTTCAGAAATAATTTCTGGAATAAACTTCTGCATGAAACTTGATATATGGCAAGTAGAATCTCTGTATACTTGTGGTTATCTATTGGCGTATAATTTGTGATCTCAGAGTAGATAGCAGAGTTCCAAAATCTACTTGAAATGCTCTAAAAAGCAAACCTTACTGGTAAAGAGCCAGGATTGTTGGAGATGTGTGCTAGAAAGCAGTGGATGATTCTTAGTAAAGAGTTACACTTAAGTTGCTATTAGAGAGAATATAGGGTTTCCCTCAGGTATTGATTTAGATCCCTAGGGTGCCAAGAAAAGCTTGCATTTGCTTGATTGGTAGTTAGGGGTGCGATTCTATTGGCCGAAACTTGAGGAAAGGGAGGATCACATATATAAGTTGATGTTTCATGTGTAACACTCTGTAGAATCATGTTTGTTACCTTTTCTCAAAAAAAATTAAAAATTCATGTTTGTGGACTTTTAAGATGGTTCTGGATATGATGGACCATCTGGGGTGCCGTCAAGGAGGTTTTGTTTAGTTGGTTTGTTAGGTGCACCTAAAGTCAACTACAACTAGAAGGCATGCGGATCTTGCCACCAACAAATGTTTGACTTTGAATGGGAAAAGTTCCAAATAGGCTAGAGGACATGGGCATTAGATATTGCTCCATTAGCACTTACGTGGATAATCTTGATTATGTATAGGAGGTATACATCAGTTTTCAATGACTTTTTTGGTGTACCTAGAAGTTCTCATTCTACTTTGTAGAGAATGGTGTCTTATCGTAGCTTCTCTACTTTTTGGTACCTCTTGTATGCAAGAGCTTCCCATTATTAATAATATTACACTTGATGAAAATATATCAATCCATAGTCTTTTTTTTTTTGAAAAAATATCAATCCGCAGTCTTAATGCTGTCCTAAAACCATAAAAGGCCCATTCTTGCTATACGTTAAGCCCATCCACCTAGGTTACATATGATCCAAATGTGTTGTTTGTACGAAACACATGGTATATCTCTACACCATCTTGGGTATCTCTTCTAGTTGTGAATGTCATATACCTATTTTGTTACTAAATGCTCCCATCATATGAACATGGATCCCCTTGTCATAGATCATCTGTGCTTTTAAAAGATTTGGCCCTGTTACGAATTACGGGTACAAAGATGGATAATTTGACTTGTGATATGCACTGCCTTTGTTATTTCTATGACTTTCTTGAGAGACAGGTTTGCGCTCATGAGGGCATTGTAGCTAAACAACTATAACAACAACATAATAACCAGTGTAATCCCACAAGCGGGGTCTGGGGAGGGTAAAATGTATGCAGACCTTTCCGGGAAACCCTTGTCTCAAGAATCAAGCCCCATAAGCAGAATATGCTAGATTAGCTAAACAACTATCGAGATGAAATCATTTTGTTTCACCAATTTCGTGGTTGTATACTTTTTTTGATCACCAAGTCCTTATCTCTGTTTATGGTTATCAAGCTAAGTCTTTGGTTGTATGGAGTCGCTCTTTACGGGGTTGTATTGTTTCCTCGGTTGTTTATTCATGTTGTTATTTTTCTTCTATTGTTATTAAGTTATTATCTTGTCTTCTATAGTTGTCTTTATTCTTGACTGGATAAATGTTTTTTATGACCGGGAAATCCACTGTTTTAGTTTAGAAACTTAGGGATGGTGACCCCAATCCCTCCATCCTCTGAAATACTCGGATCTTTTCTCTCGAGGTCACAAATTTCTTTTTGCATGTATGGTTTCATCTAGAAACAAAATGGAGTGAACGCATTACTTCTATTTAGATCTTGAATTTCCTACTATATGATGAACTTCAAAGACACTATGCGGTGTTATTATTAAAGCCTATAAACATAATGTCTCCTTTATTGTTCGATGCAAATGCTTCTAATTTTGCTTACTATTAATTTTCTTGCCCCTGAAGTTTTAAATGATGTAATAATCTTCAGGTTTTCAAGAGTGGGCCACTATTCATCTCTTCCAAAGGTGAGAACAGATGTTTTTAATTTCCTTAATACCTTCTTATAATTGGATACTATGCTGGTACCTGATGTTTTTAATTTCCTTAATACCTTCTTATAATTGGATATTAATTTCCTTAATACTGGACTTTTAGGTTAAATGAAGGGCTGGTTTTTCCCTATTTGCTCATCTCTTTTGGATCCAATTTGGATAAACAGTTTGTTGTTAGCAGATAATTAACAAGATGCTAGTCATGACCGTGACACATTTGAATAATTAGTTGACGGGGTTAGGCATCAGAGAACATCAAGAGCCGGTGTCTTTGGCCAACTAACTAATTCTTTGAATAAAAGGATGAGATAATACAATTCAATCAGAACTTTTGAAGGGTAAATATATTTTTTCTTAGATACACCCATGAAGACTAATTTTAAAGAATTAGAGCCTGTTTGGATGGCCATATAGCTTATAAGCATAAGTCATAAGTTAGAAATCTTAACTTAAAGCATTTGCTTATTTTTATTATTTGGCTTAAAAACTAGTTTGAAAAAAAGCAAGTATTTAAAAACACTTTATTATATCCAAACACTTCAAAAGTGTTTATAAACTATTTTGGCTTGAAAACACCTAAAAAATAAGCCAACCCAAACAGGTTTTTGCTAAGGAGAAACAATTTTGAAAATACTTAGTTGATGAATTGAAAAGATTCTCTCCCAAGATAGTCACAGGTTGTAGTAAGAAATACTAGGAAGCCACAAGTTTTTGTTCTTTCAAAGACAAACGATGACAGAAAACTCAAAGGGCAAAGTTTGACTTGAGTCTACCAGTTTAAAGGCTAAGTAGGTGTTTGGACATGCGATTTCATCTCGTGATTTGAAATCATAAGGTGAAATCAGCATTTGGACATGCGATTTCATCTTATGATTTTAAATCATGAGATGAAATCCCAAATTCTCCAAAAAAGCTTGATTTGGGAATTTCATATCGTGGTTTCATATTTTTCAAATACAACATTGACCCACTATTTTATATTTTGTTAAAAAAAACTATCATTTTATATCTTTGAGAGAATATCAAAGGAGTGATGAAATATTCATAGAATATAAACGTGATGATATGGTTACTAATGATATTGACCAACAAGTGGCTCAATAAATATAGTTGACTACAACTTATGTTCGATTTTACTTTTTTTCATTGGACTAAAGTTCGATCAATAAATGTTGTATATATTTTTTATAATAGTATTGTGGCTGTGTTATACTTTTGTTATAAACTTTGACAGATTTGGTACTATTGTATAAAGAATTGGAGAATTGTGATAGTTTTCGCCACTTACGGGATTTTTATGTCTATAGGCAAAAATACAACTTAAAAATGCAAATTGCATGTCCAAACAAAACTTCAACTTCATCTCATATGATTTCAAATCACTATTTCATCTCACATGGCCAAACGGGCCCTAAGAAACCTACCGTGAACATACTGGAAAACTTGATTTTATGCTTGAAATCTAGAGAAAAGGAAAAGAGGAAGGAATAAATAAAGCTCTTGCAGTTAGTTGAGAGATCTTTATTCATAGTCGTGTTGGTATCTCCAAAAATGTACTACTTTTGATGGTTCGACACTCTCCCACCGACTTTTTTAATAGTCCGAGCAGCATATGTAATGAAATTGCAACAAATACAAATCTGGTGCCCACCAACTGATGGTGGATTGGATGGTCTTGTTGGTTTGCTTAATCTATTTATTGTCCATGAGCAGTACTTATCCGCCTTTCTTTGCGTTGAAAGTAGAAAGCAAAACTAATTTCTTTTATATCAAAAAGGAAATACGAGAAATCAAAAGAAACCCTGATTACTGTAATAGGCTTGGTGGTTTCAGATTGATTATGATTAAGAATTATGTCTAATGGTTGATGCTTAGGAGGATGAAGACATTGCAGAAGTCAGTAGAAGATGTGTAGTTTCCTCAGTTTGGGAAGAAAAGCGTCCTGATTGCTTCTTGACCATAGAAAGCTGAATGCTGAAATGGCTACTGCATTGAAGGAAATAATTTTCTGTTTTGGGAGAGGAACTGTGATTAAGTACATAATTATATTTTCTCAGTAAAAAAGAAAAGAAAAGAAATGGTTTTCAGTACAACCTATGTATTGTCTGTGAGAAATATACAAAGTAACCAGTTTCATAGAATAAATAAAAATAAAGGAAAAGAAAAGGAAAGCACATTCTCACAAAAACAAAAACAAAAACAGGGGTAGGGGGATGAAGAAGGAGAAGAGCAAGCAAAAAATAATTGTATTTTGTGAGGAGGGAAAAACTGTTTGGAAGGGAACAACACCTGTAATGGTTATCTGTTATTGGGTTATATGAAGATTTTGAATCATAGATTGGTCATTTTGGCTTCCCTTTAATTTAGGCAAAGGTTTGTCCCATGCTCTACGACTTTCTGATCCATGAAGTAATTGTTACCATTCTTCTGTGCTTTTATTCATTTTTTCAGTAGGAATATCCTGTTATTCTTTAGACTCCTATCCCAACAAAAGGAAGCCCAAAGAGCAACTAATTAGATGAAGAAGCTTAAAAATGTTGGTCTGTGCATGGTGTAAAGTGGATTTTTTAACTTCATGCAGGACTAGGTTGGAAGTCTTGGAAAAAGCGCTGGTTCATCCTTACACGCACATCTTTGGTCTTCTTCAAGAATGATCCTGTTAGTATCTTTTATCCTGTTACCGGCTTTAATTTGATGGAAAACCACATAGAACTTCTCTTCGCTACTGCATTCAAAGTCTGTACATAAGCAAGTTATTAGAGTGACTTCTGTTCTATGATGTTCATATCCATGATCAATTGTTACTTGTGAGATTCTGATAATTATAGACGGTTGGAATGTCATCTAGTGGAGGATCATATTTTTTGTGTGAAATTCTCTTCTTTTATGTGCTGCTTATGTACTGCATACCCTATTTAGATCAATAACATGTATTAATGTATAAAAGATATCTGTTTGGGGTTGCAGCGTAGTTGATCAGTGAAATATATATAAGCGGTTGGTGTTTCCAGCATTGATGGTGGACTTGATTTGTTTCTTCAATGATTTTTCTAGAGATGGTTTCTTTTTGTGCAAGTTCAAGGCAATGTAGAATACTTGTTCCATTTATTTCTTCTAAAAGAGTAACAACAAGAATGCGTATTAGTTAATCTAGAGAGTACGTAATGTGAAGTAGGATGCATTAGTTTAAGGATTTCCAGATCTCACCATTTTGTTTTATTTTTGGCTGAAAAATTATATCTTAACAGGTATCAAGAAGTATCATATTTTTCAATTTGAGAAAAACAATTTTGATACTTGACTTAAAATAGAAAACTCTTGTTAAGAAATGATGGAGATGTCGATTGCATTGCTTCAAGATTTCTTCTGACTTTGTTTCTTTTAGTCGAGGAATATGAAGAGATATAGTCCTCTTTAAGTTGTAGCAACAAAGCTATAAGGTGACGACTTTATCAATTACCTAGTTAGAACTACTGCATAGGGGAAAGTTTGAGGATAAGAGATTTATGGAATCACCTGAAAAAGTTTGGGTGGACTAATATGCAATATGCCCAAGGGAGAGGATTATTTTTGTAAATCCATTTTATCTAAAATATCAACATATTACATGTTCCTGTTCTGTACGACAAGCAGTACCAAATAAGTTGGAGAAATCGATATGGTGGGGATGAAAAAGGGCGAGTATCATTTGGTTGATTGGATGATGAGATACTAGTGCTATGTAGAGGAGGGCTAAACCCCCTTATCGCTTGCTTGATTAGAATTTGATCCCACTTGACCAAGTGAATCTGGTGATTGTTTGGGTCATAGTTTCCTTGCCAAAGGAAGTTTCTTCTGATGGCATCCAATCTATCTCTTACACTTGCTGTCATATGGTTCACATACATCATGTAGGTAGGCAAAGCATCAAGGACACTATTGATGAGAGTAACTCTGCCACCCTGGGATAGATACTGGCTTTTCCTATTAGCAAGTTTCTTCTCACATTTCTCCAGTACATTGTTCCATATGCCCTTGGATTTACTCATCTCCTAGAGGCAATTTCAGATATATTTTGGGTAGTTCTCAAATCTTTCCTCCTAAAATATTCGCAGTCTCAATCCCAGTTACCTCATTAAGTAGGTAGATGAAACTCTTTCCCTGATTACTCCGTAGACCCGAGGTTGCTTCAAACAGTATCAGTATGGCTCTTAAAAACTTCAGTTGGTTTCTATCTGCATCACATAAAAAATTAGACTTTCATCTACATATTGGAGGTGGGAAATGGCTAGACTCTGTCTATCCTCCATGAATTCCGTGTTAGCATTGAAACCCCTCATCCAACTGTTTGTTTGGGCTATTCTTAGCATATCATTGAGACCCTCCATTGCAAGATAAAAGAAAAGGAGATACAGGATCCCCTTGCCTCACGCCTCTCTCAGATGAGAAAGAACCTGTGGGGAAACCATTAATCAAAACTGAGGAATTTCACTATAATAGTTGCAAATTTTTAATCTATCTTCCTCATAGCCATGTTATTCATAGTCTTCTCGAGAAAGCCCAATGTAAGCAGCCATGGGCTCAGTGTTATCAAAAGCAAAAAGCACAAAAACTGGAAGGTTCTTTGAAGCGTTAAGCAGAAAATGCAAATAAAGCGTGGGCTTAAATGAAAAAAGGCGCAAAGCGAGAAACATACAAATATATATAAGCATGAATGACAAATTTATGAACCAAGAAATTGAAAAATAATTATGATAAATTGAAATATCAATTGTTTTGTCATCTCTTCCGAAGAGGTTCATTGGCAAGAAAAAGTATGTCTTAGAACCTTGATAACGACACTAAAAATCACAAATTAAGTGGCACGAAGCGCTCCACATGTTTTGAGCCTTGCTTCAGGGCTTAAGCGTGATTTCACACGCCTTTGATAACACTGTATAGGCTTTCTCTACATCCAGCTTACAGAGAATGCCTTGGACCTTGCCGATTTGCCTCACATCTACACACTCATTAGCAATCGCAATAGCATCCATGTTCCATCTGTCCTTAATAAAAGCCATCTGATGTGCATCCACCAATTGGGATACCACTTCTTTCAACCTTTCAGTCATTACCTTTGAAATGATCTTGTAGATGCTACCTATTAGGCTAATAGGTCTGAAGTCCTTCAGTTCTTTGGCCCCCGACTTCTTTGGAATCAAGTCTATAAAGGTAGCATTGAAGCTCCTTTCAAATATTTTTTAATCATGAAAATTCTGTACTGCTGCCACTACTTCTTTGCTTACTATATCAGAACAATTGGTGAGAAATGCCATGGTGAATCCATGATGTCCAGGTGCCTTGTGCCTAAAACATGCCATAAACAATCTTTGATCTCTTACTGAACTGACTTTGTAGCATTATATTGTCTTTTCCACTGATAAAGATCCTGATCTATGGTTGAATTGAGGTCTCCTTTTCTCTGATTCTGTGTACCAAATAATTTGACAATCTCCTCTCTAATCACAAATTCTGTTAAATTTGACATCTCTCATCTGTAGGTTTTCCTGTGAGGAGAATGTATTGCCGAGAGGATATAACTACTACATGTGGATTAGCATTGATGGGTTGTTCTTAAAAGATATAATGAATTCTCTCGGAGTTAGTTTATGGAAGGATATTACAAAGGGAAAAGATAATTTTTCTCAATACAAGGTCTTCAGAATGGGCAATGGCAGGAGAATTCAATTTCCACGGAAACACCTTTAGAGGAACATTTCCTTTAGTTTTAAAAAAACTGGTTAATCACAGGAAATCATATCCTCTAGGTGTAGAGTGATAAAGTAGGAATACTATAAGTTACCAGTTTCCCCCCAAAAAATAGTAGGATACTATGTTATTTGACTACTTAGGATAGAAGACCAAGGATTACTCTATCCAAATATTACTTTGTTCTAAACAAAGGATAGAATACCAAGGGATCTCATGGGACATTACTTTTAGGAGGGTCATACAGCGGGTGGAAGGGATTATGGAGATGTTGTAGGAAGGAGGACCAAACTGTGAAGCCCTATTACGCTGTGGAGGAAGGAGGAATGCTGTGGAGTCCAAGACCTCACAGTTTGTCCTGCTTCTTTTTCCTTTCTTTCTTGGAATCAAGTGATTCGAGTCCAAAATACCAATTCCATCTGTTAGTTCCATAATGTTTTTGTGCTCTCTTGTGGATTTGAGTGACCTTGACTTGTTGAAGCCACATCATCTCTTTATCATCATCGATCTATCAAATGGATTTCCAGAAAATACGGAGGGCCAAAAAAGTGTTAAGATACAATATGCTGAAGCATCATGCTTAATTTTGTCAACTAGTAGTCAAATATTTGGTTTTTCTTGCATGTCATCTAGTTTTTTCTCTATTGCTATATTCACTTTTATCTTGTTGAGACTCTCTTAAACTTTTGGTGGTTAGTTACCGTGTCTTATTTTGTGCACTTGATTATCAAGTCTACTAATTAAAGATGTCAAGTTTGAATTTCTGTACATAGATGCTTACAGTTAATCCTCCTCATGTAGAGCACACTTCCTCAGCGAGGTGGCGAAGTGAATCTAACTTTGGGGGGAATCGACTTAAATAATTCAGGGAGGTAATACACATATCATATTCTGGTAATGTATTCTGTATGTGTCTTTCTGCTAACAACCACTTGCTGTCCAGTGTTGTTGTCAGGGAAGATAAAAAGCTATTAACTGTACTGTTTCCAGATGGACGTGATGGACGAGCTTTTACACTTAAGGTGCTTCTACTTCTATATCTCTCCTTGATTGGACCCCCCAACCACATTCGTACACTGTTCTACATTCAAAAGTGTCAGAAACTTAAAACTGTGATGTGTCTGAGAAGTGACCCAGTTGCTAGCAGAATAGGTCTCTCGTTATATCTTTCTATATGTTTGAGTTTTTTATAAGCCTCTATGGGTAATTTTGTATCAATAATTCACTATTTCTTGTATTCCATACTCTATACTCTCTTGAGTGTTGAATTTGCTTATCTTAGCAACCTTGCCGAAATAGTATGAAGTAATTGTTTTTTCTGAACCTATTTTTGATGAGGCATCTTTTTTTTCTTTTCTAGTTGGCTTCCTTTTTTTTTTTTTTTTTTTTAAAATCAGTAATTGGTGAGGCATCCTATCTTCTTAGATTGACAAATAAGTCATTTTATATGTTTAGAATTGTTCATCTTACAGTAAGTGTGTATGGAATCTCCCTGCAACCAAAATAAATGCAATCTTGTGAACATTTAATATTTATACATGTGCCTGAGTCATACATCATTTGAATTTTCTCTATTAAGCCCCTAGCTTTCTACTGTAGGCAGAGACATCAGAGGATTTGTATGAGTGGAAGACTGCCCTCGAGCATGCTCTTGCACAAGCGCCTAGTGCTGCTTTGGTGATGGGACACGATGGCATTTTCCGGAATGACGCTAGTGATTCTTTTGAAGGGTCTTTCCATCAATGTAAGTGCACTTTTTACTGTTATCCAAGACTTATGGAGTTTCATCTTCAATGCGCAGAGGAACATTGATCTGTTCCATTTTCATTATTTTTTAAGCAGTTTACTTTTCTTTCAGGGAAAGATAAACGCCCTATTAAATCTTTTGTTGTTGGGAGACCAATTCTGCTCGCTTTAGAAGATATAGATGGAGGCCCTTCCTTTCTCGAGAAGGCACTGAATTTTCTTGAGAAGTATGGTAAGCCCACCCTTATCCATTGAGAAGCCCTTTGGTCTAGGTTACACAGTGACATTATTATGTGACCTTTTGGTTATTTTGGTATCATTTAAGCACAACCACCACGTGTCTTCCGGGTATCATGGCTAGTTTTCTACAATTGCTGTTACTTTTCTTTTCTAGCTTCCTTTTTATAGTAAGAAGGCTTTCTAATTAGGAAGAAAGAAGATGATCCAAGGACAGAAATTTTAACTGATGGAAAGGTGGATGATCTTAGAATTATATTGAATTTGTTAAGAAATCCTCCCTCTGCAGTAAGCCGGTGCATTGTTGTCCTTACTGAAGATGCTGAACGGGTGAAGTGATAATTAGATTCTGTTTTAATTAAAGTTTTCTGTTGTTGCAGGTACCAAGGTCGAAGGTATATTACGGCAGTCTGCAGATGTCGAGGAAGTAGAGCGGAGGGTAAAAGAATATGAAGAAGGTAAATTTTTGTTCGATGAATGACATCTTCTTTATATATTGAAACATGTGGAAGAAAGCTTGTATGTTATCTGATGTTATTTTTTTCATATGGGAAGAGTTGAATTATTTTAATGGCTTTGCATGTTTAGATGGAAGATTGTACCCAATGCATCTTCATTCTATAATTCCCGTTGAGAATATTGTATATACTAGTATATAGCTAACTTTTATATGTGAGCATACACAATCTCTCTTTTGTAACTTTTGTTTTTCTGCATTTTCTTGAAGCTTTTAAATGAATATCCCTTTCTTTATCAAAAAGAGATATTGCGTGTAGTAGTTAGAATCAATTAGTCAGATATTGTAACCATGTAGTGTTGATTTCTTTCGTAGTTTAGAATACATTTATGTACTAAAACAAATTTTTGTTTGTGCTTCATGTCCATTTCTGGTCTCTCGTGGTTAGATGTTGATCTTAGTGTAGTTTTAGCTAGCTTTGCAGAAAGAGGAAAAGAAATTTATCCTGCAGCTTTCTTTTGGTTGATAACAAGCCACAAGAGACTGTCAGAGAGGCTGAATTTGAGTTGTTTGCTTTATATCTTTTTCTTGTTTTTATTTCCATGCACATTGTTTATGCTGACTTGCTATGGACATATTAAAGTGTGATTCACTTACTATCGTTTTCTTGACTTTCTTTCTTATCCCGTCTTTGGTGTTTTAGAAATATGGGTACTGCTACACCATCGGAAAATGTTAACTAAGAATTTGTAGGGGTTTATTATGTGCCCTTCTGCTTCAGAATAAGATATTTTCTATTGCTAATCTATGTCAAAATGTTTGAAGGCAAAACTGAATTTGGCCCTGGAGAGGATGCTCATGTAATTGGTGATTGTGTTAAGGTATTGGTTTGATTATTTGTTACTTGTTTGACGCTGTCATCTTATTCTGCTGTTGAATATCTTAATTCGCTTCAACTATGATTGGAGCTACCCTTTATGCAGCATGTGCTTCGTGAGCTGCCCTCATCTCCTGTTCCTGCTTCCTGCTGTACTGCTCTGTTGGAAGCTTACAGTAAGTAAACTTGCCAACAGTTGTTAAGAGATTTCCACAATTATTTCTCAGAGTATTTACGTGCTTGTTACTCTGCGGTTAATTCTAACAAACCATCACAGCTCCCTTCCTGATGCTCCTTCTAGGTTTTATTTCATAATTCTGCTTGTTTTCTTATTG
This sequence comes from Solanum medicagineum, assembly GCA_026153255.1. Lineage (NCBI taxonomy): Eukaryota > Viridiplantae > Streptophyta > Magnoliopsida > Solanales > Solanaceae > Solanum > Solanum medicagineum. The sequence continues at coordinate 3,071,981 of JAPFFP010000001.1, forward strand.
TCTACTGTATAGATCGATAAATAGAGTGCCTTAATAAATAGTTCATATACCCTGGCATTCCAATTTGAAGTAGTAAGGTTCGAGAACTTTAAGATTTTATTGACGTTCTCAGAACTTTATGAGGAAATTAATTCATCTCTTTCTTTGTAAGTTGTATAAAGTCTCAAGATATGAAACTATATGTTGGTCGCCAGAATTATTTCTGTTCATTGTGGTTTCATGTGCTGCCTGCTTGTATTTAGTTTGCATTCTTCTGTTTTGTCTGTTAAAACTTAAATAAATCACGTTTCTAACTTCTAGTTGTTTCTCTTTTTGGCCCAAAGAAATTGATCGAAAGGAAGCTCGAGTTAATGCTATGCGCTCCGCCATTCTCGAAACATTTCCTGATCCAAATAGGCGCTTATTACAGAGGTATGCTCTTTTTGTAATATGCTGATTTGGTTGTGTATTTCTGTTTTGATCCCGTGTTTTTAGTTTTAGTTACAATCTTTTATGGGGGCAATGGTGTCTTCACTAGGTGAAAGTTATTTATGATAATGAATCTGTTTTGGCAATTAAATGCTTACAATCTCTTTGTTTTAGTGGACCAGTTATATAAATGTGTAATATCATCTGTGATTCTCCGATTACTTGGCCAAATACATCCATGGAAATCTTGCTGATTTATTAATGTTTCAAGAAACAAAAAGTTTATCTGGATATGTCAGTGTGGTTTGCTGGACAATTGTTTCTGCCTGGTGCCCATTAACTTTTTACTGAGACAGACTGTTTTTGATCTGGATTTTAAATTGTTCTGGTTTGCTGGACAATGGTTTCATTGCCTGTCCATTAATTTTTTGTTAAGACATTATTTTAACCGTTGCCAAAATGTCAAGAAGGTAATTGGTGAAAAAAGAAGGCACTACCTTTCAGGCCCTTTATTTGCTTCCACATGTTAATTTGTGTGGGTGGACCAAAAACTCTCTTTTGTTTAACAGTTTTTTGTGTTGCACCAAATTCATGTGATGCACCAATGTAATGATTGATTAATTCTTTTCGTTTAAAAATGAACTTCATTTATCTGAAACTTAATTGAAGGAGGTGGCGAACTGAGTGAAATTGACTTCTAGAGGAGCAGATGACAGTAAGGAGTTAAAAGGCACAGTTATAATTATTTCATGAACATCTTTCTGGGGGTTTACAATAGGCTCAATTAAAGAAAGTACAATTGAATAGGGATTAAAGTGTGCAATTATGAACTGACTGAGGAATCTACTAGATTATCATGTTCTGTTTGTAGTTTGGCCTGCCATTGATGGTAGAAAAATTAATTACCCCAGAACAACTTGGTGGGGAGTTATACATCCTTCACTATGCAACTATAAAGCTGCGTTTTCCCCGTTCTCCAAATGTTTTCACTCATCCAATGCACCTCACTGGTTTATGCTTGAGTACCCTCTGTGTGTCTATTTGCAATTACCCTGATGAGAGGTGGTTTAACCACCAGAATTATCTGGCCAATCATAGATATTTCCTTATATTGCCATGTTGTACGTCCATTTTTTTTGCAAACTTTTCAAGCAAGAAGATTAGTTATGAGAGGAGGCACTCATTAAATCTTTAAGTTTTCTTGTAATACACTTCAGATCTGTACATTGTTTTAGTTTTCCTGTCTTAATTTGAGGAAGATGAACTTTGTAGGCTAATATAGATATTTTTCATTTGTTTAGTTAAAAGAAACCTATCATTTTGCCAGCCTAACTTGTGAAGTTGCTAGTGTAGAATTCTAAAGATGATGTACACAATTTCTTCACATGAATCTGAAAATCGGATGACACCATCTGCTGTTGCTGCTTGTATGGCGCCATTACTTTTAAGGCCTCTTTTAGCTGGCGAATGTGAGTTAGAGGATGATTTTGACGTCAATGGTGATAATTCTGCTCAGCTTCTTGCTGCTGCTAATGCAGCCAATAATGCTCAGGCTATCATTACAACCCTTCTTGAGGAGTATGAGAATATTTTTGATGTAAGTTGCTCAATTCTTCATGAAAAGAAAAACAGTGAAAATCTTCTAAGTTTTAAATTTTCGGTTTGGAATCTAAAATTTGCTTTTAAGGTGTGATTCTCTTTCATCTCTTTCCCTTGATTTACGTTTGTTAGTTTTAACTTGGTCGATCCTACAACAACGTGCATTGATGGATGTGCTTAGCTATTCGTTGTGTTTTCTTACAGGATGATAATCTACATAGGTGCTCTATTTCAGCGGATTCTCAAATTGGACATAGTGGAAGTGAAGAATCATCAGATAATGAAAATATGGATATGAAAGACAATGGTTATCATGATGCTGAAAATGAGGTTGACCCAGATACCGATGAGGATTGTGATCGCATATTAAGTGGTAAATTAAGCGAAAGCAGTGGTTCGGTTGCCAGTGATCTTTATGATTATAAGGTTCTCTCCTGTTCTCTCCATTCTCATGACTAAAGACTGTGTGTCTTCCATTTGTCATATTCCTTTGTTCCCTTTTTATAGCCTGTTTGGATTGGCTTTTAGTTTTTAACTTATAAGCCAAAAGCCACAAGTTAAAACCAAGTGATTGTAAGCACTTTGTTAATTTACCCAAACACTTAAAAGTGCATAAAAGCACTTAAAATAAGCCAGTCCAAACAGGTTCGTAGTTTTATAGTCTGTCTGTTACTTGAGCCCTGGGTGCTTCAGAAAACAGCCTCTCTACCTCCGTAAGGTAGATGTAAGGTCTGCGTACACCCTCCTCTCCCCTCCCTGACCCCACCTTGTGAGATTACTCTGGGTACGTTGTCGTCGTCTTATAATCTGTTTTTCCAAGCTTTTGAGAAGTCAACAACAACATCATACCAGTGTAATCCCATTACGTGGGTCTTGTGGAGGGTGGTGTGTACAAGAACCTTACTCTACCTTGTGAAGGCAGAGATGCTGTTTCCGAAATACCCCCATTCCTTCTGAAACAATACTTACCCCCTTATAACCCAAAGCGGGGGTCAACTCTCGAGGCAAAATGAAAGGGACAAGAGATTTAGAAGAGTGTTCCCCAATAGAACCAAGGAAACCCCTTTGTAAGGTCAACAGTCACACCAACCCCATCTTCACCACCTCCAAGTAACTAGAACCTGTTAATATGGCTACTGTATGGCTTTTAGCACTGCCGTTGTGCTAATGGAATATATCTCTGTTACCTTTTTTTGAAAAAACTTATTACCACTTTGACGATGTAAAATTGTCCCCTAAATAACTTTTAAAGTTCTCTCTTGCTCTTCTAATTTCGTTCCATTTGACAGAAGTCACTTGTTTTTGTGATGACCCAATTTGAGCTGTTATGGAACAGAATCTGAGGTTATGACCACATTTTTCTTAGTAGATTAAGTGTCATTGTTGTTACTTCCAAACTTCCTGCAAAGTAAAGTCATGTAACGGGAGTATATTCCAAACGATGATAATCTGAACAAAATGTAATGGCAGTGTGTCCATTGTTTCTCTTTAATCATGTCCACATGAAAAATCACTCCATAAAAAGCTGGCAGAAGCTCAGAGAAATTTACTTCGATTTTGTGTCATCTGGCCTTATAATTGTTAAATTTGTTAGATGGACTATGAGGATTTAGAACCCTGTAGCCTCTGTGTGCTAAGTTCTGTGAGTATTTATTTGGATTGCGTTGATTTTCTGCACAGGGGGTTGGAGGGAATGACTCAGATATTGGATCTCCAAGAGATGGTTGTTTACAAGGAGTGAAATTGAAACCAAAAGTGGACCCTCAGTCACTTGCAGGCTCTAATGTCCCATTGCATGAACAATTGGAAAGACGTGGAAGTGAGATAAATGCATTTCGTGAATTGGCTGTTACCGAGTCTCAGCGATCCATGGGGGAGATCCTCTCATCTATGGATCCTGGACCACCCCTTGGTGTCCCTGTATCTGATTCAGGCATAGAGAAACCGAGTGGCAAGCTAACACCTTCAAACCAGAATGTCAAAAGGTCAATGTTTTGGGGGAGAAGCAATGTGAGTGTTAGCATTTATTTGTGAACTTCATTTTCCGATGAGTACTTAATGTTCTTGGTGCAAAATATAAAGCATTAATTCCCCTGATTGCAATTAGAATCTTGATTTTTTTGTTACATAAAGCATGCAGATAGCAGATGCCATTGTACTCGTGCTAGGATTGATGTGAAAAATCCACATAATTTTTCTCATGTTTAGAATAGACTACACTAGATACAAAGTTTGAACTGTGACTTCATTTTGATAGAGCTGATGATTAGAATACGTAGGAGGGGTAAGCATACCTGTATTCATTTCTTGCAGAACTAATGGTGACCACGGCTAAATGTGCTTGCTAATTGAGATGGGATTATCGTACATAAACATTATTATCTGTGGGAAGAAACATCAGTACCCTCGTCATCTATGAAGAAGTGAGATAAAATTTGATAATAGCATTGAGTATATGTAAATCTGCTTCGGTCTCTATTAAAACAAAAATAAATAGGCAAACTTATTTGCTTCAATAGATGTATCATGATTTATTCATACAGAATCTGATCCTTTGACGTTACTTCTGCACAGGGTAGAAGTACTCCATCAACGGAATCAATTGATTCTTCTGGAGAGGAAGAGTAAGTCTTCTTCTCTCTCCCGGTATTTAAGAGACTTACTTGAGACTTTTATTTAATTGAAACATGACTGCTTGACCGCAGAAGAACTAAGAATGGGTGTCTCTATGTTAATGAAAGGATTTTATATTCTTTTCTGTCTAGATGGTTTGATTATCAATAAATTGTATATCTTGTGTTTGGTCAAAGTTGGGAGAAAGACAAGCTTCGTATGTGGGGAGGTGTAGATTGGTCAAGTAGTACACATGATGTTTCCTTGGTGTGGCTGAATTTAGACCAGTCTTTTGTCCTTAAAACTAGTAGAAGGCAGGTACTTATAGGTTGTCAAGTTCGGAGTGGGGGTGAGGCAATGCAAAGTTTTAGTGTGCACTGAATTAAATGTGCCAAGTTTAGGGTGGTTTGATATTCTGCCTATCAATATTTGTGCTCTCTAATCTAATGAAACAAAAGGAGGGGGAGGGGGACTTTATGCGACTAAAATGCTTTTATTAAATGAAATGTTTGTGCAAAGATGCATCTTTTACTTGCTCTATCGTGCTATCCGGAAATTGCTGCATTGGTTTGTTAGTATCCCATTGCCATCTGATGTCAACGCCTGCTATTTTTGCAAATATGCATATTATACTTGTATCCTGCTAGCTGACAATTTCTTTTGATATTTTATTGACTCAGTGCTCATTTCAAAGCTTGTTTATGGGTTATAAACTTAAGAAAATGGCCTCTATGAATGAATTTTTGGGCAAAGTAGATTGTTACTTGCACCCTTGTTTCATCTTTTATCATTCGAAGTCTCTAAGATGGGCCTTTTGACATGTCAACAGGCTTGCTATACAGAGACTTGAGATAACAAAAAATGACTTGCACCATAGGATTGCGAAAGAGGTATAGATCTCAGTTCGTGTTCTGTTTTATAATTCATGACTTCATTCTCTTCTTTGCTTAGACCTTTGGGTTTATCCTGTGTTAGGCAAGAGGAAATGCAATTCTACAAGCAAGCCTGGAGAGACGAAAGCAAGCTTTGCACGAGCGTCGCTTGGCCCTTGAACAAGATGTATGAGAGTAATTAATCCCTGATGAGACCACCAAGTGTTGTCCACTTAAGCTAATATATTTATTTTCTCTTATTGGTTTCTCTTAATAATGTAGCTACTGCAAAACTCAATTGCATGGCATGATTCTTGATAACCTTTTTCTTCTTTTCCTTTCTATATATGCATATCAATTATAGCTTTTTAAAAATCTTTCTCTTATCTTATCTGTTTTATCCATACCAACCATCCGTTTCTTCTCTAATTTGTCCAAGTTTTCGTGTTTTGGTCACAATTGTATATATAGCTGGTTTTTGCTACTCCAGTATGATTTGTAATTCTTTTTAAGATGCGTTCTGCACTTTGTAGGCTGAAGGTTTTGCATTCACAAGCTCACAGTTTTTATGGTAGTATTATTAAACAATGTGTAACTTTTATGAAGGTGGCTAGACTACAAGAACAGTTACAAGCTGAGAGAGATTTGAGAGCTGCACTGGAAGTTGGTTTGAGCATGTCTTCTGGACAGTTGTCTGGTTCTCGTGCTATGGATTCCAAGGTTGTAGGGATGATCTAGTAACTGTTGTCATTTTCCTTCCCGTTGATTGGCTCTATTTCTAATAGGTATTTTACTTTTATGAAGACTAGGGCTGAGCTTGAAGAAATAGCCCTTGCGGAAGCAGATGTGGCTAGATTGAAGCAGAAGGTTGCTGAGTTGCACAATCAGCTTAATCAGCAACGGCAGCATCATTATGGCTCATTAGCTGATGCTTGTGATCGTTATCAAAATGGGCCAAACCATAATTCTCAATTGTGAGTGTAATTTTATGTGCATACCTTACGCAGTACTAAGTACTTATTTTTCAACGTGTGGACACTAAGCATGGTGTTATATATAATATCCAACGGTCCCTTTATGAGAAAACGTGTCATTGCTTGCTACTTGATATTAGCTTCAATTCTGAATACCAATAGTAACTTGTCTGCCTCGAGTACTGCTAATGTACTTGATGTCATGCTATCATAGTTTTTGGCTGAGAAGTGCTTATCTTATTACTGACAAGTCTAATCGAGTTTTAGTGATGGTATGTCATCTAGTGGTGGAAGTTGCGGGTCTTTGATTTGTAGCTGCTCAACACACGTTGGGTATGCCATAAACTCAAGTAGTCATATGTTTCTTTTAAAGTGTACACTTATCTCTCCATTGTTATCTCTTAATCTACATAAAATATTCAAGCTTACTCATTTAGCAGCTGATTTTTCTTTTTTTCATAAAATATTCAAGCTTACTCATTTAGTCATATGTTTCTTTTAAAGTGTACACTTATCTCTCCATTGTTATCTCTTAATCTACATAAAATATTCAAGCTTA
>JAPFFP010000001.1:3090605-3103965 GCA_026153255.1 Solanum medicagineum
TATTTATTTTTCTGTCCAGTTATAATTCCGCAAGTGCTTAAATTGGGTTGAATCGTTATTCAATCTGCACAACAATTATAACATCCAAAAAAAGAATGACATTAAGTGCACTCAATAAAGATCCAAGTGAGTTTTTCCTTATTTGTCTTTTCTTTTCTCAATAACATGCTAATATTATTAGAGTTTCAAACTCGTGTTATATACATAAATCTTTTTCAGAAAAAAAGTATGTTTTATTAAAGATTTTGTACATTCAAGACTCAAAATCTGACAACACTCTTATCTGTTGTACGACATCTTTTGATGATTATTTAACTTATATGAGGAGTAATATTTTCTATCGAGAATTTTTCACAGTAAAAAGTTTAAAACTAAGACTTCAATTTATGGAGGATCGATCTCATCTGTTGGACCACATCTTTAATTTTGGAGGTTGCTTGGATGATATATATAGCATTTGCATTGATTCAAGAATCAAGCACTCTAAGAATTATTGGTTAATATTGAGATAAAAGATTTAAAGATAAATCTTTAGCATAGACATTATCAATAAAATCTACTAGATACTCTAATAGAAATGAAAAATAATTTTAAATGCAAACATTATCTTGAGATCAATTATATTTAAATATTTTTAATTTCTTTAAGTGTTTTATAGAATAAAGTCTTAACTCAAGAAACAAAATTTCAAATTAAATAAATATAATATTTAACTTGAATTAAACTATGATAGTTTTTGGAATTTGACAAGAAAGGTATTTAATAAAAATTTCACATTTAAATGCATCTGCCCATCCTTTGCTGATAATTATATTACTAGGCCATACCATACCTTTTCCTCTACCTTGATCTCTCACTCTTTTTTTAATTGATAGTGACGTTTAGATCAATTATTTATGCATCTTGATTAATTTTATGAAAACATTTCATATTTTTCATCAATAAGATATATCACGTAATTTTGTACATCATAAATAAGATAAATGAAAAAAATTATCTAGTGTTTTGTCTTTTTTATTGCCTCTGTGTCATATTGTTTTGTCCTTGTTGATCTGTTACACTCTTTAATTTTTTTTAAAATGATTTTGAACATTTTTTTTTCATTAATTAGCTTTTAGACCCGAGTTAGGCCCAATATCCTTCTTTATGAGATATCAGAGCAGAGCTCTCAATCTAAGACCTTTATATTGAATTGCTCATACATCAGATGTCCAGTCTTAAGAGTGAGATGCTAACTTTTTGAATTGAGTTACACTCAAGGTTCAATTTTTCACTCTAGATGATTCAATTACATCTTTTTCTGATTCAATTACATCTTTTTCTAAATTAATTTTTTCTTGAGCTAAGTGTATATCGAAAATAATTTCTCTACCTTAAAGTAATAAGATAAAATTTGTGTATATTTTATCCTCTTTAGACCTACCTACCTTTATGGGACTACACTAAGGGGTCGTTTGGTTGCCGGGATAATTAATCCTGTAATAAGTTAGCCCACCCTATATATGGGATAACTTATCCCATCGCTAAGGGAAAAATAGTGGGATAAATAGTTCAAAGATTACCGTATACCTCCAATCATACATGGAAATAAAATAGTTCTATATTTTATCCCGAAATTATTATAACTTATACCTTATACCAAACGACCTCTAAGTACATAATGGTTGTACCTATATATAACAACATACCCAGTGAGATCGCACAAGGTGAAATTTAGGAGGGTAGAGTATACACAAACCTTACCAACTACTTCACAGATATAGAAAGACCATGTTAGAAAGACCTCAACTCAAAAGCAACAAATCCGATAAAGCCAACAAAAAAAGGAATAAAACCAACAAAATAGTGCAATAATTGAAACAAATGTTAACAACAAATAATAATAGATATCAACAGTAAAAACTAAATTAACACAACAACGTACGACAACAGCAAACATCAAACAAAACCTAAACCCTCATAAAGCAAACCAACTCAATTAATTATATTTTTAACTAGGAATAAAAATATTACGACATTATTCTAGATCACACTATTTTAATGATAACATTAAAAAAAGATATTTGTTGATCCCCAACCAACAAAGCAACAAAAATCCCACTGCCCACAACTCTCCAGCTATATAATTCCAACTTTCCCTCTCCTTCACGGACCACCACTGCTACAATGTCATCCAGAAATCACACAACCAAATTGCCGGCGACGGTGTTCGTCTCCGGACTGTTACTTTCCCTAATTCTATTCAACAACCAGCACCATAACTGGGCTGCTGCAGCTGCCGCGAGCAGTCCGATAAAGACGGTGGTGGTTCTCGTAATGGAGAACAGATCGTTCGACCACATGTTAGGTTGGATGAAGAAGCTGAATCCAGAAATCAACGGCGTCGACGGTTCAGAATCGAACCCGATTTCAACCGGGGATCCGAAATCCCGTCGGATTTTCTTCGGAGATCAATCTCATTACGTTGATCCTGATCCAGGGCATTCATTTCAAGCGATACGTGAGCAGATATTTGGATCGAATGACAGTTCGAAAAACCCAGCACCGATGAATGGATTTGCTCAACAAGCTCTTTCTATGGATTCTAATATGCCTGAACAGGTCATGAATGGTTTCCAGCCTGATATGGTAAGTAAGTATCCACTACTATTATCACTCATTCGGTATTCGATACCCGCTTTTGGATTTCAAAATTTCACTAAACGATTTCGTATTCGAGGTTCAAATTTATAAATTGAGTGATATTGCAGGTGAAATGACAATAGTTGTGAATTTTTGTGTTTATGATATGGAAAAATTATGCGAATAAACAAATATATACTAGTTAATTAATTAAAATACTTATAGTTTGAATTAATTACAATTCACGTTAAATAACTAACCGTAATTATAGTTTGAATTTCATATAATTCATGCAATTTATACAAGTGTTATGCATGAATACAGTTTGAATTTTGTATATTTCGTTCGATTAATATAAACGTTATAAGCAATTATATAAAAATTATGCACGAATCAAATTGTGTAATAAAATATACAAATATTGTAAATCATAAAAATGATGTGCACGAATTCTATAGTGAATAATAAATTATCTAAACGATACGAGAATTATACAAATATTATTATAGCCATAATTACAAAATGTAACTACTCAAGCTATAGCTATAAAATATAATTAAATTTTTTTTGAGTGACTATATATAAAAATTCGTAAGTAATATTTATCAAAAAATTACCTGTAGTTTTCTATTAACTTTCTATTTATTGTTCAGGTAGCAGTATACAAGACGCTGGTATCGGAATTTGCGGTGTTCGACCGGTGGTTCGCGTCTGTGCCGGCGTCGACTCAACCGAATCGCCTCTACGTTCACTCCGCCACATCTCACGGCGCCACCTCGAACATCGCGTCGCTATTAGCTAAAGGTTACCCGCAGCGAACGATCTTCGAGAATCTCGACGACGCCGGAATAAATTTTGGGATCTATTATCAGAATATTCCGGCGACTCTGTTTTACCTGAATTTAAGGAAGCTCAAGTACGTAGGAAAATTCCATCCTTATGATCTCACATTCAAAAGTGATGCTAAATCAGGAAAGCTACCAGGTATACAAATTTTAATTTGAAAATGTTAATATTTATATGTTTCCTTTTTTTTTTTTTATGGAAAGGTAATTTTTGATTAATTTTTTAAGTTAAATAAAATTAATTTAATATTTTTCAAATAAACATTTTGTATATTCGAATATTATAAGTTGTAATTTCATATTAATATGGGAAAAGAATAATATATAAATTGAGAGAGGGAGAAATAATTTTTAAGATTAACTTATTTTGAAAAAATATTTTCAAAAAAGTGTAGTTTGATGAAAAATGATTCGTGTTTATAAATCAATCCGATTTTTTTTTTTTTTTTTGCAATAATTAATATTTGATCATATTTTTAAAAAGTATTTTTGTATCTTTCTCAAGTATTACTTTTTTCTAGTCATGTGACAGTTTAATAAAAGGCGAAAGTTATTCTTGCAGGTTAAAAAAAAATAATATTTGAAAAAATATATTAAAAATAAAATTTTTCAATAAATTTATAAAAATTCAATGATCAAATGAGAAGCTAAATGTAGCGCCTCAATTACTAGGATATGTTGTGGTGGAGCAGCGATACATGGACTCAAAGTTACAACCGGCTAACGATGATCACCCATCGCATGATGTTTATCAAGGACAAATGTTCGTAAAGGAGGTATACGAAACCCTAAGGTCCAGCCCACAATGGAACGAAACTCTTTTCATCATTACCTACGATGAGCACGGTGGGTTCTTTGATCACGTCCCTACACCTGTCAGTGGAGTCCCTAGCCCAGATGGAATTATAGGACCCGACCCGTTTGATTTTAAATTTGATAGATTGGGTGTTCGAGTTCCTACTATTATGATCTCTCCTTGGATTGAAAAGGGAACAGGTACACTCCATTTCAATTTATTTATGTGATGTTTAATTTGACACAAAAATTTATAAAAATAAAAATAACATTTAAATTATGCTAATAGTAAAAATTTTTATCTTTAACTCCAACTCCATAATTCCAAAAAAAAAAAAAAAGATATAAATTTGAAATCTATAGACAAACACCTAATTAATAATCTTGGACTTCTAGATCTCATTGCATCATCAAATCAAAATAAAATATAAGCACTAAAATGCACGACTATAATATGAATTAATTTCCACTAAAAGAAGAAATAATTAGTCAAAAAGTGCCATATGACCATTGAAGTCGCTTGTTCTCATTTGCATCTAATCCAACATTTAAATAGTTTTATTAAGTTCTTTTTCTCCCACCCATTTGATTTTTAAGATTGAATTAATTTAAATTTTTATTAGTAAAAGTAAAAGAAAAATTTATCAGAAATATTCTTCATTTTAAGACTCAACTCTAAAATGTAACTTTTATTGAAGAATGAAATGATCGTATTCATCCTAATATGCCTTTTTGTAGTGGTGTGTAGAGTCATATGTATGCTTATATTTTGTCAACAAATGAATGCTTATCTGTGTTAGCAAGTCACACTATTACTTGTTGGATACCGTCCAATAATAATTATGCACTATTGATTTGGTAGAGGAACGAGAAGCAATAAATGATAGAGATAATTTTATAGAATCATCTTTTGAATATAATAAATACAATGTCTTAAAAAATATAACAGAAAAATGAGTATAATTAATGACAACGGTAACTTAGGAACTAAATATTAAATTATATTTTATTTTTATAAAGTGAATAAATATTATTAGATATCTATTTTAGTATAATAGATAAGTAAAGATAACGATGGGACCAAAAGAAACTTTTATTAATAGTGTGTGAAATGCTTCTATTTAATCCAAAGTTAATTAATGTGCCCCTACAACCCAACTCTCTTGTGATGTCAACATGTGAAAGACACAAATGGGTGAATTTTTTAGGAAAAAGATGTGTGAAAAAGTTGTCCTTTTCACACAAGAAAGATGGTTTTGCCTCCCACTTATTATTTTATTTTTCACGTCCAATCAAATTATTTTGATGTCCATTTCAAAGGCAATAATATGTCTTGACTTAAAAATATCATTTATTTATTTTCTTTTAGAATATATCGTAACTGCGTTACGAATTATTACGATAAACTTTTTTATAATAATATTATTTGTTAAAATATCATTTAGTTATTTTATCGTATTTATGTTATGAATTAGTACAATCAAACTTTTTTATAATAACATTAATTGTTCCGATACTTTACTATACCTAGCGAAATGTAGTGAGAGAATTCATAATATAATATAGCATGATATAGGGAAACATAAATTCTCTCTGACTTATGTCACATATAAAAACTAACACAATCAATTCCTTTTGACTTATGTCACACATAAAACCCCACAAAAGTAATTCCTTTGACTTATGTTACACCTAAAAAAACCAACACAACTAATGCTTTTTTGGACGCTATCGTTTCTAAAATTTTATTAATTGAGAATGCTTTGTGTAATGGACTGTTAATTTATATGTACACGTAAAAAATTAACTCGTATTTGAAAATATGACAGACTATATATTTTTATTTTGTTTTGCAGTTGTTCATGGTCCTAATGGCTCTCCGTTTCCGACGTCGGAATATGAACATTCATCGATCCCGGCAACGGTGAAGAAGATCTTTGATTTACCATCACCTTTTCTTACTAAAAGAGATGCATGGGCTGGCACTTTTGAACAGATTCTACAAATTAGAAAGGAGCCCAGAACTGATTGCCCTGGTTAGTCATCCTACAAATTTCAGAAAAAAATTTTTTTTTTCTTAATCTCCATGTCGATTCAAATTATCAAGATACTTATCAATATACATATACCCTCTATCTCTACGAGGTAGTTTTGAGCTCTGCGTACGTGATACTCTCCCCAGACCCCACTTGTGGGATCACACTGGGTATGTTGTTGATGTGTTGTACTTATCAATATACATATAGTTCGACCAACTAGTATACAAAATATGTACGAAAAATGGCCGAAATATACATGATATACACGGAAGTTATGTATAGGTATGTATGTATTTTTCATGTATCTTATATGTATGTATTACTCCATACATGTATATTTAGTATGAGTATACTCAACCTAATTGTAACATATATTGGAACCAGGGTGGAGCCACCTTAGGAGAAGGGTGATCCGGAAAATTTTATGGTGGATAGAAGTTATATATTTAATGTCACACATTCATGGAACAACTACAACAACATACCCAGTGGAATCCCACAAGCGTGGTCTGGGAGGGTAAAATGTACGCAGATCTTACCACTACCTCATAGAGATAGAGAGGCTGTTTCCGGAAACCCTCGTCTAAAAAAATTGAGCCCCATTAACAGATATGGGAAAAAAAAGGGAATAGACGTTCATAGAACAACTGAGAAGAAAATTAGCACACCCTTAGCGAAATTCCTAGTTCCGCCACTGATTAGAACAGAGTGAGTATTATAGATTGTGTATCTTCTTTTCTCTCTTGTTTGTTCCTCAAACATTATGTACTTTGAAAATTTTCTACAGAAAAACTTCCAACTCCAACAAAGATCAGAAAGGGAGAAGCAAATGAAGATGCAAACATAAGTGAATTCCAGCAAGAGCTAGTTCAACTTGCCGCGGTTTTAAAAGGAGATCATCTCCTAACAAGCTATCCAGAAAAGATAGGCAAAGGCATGACTGTAAGACAAGGGAAAGCTTACATGGAAGACGCCGTTAAACGCTTCTTTGAAGCTGGATTTGCTGCCAAGAAAATTGGTGTTGATGAAGAACATATTGTACAAATGAGACCTTCACTCACTACAAGATCATCATCTACAAATTTGCACCCTTAAGATCTATGTCATCAAACAAAATATATCAGGTACTCAAATATGGTAAGTACTATAATCACTCTTGTTACAATTACAAGTCTTCAAAGTACCTCTTCTTCCCCATGTAAAGTTATAAATACTTATATTGCTAGAATCTGAATTATTTGAGCTTGAGCATTGCAGCTACATTGGATTACTGGAAATAGTCTATGTTTGATCCATTTTCACTGTGATGTGAAGCGACTTACTAAGAGTTCTTTCATCCACCTGTTTTGGCAAAGTTATCGTGCCATTCATCTGCAATTTGTTTTCTGACTAACGACTCCCACGAATATTAGAATGTTTCTTAGAAGAGGAGTGACTGGCTTCATTGGTCGAGGAGTCATGATGTGCATCATTGTCATATCTACTGCTTCTTACCCCAACGTGATGTTCTGTTGGTTCATCGTTATTTTCCCTCATTTTTAACAAAAGTCAAAATGCCAATCTGGAGAAAGCTGGAAATGACCTGATGTAGATTCAAAACATGAACGATCTCTCTATCAAAGATTTATACATGAAGTTGAGAGTGATACATAGGATACTTGAATTTTTATCCTTGTTTTTTGATTAATGTAGTTATCTGGTAGTTTTTAATGATGGCTACAAGTAATCAGTACCTTAGATACCAATGTGAGTCATGTTGCTCGGACTCTTCAAAAATGTTGATGGGGCATATCGGATTCTCCAAAAGTATTGTACTTTTGGAGACTCCAACACGGGTACAGTATCAAAAGTAGAGAGTCTATGCACCTTAGGATGTAAGTAGCTTTTAAGCACGAAAAGGGACCTGGTTTTATAAATAAGCATCACATGTCTGAATTGAAGTGCTAAAACTGAATATAAATTGATGATGTGTTGGGTAAAATACTACTGGTAAACACACGCGTTATATGTGGCAATTCGCGTGACATACACTCGAACTGATTTGTATGTCACGTAGGATGTATATGTCTACTTGTTCAGTTTTATACAAGTTTATCCAAAGTTATCAAAGATGGAGATCCACGTCACAGAAAATCCGTATGATTATTGGTCCATTTTCTTGAAGATCAGTATGACTATCTGAACGACGATTGATAAGTAGGAAAAAAGTGAACAACAATAGTTGAAGTATATCTCGACAAATGTTTGACGATAATTTGAAGAAGTGAACACCTAATAATTTCTACAAAAAGCTGATAATTCCTATATTTACCTAACAATGTACATATAATGGCGGAAATAAGAGTCTTGCTTCCCCATTGTCAAATTTCTCTCTGAGAGATATAACAGGCATGAAATGGCTTCAAGCCATTTAGTAAATGCAGCATCTAAACTGTGGGCATTATTCTACAAACAAAACGAAAGGAACTAGATACTGTACAGCGGTGATTCATTATGTCATGATCTTTAAGGTCAGTGATGGACGCAACTCATATCCGACCCAACCTCAGCAGATGCTGCTGATGCTTTTCAGCAGCCGCCTTATCAGCAGCTTCACGTTTGAGTGCCCTCTTTGCACGCCGGCCAACAGTTGCTTTAGGAACAGCAGCCTCTTTCTTCTTAGTCTGGCGTGATGGGCCAGCACCTGAGTCCTGGGAGTTCGGGCGATGAGCGGGTCTTGCTTCTTGCCTTCCTGCCCTGACATAACCATTATCGCCCCATCTCCTGTTGCCTATGCGGAGACTTGGTGAACTAGTAAAATGGAAGTCTTCTAGCTCTTCATCGTCATCCTCATATGCATAGAAGTGATCCATGTCATCATCAACTTCTTGTTTTTCCTCCACATTCAAGGGTTTGAACCATGATGCTCTCAGGAGAAGGCAGACACTCTCCTCGAACATGTAGTCCTGGATGCTGTTGAAACAATGTGTCATTTCTTCGGATTAAATAACCAACCACAACTACAGGGATGTTCAAAAACAAAATTACAGGAAATAAACATGAAGAAAACAACGTCAGAGAAGATTTTGCTCCACAATACAACCCAATAACATGCTTTTGACTAACAAACCATATTCTTCGAAGGACAACATAGATCTCTCTTCGACCAGGAGAACCATTGGAAGGAATGTATTAAGAATTACCTATTTAGGTGACTTCAAATTACATATTCGGTGGTCACTTGGATGCATCTCTAGGAACCTTCTTTTTTTTTTTTTTTTGAGAAGGTGCATCTCTAGGAACTTAGTAACACCAACAATGGTCAGAATCTTTTTAAGTCAGCTTGTGGCATATTCAAAATAGGGAATTCGCGGTAAAACCAAGTGGTGATGAGGATCTCTCTAGAAATTCTTTATATGACACTTCCATGCCCTTTCCAGATTGAACCACGTTTGACCAAAAAGGAAAATAGACAACATTTACCAACCACACTTTACTGGCCAAGTTTACCAAGGCAATAATACAGCTCCAGGACTCTTACGAAAATCAACCGGATGATTACTTAGATCATTATGTTTGTGAAGGGAATAAGACACGCATAAATAGCCTGTCGACGTAACAAACAGATTAAGAAAACAAGTGGTAGATCAAGAAAAGAATTGACAAAAACATTTTTTCCTCCTTGAAGAATTATGCACATTGTTTCATACTTAACTGGTGCAAGTGCAACTAAGGATGTATATTAAATACCACATGTCACATTATTAGCATCATCATGTATCACATATACCAGAGAAAGTTGAACCACAATATTGGTTACCTTCCATCAAGTGCGCGATGGATGTGGAGAAACTCAAATGGATGTTTACACTGAGGGCATGTTGGTTCCTTTTTGTAGGTTGCCCACCGAAGGATGCATGTCATACTGCACCAAAGTAAGGAGATATATATTACTGTCGGTACTTTCTCTTTATTACCAAGAGTAGACTTGCAAGAACCATGAAAGCGTAGTGGCAAATGTATACATTAGAAGATTGTTACAGCATCCTCTGAGAAGGTAATCATTTTATAGCAATATACATCAGTCAAAACAAAGCTGGAAGACCATAATGGAAGTTCGACCAAATGCCTAGCAATTTAAACCTTTGTTCCTTTTTCAAGTAAGCGTATAGATAACAGGTTTGGTCCAGCTGAAAACAGCAATGCATAATAATTTGAAACCTAACAAACTAAAACACATCAATGCAATTGATGCACAAAAGTCAATCACAAATGATAACTAAAACAAATCCCCCAAGACCAACACAAAGGCTATTAACACAGCTCTACTGAAACAGAACATTCTTTCGGGTGTAGAGTAGATTGAGCATAGAATCATAGAAGAGAGAATGCTATTGATTGCAGAGATATAGTAAATTTCCTTTCTTCCCTTCTTATGTTCACCCAATATAGAAAAGAGCAAAAATATCCCTGCAGCAAAAAGACCGAACAATGCAACAAAATGTATTCCTTCTTCACTCTGCTGATGGACAGGTGCTGTTGAGGGAATCAATATATCTGGCATGTGGGTTTCTTTACTTTATAGTTCATTTGTTCATTTTGACATCGATTTAGTGTCATTTCGATAAACCTAATAACAACAATACAAGAAGCTATCTTTCTTGATAGTTCGATGCAAACCAAATGTAAGCAATTTGTTCACCTTAACAATAAACTGGATAAATCCTATCAGCAGCATGGTGATCATATGGCAGTAGATAACTAACGTACGTAGAATAACTAGCTCAGAACAAACTTTAAGTGATCAAGATTATTCAAAACAGTATATTGGATACAATTCTATCAGTGAATGATGATCAAAATGGCAGTAAACGGATGGAGATTGATTCTATATGCATACCAGTAGGCATGCTCGCAACCTTTTACAAGAGCAGTTTCTTGAAGCACTATCTTATTCAAACATATGGCACAGACACCATGATGATTGTTCTCACAATCAACTTGGTGCCTTTCATCAGAAATGCTCTTCATTTTAGTCTGCAAAATCAAAATCCACATCAATCAGCTTAACCTGTATCATCTAATCAAATAACATAGCAGTAGGCCTGTAGAATATAAAGATTATATTCTATTCATCAAATGCATGAAAAGCAACACAACACGCTATATTCACATGCCAAGATGGAAACAGGAAGAAAAATAATCGGTATTAATGGACTTCAACTATCTTATAAGATTAAGATACTTGACTCTCATTATAACTAACCATGAAATCTATTTCAAAGGGTGTCAAATGATAATTACATCAAGAACCTTTAACTAACTGCTATCTCCAAAATCCAAATGCTTCCAATTGACCATTGTTCACAAATTTCCACGTCACTAGAAAATCTACCCAAGGATGTGGCCTAGAGGTCAAATCCGAGCAGAGACAAAAACACTAGATAACCCATTTGTCCTAGACTCGATGGACAGAGTTATCCGGCACTTATTGCAGTTATCCCGTGATCTAGTCAAGGTGCGTGCAAGCTAGACCAAACACCAAAGTTATCAAATAGGAAAATGCAGAAAGATCTCTAGCAATAAAGAACCCCTGATAAGTATCAAAGACAAATTATTGAGTATTGAAACAAAATGTGTTCAGCTGGAACTTAACGATATTGATTGAACTTCCAATCAAACACATACTAATCAAACTTCCAATAATCCAATTCCAACCTATTCATCCATAATTCACAAGACAAGATCAATTATGGCAGAGACACAATAAAAGTTACTAGTTCATTGAAACTGCATCGACACGCGCAACCCGGTGCAATTAGCTCCCATTATGCACTGGATCCGGGGAAGGGTCAGATCACTAGGGTTTATATCTATAAAGAATGTATCATCAACCAATTAAGCACACACACAAAAGAAACTAGGGTTTCAAAACACATAAACCTAAAATCTTGAATTCATCTCTAAAATCAAATCTAGCTAACACCGCCTCTGTAAAACCCTAAACAAGAAAAAACAACTGCAAACATATAACATTTTCAATGAAACTGAAACTTCTTCACGCACTTGGGGAAACTCAAATGAAACCAAAAATCGAAAAAAAAGAAAAAACCCCATTGTTACCTGTTCTTGAATGGATAAATCTTGAATGTTGTTCACGATTTTCTGATCCTCAATCTCACGCTCAACAACTGTAGACATGGCCTAAAGATAGGATTTTTGAAAAGGGGAAAACAAAAAAGAAGAAGAGATGTGTAGTATACTAACTAATTTCAGATATAAATTGCTATATATATGTACAGACCTTGGGGAAGATGGTAAAATTGTACAAAAAAGAAGAAAAAAAGAGAGATTCTGGAGAATTATGCCTTATTCCAAACAGGAGCTTGGAACACGGGAATTAAGATGATAGGGATTTTGGGATCTTCATCTAGGAATCTTCTTTATATATAGAGAGGGTGCCCCAACCCCACCTCCTTAGGTCATACCGCCTTAAAAATGAAGGGTAATTTTGTCCACGAAGACTAAATAATAAGAAAAATTAAGTTTATATATATTTAACGCAAATTATTTATGTTTATATAGTCTCTTACAAATATGCTCCTACTGTTAAAATTCACGCGTTGACATTATATTGACGTCAGTTTCCACCTTGCACCTTAAAAATGAAGGATAATTCTGTCCATGAAGACTAAATAATATACATTTAACGCAAATTATTTATGTTTATATACTCTCTTACAAATATGTTCCTACTGTTAAAATTCACGTGTTGACATCATATTGACGTCAGTTGCCACCTTGCATGATATATCAATAGGGTATACATATATCGACAGGGCATCACAAAGAATTAAGTTCGGGTAGTTATAATATTGATATAGTATCAATATATGGACAGAGTATGATAAGGAATATATTTCTACTATTTTAGAATTTAATATATGAATTTGTGACTTTAATAATTTTCTCTTAATTATTTTATTTATTAAAAAAACACTCAAAATTATATGTGTTACGCCGGAAAATGACCGACTCTTAAAAAAAATGAAAAAAAAGTGTGAAAGTCAAAAATCGATT
>JAPFFP010000001.1:3104065-3116689 GCA_026153255.1 Solanum medicagineum
AAAAATTGTTAAAACTAAAAATAGAGTTCGTGATTTAATTTGACACCGTGGAGGGTAAAAATTGGGTGTCAACAATATGATACCGATAGAATATAAATATACTGATGGAGTATCACGAGAATATAATAGGTATTAGGCATTTTCATGCCGCCTTTGAAATTTGAATTTTTTTTTTATATATATGGTGTTGGGGCTATCTTCTGTGGATGGATATGTGTAAGTTGTCACCTCTCATTTGAAATAAGTATTAGGTAATTTTGTCTATCAAATAAGAATAAATAGAGAAAAAATAATCTTTATTTTTGCTGGGAAATAAATTTGAGACTTTATAGTGTTCAATCTATATCATTGATCGTTAAATTATACTTTTTTATAAGAATATATTACATTTAACGAAATTTTGATGATTGGTGAAAATTTTTGAAACATGTGATCATAGTTGGTTCATGAGAAAGCGTTTCAAGAGACTTCTATATTTACTAGGATTGTACAAATAAAAAGTCATGTGTGATTAATTCAAGAGACACCCAAAGCCCCCAACAAAGGGATAGGGCAATCTTCCCAAGTAATGCATAAGCAAGATAATTAGTTCACCTAAATATATCATAAAATCATCAAGGAAAAATCACATTCATACACACACACACCCCCCCCCCCCCCCTCCAAGAAGGAAAGTGTTTACCACTAGATGTCTCATTATTTTCATACCTTTATTTTTATTTTAAAGTAGTATAGATTTATTTTAGAATTCGCATGCTGACATCGACGCTCACTCCATATGATACAAATAAGTTAATGTCGATGAAGTATCAGAAAGAATACCAATAAGGTATCATATACTAACGGAATATCACATAAGATACCAATAGGGTATATATCAATGAATATCACAAAGGATGTTGATAGAGTATCAATATATGGATGGGATATCAGAGAAGATTAAGCTCGATCCTATATGATATCAATATACCAATGGAGTATCACAAAAAAACATATTTTCTACTAATTTAAAATTTAATAAGTAAGATTGTTAGTTTAATAATTTCCTCTTAATTATTATATTCCTTATTTAGTTTTTAAAAAAGAGCTCAATCTTATATGATACTAATGGAGCATATGATACTATGGTATCAATATACTAACGGACGGGGTATCCCAGAAGATCAATTCAATAATAATGATGTTGACATCATGAGTGGGATAACAAAAAAAAGTGGGTAAAATTAAAGGAGAAATAGTTTGGATTATGAGTTCATTAAGGATAAATAGTTTGAGTTAAGTCCAATTTGAGTAAACAATTTATAATTTGATCTATTTTCGGTAGTTTTCCCAATAACTAATATTGTGAGAGTTAGCGTTTGGCTATAAATCTAGAAGAAGAGAAAAATTTGAATTCAAGAGGAGTCTCACGTGAAATAGAATTTTGTGAAGAAGCTGTATAAATAGGAGATCATCCAATTGGAAGATTATGCATTTTCAAAATAGCAAAGGCAGTCTCAAGTAAGCAAGTTGCGTTTCGAGATTCACTTCAAGAGTACACCATGATATAATGACACATATTATAGATTGGAGGAGGAGCATTGTCTTCAAGTTGGGATGACTCGAAGACTTGAGAACATAAATCCTGAAAGGTTTGTATAGTTTGTAGGAATTAAAATTAGTTCTTAAATTTGAATAGCTGAACATACAAGAATATTTTTATTAGACATTTTCAATTCAAATTTTAGAAAATAATGTTACCCTTATTTTAAGTTAATCATGTAAAATATATTATCTATTTAATTATACAAGTCATCATCAATCGAAACATATATGAACAATGGAGTTAAAATTTTTATTAAGAATATCAAAATATAAAGTAATAAGCATAGAAAAAAGTAAAAAAATATGTTGAATTAAAAAAACCTTGAGCAAGGTTTAAACACCTGACTTGCCAACAACTAAGAGCTTTCCAACCCTTTACTGTTGCACTAATAGCTTCACCTTATCTCATGAAGTGTCGACATTTCTTTTTTGTATGTGTATATATGTATGTATAAATTAAAATTTGACATATATATAGTATAATATTTCGATAAAGGAGTGTCATTTGACACCTTTCGAACAAGGGCAACTCTGCCTCGGCATATGAGGTTCTATAACTTATTGATGATGATGCATATAATAAAAAGATGTGATATTTTTCAAGCAGTCAACTTATCTTAGGTGAATGAATGCTTGAGAATATACGTAAAAGTTTTTTAAAATGTAAATTAAAAGTATCTAAGCACTAATTGAAATACTTTATCATCTTTTTAATTGAAACAATTTGTAACTAAACAACAACAACAACATATCCAGTGAAATTCTGTGAGTGGAGTCTGGAGAGGGTAAAATGTATGCAAACTTTGCCATCCCTTCATAGAGATAGAGAGGCTATTTTCGAAAGACCCTCGTCTTAAAAATATCAAATCCCAAAAGTAGAAGATATTAGATATGAAAAAAGAAGAAAAAAAACATGACTAAAATGGAAAGAAAATGATAATATATAAATACAATAAAAGTAACAAATATAAGACGGATAACACAAGATATAAAAATATGACTAATCTTACTAACCCACTATATCATAAGCCTAGATATCATCGTACCACTGCTAACCTATTAATTTTCTACCCTAATACTCGATTTCCACTCCTTTTTATCTAATTTCATGTCGAGATAAAGTTGCACCATATCCTGTCTAATTACCTATCCTAATACTTTTTCGGTTTACTTCTACCCTTCCGCATAACCCCTAAATCCAACCTCTCGTACCTCCTAACAGGATCGTCGGCACTTCTTCTCTACACATGCTCAAAACATTACAATTTTGATTCCCTCATCTTGTCTGCCACAGAGACCACACCCTAACTTCTCCCAAATGGTCACATTCCTAATCTTATCACCCCTAATATGTTCATACATCCATTTCAACATCTTCATCTCCGCAACCTGTACCTTCGGAATATGTGAGTTTTTGACTGGCCAACACTCCACCCCATATAACAATGACAAAAACAACTCATAATTGAAGCGTCTAAATAAACCATCAATAAATTAGGAAGAGCCAAGTGGCATAATTTCTCAAAAGGTTGACGTGGCAGTCTCCAATTGGTTAAGACAACCCATCTCAATGTGCTTCTTCCAATAGGAGACAGATTAATGACTCTATTTTGACCCAAACCTTAAAACCCTATTTAATTTTTTTCCTTTTTTAAAAATCTATATATAAATCAAAGGAAAAATCCAAAAAACGTTACAAAAATTCTATCTTGTTGAAAAAATCTTTCTTGATCTGTGTACTTGGAGATCAGCTTTGTAAGGTAAAAATGAATTACACACCTTATGATATATGTGTTTTGACTTTATGTTTTGATTGGGGTTCTTTGTTTTTTTTCAAAGATTGGGTTTTTGTTAAGAATTTTGATTTTTTTGAAATTTTCAATTAATTGGGGTTCCTGTGTGTTAGAGGTAAATTCATTCGATTTAGAGAGTTGGGGTTGTTTTTCCTTGTATAAAGGTGCAAATTTGTTGATTTCCAAGAATTGGGTTTTTGTTGAAATGTCCAGAGAGACAAATCTTGATAAGATTTGGTGAGAAATATTGCTAAAGATTGAATCTTTATCCCTTTACATTAATATTTTAGGATCTGAAAAGATGTAAATGTTGATTATTGTTACTGATACTTAATTTTTCTGGCTTGTTGTAGCTTATCTCTGTTATACTGTGGGGCGCAAACAGAGAGTGTTTCTGAGTTAGTTGTCTATGAGGATGATGAATAGCGAACGATTAGCAAATGTTGCTTTAGCAGGTTCGGTTTCACTGTTCGATTTGGTTCTTGCGTGTTGCTTCTGGTAGTGAATTACATAGTACTTATGATTTTATCTCGTGTTGTTCGATTGGTGAATGTTTCTTTTGGTAATGTATAGTATAGTGAGTTTCATTTATGTTGTGATTACTTGGAAATGAAGGAATTCTGATAAATCTTTAGAACTGTGAGTTTATTGCTAGTATTATATTTTTCTCACTTTAGATGTGTTGTAAAACAGAACAGTTCCTCTATTTCAATGCTTTACTTTTAGGACTTAAGCTTGTCAAAGTTAAGACCAAATATCCTATTCTATAACTGCGATAATATTTCGTTGCTCATCGCAAGAGATCAATCCTCTGGAACTTCTTAAGCTTGATGATTTTACTACAATGCTCGATCAAATGGTGTAATGATTTGGGCCACAAGCTACTAGCATCATTTTATGTATTTATGTTTATGAAGTAGGCATTGGGGTTATCTCAAGGGGTCTATGGGCCTTCGTTGTTACTCTTGAACTTCAATACATGTCCAGCAAAATGTACTTTACTTGGCTAAGTGGCATTTGACCCTCACTGATCCCGATTAGATTGGGAATGAAACCTAGTTGATTGATAGATTGATATGCTGGTGTTTAGCACCCTCCCCTAGCTGGCCATTTCCTTCAAATATCACAATCCTTTGTGGATTCTTGTTTTTTGGTTTTCTCTGCAATCCACTTTCCTTGTTAGTTTTGAGCTGCTGGAATTGGAGGATTAGCTGATAGCCAGATACTCTTAGCTACGTACTATCATCAAGTCAGTTAGAGTATGTGCTGATGTAGTGTTGTGATGGCTAATCAAAAGTTTCCTCTTATTTTGTTGTCTGTTGGGTGTCTGCTCATTACCTAGCTTCCTGTATTTTAGTGGGTCTAACTTTGTGGGTGTACATTGATGAATGGGCAACTACATCAGGTGGCCACTCGGCTTTTTTGCATTACCTTAAAATTAGCCCAATTTTCAAAAAATTACCAAACTTGACCAACTATGTTCTTTTTCCTTTCAATTTAGCCATTAATGGCTGCTGCTTCTTCTTTTTCTTCCTTCCAATTCGACCATTAATGATTGCTTCTTCTTTCTTCAATTCCACCATTAATGACTGCTTCTTCTTTCTTCAATTCCGCCATTAATGACTGGTTGTGTATGGTATGTGGAGAGGAGAAAAGGCTGCTGGTTATTCCAAATCTCTTTCTAGATTTCATGTTTTTGAATTACATTGAGACCTATTGCTTTTTGATTGTGAATTTCAGGTTTGAGTTTGGCCCCACTGGTTGTGAATGTGGACCCAAATGTAAATGTTGTGCTAACGGCTTGCCTCACTGTTTATGTGGGTGCCTACCGTTCGGTTAAGCCAACTCCACCTTTGGTATATTCCTGGCCGGACTCTTAAGTTGCAGTCTCCCTTTTATTTGTTTATCTGTTTTTATGTTTCTTAAACTTTTTCTTTTCTACTTTGTAGGAGACAATGTCTAAAGAACATGCAATGAGATTCCCCTTGGTTGGAAGTGCAATGCTCTTGTCGTTATTCTTGCTTTTCAAGTTCCTCTCGAAAGACCTGGTTAATGCTGTATTGACGTGCTACTTTTTTGTACTTGGCATTGCTGCTTTTTCGTATGTTCTTTCCGTATGGATCATTCTACTATGCTTAATATATTCTTATGCAATTTTCTAAGAAGTAGTTTCGTTATATGTATTTATATCATCCCTTTCTTTGGGGCTTTGCAGTGCAACACTGTTACCTGCTATCAAACGATTCTTGCCGAAAAAGTGGAATGAAGATCTCATAATATGGCACTTCCCATATTTCCGCTGTATGGACCACCCTTTTTTTCCCCTTTTTTAAAAATGAAGTAATATAATTTCATTGGTAGCATCTCAATGATTAATTAATGGCATTTTCCCTCCATATCATATCCCACTGGGTGGTACATCTTCACGTCTTTGACTGGAATTTGTTGGTTTTCTGTCTTTTCTTTTCTCTGGAGATGATGTTTATTTGTTTATTTCTCAGCTTTGGAGTTTGAGTTCACAAGGTCCCATATTGTTGCTGCAATTCCTGGAACTATGTTCTGTGTATGGTACGCGAAGCAGAAGCATTGGCTAGCTAACAATGTATTGGGCCTTGCATTTTCTATTCAGGTTTGTCCGCACAACTAGCACAGTTACTTTATCTGTTGCTTTGAAATCCTGAAACAACCTTCTCACATCATCTTTTCTCCTTCTGATGGTTGAACACTGAATTGAATGTGTATTTCTATTAACAAAAGCTTGTCACATTGTTGCAGCCAGTTCCGTTACTATTGTGTGTCTGATGAACTGTAGATATTGGTTAGATTACTTGAAGTTGAAATAGTGATTTTTCATTGATCTGGCTTCATTTTATGCATAAGATTTTCTTTGAGTTAGCACCCAACGGTGTGGTCTAGTGGTCAATGAAGTGGGTGAGACCTATGAGATCTCAGGTTTAAATTCTAACAAACACTGTTCCAGTCGGGGGAGCGACTCTGGGACGAATTTTTAACGTAAAAACACTAAGTGATTTCTTTCGCTGGTAGGAGTTGGCAGCAAGGTGCACGCAAGTTGGGACAGACGTCACAGTTTAAAAAAAAAGATTTTCTTGGTATTCTTATTTATTGAAAACAAATTCTACTTCTTAGTATTTGTCATTTGTTCTGACAGAAAAATATGCTAGTATCAGTCATTTCTCTAGGATCAGGTTCGTGATATGAATGTGTGTCTCTCTCTCCTTTTGATGTTTGTTAAGCATCAATATCCAACTAATTTTAGCCCACTCCTTTTGATCTTTACTTTTAGATGTGTCATATAGATTGGTAGTTCAACGTGCATTACTACAGTTCACCTTCTATGAATCCTTTATTTCCAAAAAACGTGTTTGATATCCTTTGAAGAAGCTCATAGCCCACAAGTCTACATAGCTTATACCATTTGAATCCACAATGGCACATCCTGGCTTACTTTCTCCACTGAATTTTGATGTCTTCCAGTTTATAGATAGATAATTTCTTATCTGTACAAAAGTTCAAGGTGGCCATGCCACTACTTTCCTTGTATAACTGAAGTATTGAATGGAGGACTTTGTTTGCCGTTTTAACTTGCAGGGGATTGAAATGCTTTCACTTGGATCATTTAAGACTGGTGCCATACTATTGGTAAGAGAGAGGTTTTACTTTAATGTGTACTCCCCCTGTCCCAAAATAAGTGTCACTTTAGCCAATATCACGTCCATTAAGAAATTAATAAATAGAATGCGTAGTTTACTCAACTACCCCTATTTAATAAATGTTTCTTGAGATTTTGACACTTTAAGAAGATAGTATAAGGGTATTGTTGGAAAAAAATACAATTCTTTTTCTTGAATTCCTAAGGTGATACTTTTTTGAGACGAGGTTTCTCAGGAAACAGCCTTTCTACCTTTGAGGTAGTGGTAAGGTCTGCGTGGATTTTACCTCTCCAGACCCCACTTGTGGGATTCCACTGGGTATGTTGTTGTTGTTTATACTTATTTTGGGACAGAGGGAGAATATTTAGTTGTGCACAGTTCAGAGGTGTCATTCGTTTATTCCTACTGGGCTCAAGCAGCACAACTTGATAGTTGAAGTGGGACTCCCAAGTGTGCATTGCATAAACACATCCTTTTTCCAATGTATAATACATAGTTGGACAAGAATTAAGAAGAGTTTGTTGAAGCTTTTTGTGTGTGACGTCGTTTCTGGCACTTTCTCTATATTAAATTACCGTCTTTGTGCTGAATGAACCCTATGTTCTTTTACTGCAGGCTGGACTCTTTGTATATGACATATTCTGGGTCTTTTTTACCCCAGTGATGGTCAGTGTTGCTAAGTCTTTTGATGCTCCCATCAAGGTGCGTATAGTGCTTATTTTTCATATAGCTTATCTTCCAATTTGTCAATTCTGACCTTTTCTGTCGTTCTTACTGTATGTAATTAGAATTTGCTTTTTGTTTCCTTTTTGCAGCTTTTGTTCCCCACAGCGGATTTGAAGCGTCCTTTTTCAATGCTTGGTCTCGGGGATATTGTAATTCCTGGTATAACATCCTTCTTACCATAAAGACATGTTGCTTTTAAGTGACCTGCCTACAAAAGGCAATTTATGAATTTGCCATGGACTTTTTCCACCGGTGAACTTGCTCTGTTTCTTACCTCTCATTATTTTAGTTTTTGTCATAAACTAGTAATTATCCTGTTATTCAGGCATTTTTGTGGCATTGGCACTCCGGTTTGATGTCTCCAGAGGGAAGGAGCCTCAATACTTTAAAAGCGCATTTTTGGGATACGCAGTTGGTGTGGTTTCAACCATTATTGTTATGAACTGGTTTCAAGCTGCACAGGTTGGTTCTCAGAAAAGCTTGTTTGTTTTATTCCTGTAGCAAGACTACGGCGCCCTTATAGATATTATCGGACTTTGCACTTTGTTCACTCCTTTTGTTCCAGCCCGCGCTTTTGTATATTGTTCCAGCTGTAATTGGATGTTTAGCCGTGCACTGCATTTGGAATGGGGATGTGAAGCCGGTAAATTTCTCTTTTACTGATCTATAGTTTCCTCATTCCATTACTGTTTAATAGACCTTGAATGTTTGTTCTCTCTTTACTCGAAATTGTGGTGTATGCTCAGGGGATTACATATATTAGGATTCAGTCCTTGGTGTTTCGGCAAGAAAAGCAATAGTAGATCATTTTAGGCCACACTTGTCTTGTCGTTCATTGACATCATTGAAGAGTAGATAAGAGAAAAGCATTCTTCGTGTGCTGTTCGGAACTAGGGAAAGGAAACTCCACTACTAGTTTGGTTTAAAAAGAAAGTAGTAGGATTCTGTCGTGTACCTGCTATTTCCCACCAGAACATGTACCGAATAATTTTGCCCGGACAGATGAGAAGAAATCACCTAGCGCGTTTTACTTCCTCTAGGATTTGAACCCTGACTACTATAATCAAATTATGTGCCTTGAGGGAAGAATAATTGTTAATCTTGTTTGATTTTTTCCTCCTTGTGAGAGCAACACTAGATGGGGCTTTTCTAAACCTTTGAAACATTGCATTTTTCATCCAAGCTGAACTGTATTCTTGATTTTATGGTTGAGCAGTTGTTGGAGTTCGATGAGTCGAAAACACAGAGCAGTGAAGAAGTCGCCGCCAAGGAGAGCAAGAAAGTAGAGTGAGAGGCTTTAAGAAGACTTACAGTAGGATATATGACCCTTCCAACTGCAGATATTGTTGGTTAGGAAAGAACTTTTTTGTTTGTACTTCTAGATTATTGTTAGTGATGAAATATTCATGAGATTGGCTTCATATGTTATTTACCCAAATTATAACATTTCAATTGTCAATCTTAATATTCATGCTCCCCCCTCCCCTATGAGATTTGAAAAGGTTAATCTTTGAATGAGTAGGTAGTGATTACAGATTTGTGGTCTTTGATCACTCCATCTGGTTGAGGGTTTCTCAAAAACAGGATCTGCGTACATTTTACCCTCTCTAGACCCTATTTGTGGGAATTCACTGGGTATGTTGTTAATCTTTGAGATGAGGATCTTTCAGAAACAACCTCTCTATCTCTATGAGGTAGTGGTAAGGTTTGCCTCTCTCCCCAAACTCCACTTGTGGGATTGTACTCGGTATGTTGTTTGTGTTGTTGATCATTCCACGTGCTGGTGTTTCTAGCTACACGGTGCTTTGACATGGAAGATGTTAGTAGGGTCAATGTACATTCTGGAAGATCTTGCGGTAACATGTCACGTGAAAAGTTAAATTTTAAAATTAACAAAAAGAAGAGCAAGAGACATTTTCTTGAGATGAACTAAAACAAGGACGTACAAATTGAAACAAATAGAGTATCATATTTTAAATTTAAATTTAATAATATAAATGAGAATGTAAAAATAATCAAATCTATATGTTTGGCCTTGGCAATGTTTGAGTTATTGTTCGCTTATATAATAGAGAATATATACGAGAAATTTTATATATCATGAGTTAACCAAAAGAAAAATAGGTTAATTACATGAGTTTCAAATTAAATTTTTTGTAAAATCATATTAGAGGTGTTTATATTTTCATATGCAATGACTTATTCATATTCCTTTAGTTCAAGCACTTGGTCCATTCAAAATATCTCAAAAACTACATCAAATTATCCTAAGTAGGTAATATTGTTGCCTAAGTAGTTTTGAAAATCTATTCTCCAAACTAGGTTACTTCCATCCAAAAATTGGTCTGATTTTTCATTAAGTATAACAGGTATTTCACGATTAAACTGAATAAATTTAGTTAAGATCCTTGTTCCTGATGCCTCATATGAAATACACAATTTTAATTTCAAATCATGAACTCACAAATTGATAAACGTAGGATTCATATTAAAATAACTATTTTAGTAAAATAATATTAGCAAATTGTTATTGATTAAAACTATAATTATGTGTAATAATTACATAGTGAATGTTTGTCATATTGTGTAATTTTTCAAATTATGACTCTCTCTATTTATTTTTAGTTATTATATTATATTTTTCGAAAGTCAATTTGACTAATTTTTAAGGTTAAATTAAACTATATTAATTTGATATTTTAAAATAAAATTTCTATATTCAAAAAGTATATGAAAAAAATTACTATAAATTATAACTTTTGGCATATCAGTATGATAGAAAAATACATCTTAAAATATTAATCAAAATTTATATTTTTTAATTTTTTTAAAAAAAATTATGACAATTGAAAAGAACAGAAGAAGTATAAAGTAGTAACTAATACAAGCTAATTAAAGTACAAATTAGTTAACTTGGTATGACTTTCTTTGTATGAGACACACATTTTTGTGTAGCCTTGTATGATTAATACTAGAGGAATTTTTCTACGGAGACACTCAAAAATATTTTAATTATGTTTTATAATTATAGTTTTAATAATTATATTTTATAATTATAACAGTGTTTATATATTTTTGGTATACAATTTGCACAACATATGTATAATTTGTTACAATTTGCAGTTTTTGTATAACGTTTGTATAAATCGCTATACAATTCGTAGTTTTGGTATAGTATTTGTATATTTCGCTATACAATTGGCACACATCTTTTGTATTTTTCACTATACAATTCGTAATGTTTGTATTTTTCGCTATACAATTCCTCAATTTTTTTTATTGAGTTTATAGAATTCGCTGTACCATTCGAAGTTTCTCTATATAGTTCATACCCAATATTTATATAATTTGCTATACAATTCGCAGTTTTTGTATATTTCGCTATACAATTGATGCAATATTTATATAATTCGCTATACAATTCAAAGTGTTTGTATATTTGATACGATTCACTATACAATTCACTGCACAAACTCAAACTATAATTATATAAATATGTTAGTCACGAATCATAATTATTCCAAACTATAGCTATGTTAGCTAATTAATTAGTATATATTTGTTTATCCACATTTCAATTAATTTACTGATTTTTTTTCCGGGGTGGGGGGTGAAAGAAAATTAATTTTGTGATGATACTTGAAGACCGAAAATAACAAAAAAGTGGTGAAATATTTTCTTTATACCAAATTAATGGCCTAAAATTCTTCATATATACTAATGTTTAACGAATTTATTCTTCTTATATAGTGTTATACTGAAG
Organism: Solanum medicagineum; assembly: GCA_026153255.1. Lineage (NCBI taxonomy): Eukaryota > Viridiplantae > Streptophyta > Magnoliopsida > Solanales > Solanaceae > Solanum > Solanum medicagineum. The sequence continues at coordinate 3,115,603 of JAPFFP010000001.1, forward strand.
CTATAATCTAAGGTCAATCACATATAACAGTTAGAGCCACATAGTACGAATAAATAACGTGTAGGAATATATGCACCATGTAACATGGTCGTCGTGGAGCGGTTCGGGTTTCATCGCCTTTTAAAAAAGATTTTAGATTTGAGTTTTTAGGAGTAGAAAAAAATCTTTTTCAATTTGAGTGTCATTCCTAAAAATAGAACATGCAATGCGCGAATTTAAATCTAATTGGGTCTCAATACAAGTATCAAATATCAAGTGAAAAAAAAGAGAAAAATATGTGACTGTTTGTTTGTTACATTCGTATGTGCATAAATAGTAAAGGTTGAAGCTTTCTGAGAGTGGAAAACCCCGGATGGACATAGAGGCCTGAAAACAAGATAATGATGCTTTTTAGAATAGAGTAAATGAGACAATATAGTGTTACTTCGCATAATGATTTTCTTTTAAGGATCAGTATACGCACCATTAGATATTAGTTTAAGTATATTTTAACAAATATTTGATGATAGTTCATATAGAAAGAATTCATACATTAAACAATTCAAATATAAACTCAAAAAATTGAAATACTTTAAATGTATGTTTGATCATTTACATATATATATATATATATATATATCATATGTCAAATTATAACATGACCCTTAGAGAAAATTAGCCAACTACCTTAAATTATCCAAACTATTTTTTTTAAGAATCTTTGACCAAGGAAACACTTCATTAATTACTTAAAGCCTAAGATTATATGACTATTAGAATAAACAACTTTTGAAAGCTTTAACCCCAAAATACCTCAAGAACATACTAAATGTGATTCATAAGTAGGTTTGAAAAGAGTGGAGTGTACACGAACCTCATCCCTTCCCAATAAGACCTCAGTTCTTTGGCCAAATACCTTAACATACAACAACAACAATATATTCAGTATAATCCCAGAAATAAAATCTGAGCACGCTCTACCACTGAGCTAATAGCCCCTCGTGGCTAGTGCTGACTGTAATTTTGATATACCCTTGACTCACCAAATACCTATACACAAAAAACAAAAAAGTTACAAAAGACAACTTCTTGGTTGTCTATATATATC
>JAPFFP010000001.1:3129171-3142540 GCA_026153255.1 Solanum medicagineum
TCCTTGACCAACTAACGCCTCCACACCGCTTAGGGAACCCAATATACCAAGCTTGAAGCGTCAAACAATCGAAAAATCGAAAAAAAAATGAATTTCTTCTCGGGTTACTGTAGCAACCCGAGAGCTGCTTCAGCTTTCTTGGTTTCTCTCATTTTTTCTAAGTATGGAACTCTTCTTGTACAAGAGGAGCATATATATATATATAAATCTTCCACTTGAACCAATCAAAAGGAGCCACAACACATGATCCCACTAACAATTTAAATCTTAAAGATTACACTTAGAAGACATTTATATTTGGTCCTAGACTTTACCAAATTGAACCAAATAAGGACTTACGGGTTCTAACAGAATATTGAGCCTAAATCTGTCGAAGAATGTCGACGTAGAGATGATTGGCCTAAATAGAAAGAAGCAATTTAATGTGAGTTGAATTCACTCTCTAAGCGTGATATATTTGGACCTGTAATCCAAACACCTGATGATGTAAAATTACTTGGCTATAAATGGATTTTTGTGCAAAAGCGAAATGAGAGAAATGAAATTGTAAGATATAAAGCACGCCTTGTTGCACAAGGCTTCTCTTAGAGACCTCGTGTCAACTATGAAGAAACATATTCACCTGTTATGTATATAATAACTTTTTGATTTCTCATCAGTTTAGTTGTACATGAAAATCTTGAAATATATCTAATGGATGTAGTTACAGCTTACCTATATGGTTCACTTGACAGTGAAATTTACATGAAAATCCTAGAAGGATTTAAATTGCCTGAAGCATATAATAAGTCTCGAGAAATATTCTCAGTCAAATTTCAAAGATCATTATATGGTTCGAAACAATTAGGGAGTATGTGGTACAATCGCCTTAGTGAGTACTTGATAAATTAAGGATATATAAATGATGTCATTTGTCCATGTTGTTTCATTAAGAAATCAGGATCAGAGTTTGTAATACTCGTTGTTTATGTTGATGATATAAATCTCATTGGAACTCCTGAAGAGGTCCAAAAAGCAATTGAATATTTCAAGAAAGAATTTGAGATGAACGATCTCGGAAAGACAAAACTTTGTCTAAGCTTGCAAATTCAATACTTAGCAGACGAAATTTTTGTTCATTAATCTGCCTATACTGAGAAAATCTTAAAACGATTCTATATGGACAAAGCACATCCATTTAGTACTCCAATGGTTGTTAGATCGCTTGAAGCGAATATAGATCCTTTCCGTCCTCCAGAAGAGGATGAAGAACTCCTTTATCCTGAAGTACCATATCTCAGTGCTATTGGAGCACTTATGTATCTTGCAACTCAATTAGACCTGATATAACATTTTCTGTTAATTTGCTAGTAAGGTATAGTTCATCCCCAATGCGAAGGCATTGGAACGGTATCTAGCATATTTTGGGATACCTGAAAGGTACAGTTGATATGAGTTTATTTTATACTAATAAGGACTGTGCAGATCTTATTGGTTGTGCAGATACATGTTATTTATCAGATCCACATAAAGCTCGATCTCAAACATGCTATCTGTTTACTTACGGAGGAACTGCTATATCATGGCGATCTACAAAACAGTCTGTCGTTACTACTTCTTCAAATCACGCTGAAATAATAGCAATCCATGAAGCAAGTAGAAAATGTGTGTGGTTGAGATCGATGATACATTCCATCCAATAGAATTGTGGACTGAAAAATGATATGCAAGTACCCACGGTCATATTTGAAGACAATGACGCGTGTATACCTCAATTAAAAGGTGGTTTCATAAAAGGAGACAGAACGAAACACATTTCACCAAAATTATTTTTCACACATGATCTTCAGAAGAAAAGTGAAATTGATGTACAACAGATTCGTTCAAGTGATAATCTTGCAGATTTATTCACTAAAGCATTAGTAACGTCAATATTCCAGAAGTTAAGATGTAAGATTGGAATGCGTCGTCTCCAAAGTATCAAATGAAGCTTTCATCAGGGGAAATGTAGGCTGTATTCTTTTTTCCTTAGCCAAGGTTATTTTTCCCACTAGATTTTTCCTGACAAGATTTTTAATGAGACAACTAATGCATATTAAGGTCACATAGAACTTTACGTTTCGTGTTACCAATTCAGGGGAGTGTTAGATATGAATTGGATTCCACTAGTAAAGTGGAAAGGATTATAATCAAAAGTCAGGTATAGGGGCCAACACCAATTGTCTTTGTCCCATTGATTTTTAATTATAAATACCACTCCTTTGTACATAGATAAGAACATAGAGAAATATACACGGATCATTCCTCCTCCTCTTCTCTTCTTCTATTAATTTTTTGCTATTGTTATTCCTTCTTTAAATATTTATTCTAGTTAATTATAGATTTATTTTATAACAATTTGAAGATATTTTTCTCTAAATAAATATTTTTAAAAATATTTCTAAACATATGTTTTTTTTTTAAAAAAATATTTCAGTTGGCTATAAATAACCCTTCAGTGCAATTTTCTTCCTTAGTATAAGTTCTCAAATTCTGCATTTTCCTTTGTTTTCAATCGTCGGTTTCTTCTGAAATTCGCCATGGGTTCTGGTAAGCATGTGAATTTTTCATCAAATTCAATGATATTCGGTTTCGTTTTACGTATTTGGTTCGATTTTTGTAATTTTTTTGTATGTTGCAGATGCGGATATGGAGGATTATGGATTCGAGTACTCGGACGAGGATCAGGAAGAGCAAGACGTTGATATAGAGAATCAGTACTACAATTCTAAAGGTTTTATAGCTATTAATTTTGCGAATTTTCTTTTTACTGAATTTTTGAATGTTTGTAAGTAGGGTAATGTATTTGAGCCGGTATTTGTCTATGCATTTAGGAATGAGGATTGTGAAAGTTTATTTTCAAATATGTATTTGGCCATAGATTTTGTATATTCGAGGTTGTGTCAGTGTAGTGGATTGAATACAAGTATGTGTTTGGCTATAGATTTTGGATGTTCGAGTTTGGCATCCATTGTTGTGACCTAGTGAACAATGCAGTTGATTGAACATCATGAGGTCTTAGGTTTAGATTCAAATCACAATAGAGACAAATGCTAGGTGATTTCATTCTATACATTCGAGTTCCACACTCAATGTTACAAGTATGAGTTTGGCTATAGATTTTGGATATTGGAGTTCGACATCCAATGTTGTGACCTAGTGAACAATGCAGTTGATTGAACATCATGAGGTCTTAGGTTTAGATTCAAATCACAGTAGAGACAAATGCTAGGTTATTTCACTCTATATATTCGAGTTCCGCACTCAAGGTTACAAGTATGTGTTTGGCTATAGATTTTGGATATTCGAGTTCGACATCCAAGTTGTGACGTAGTGATCAATGCAGTGGATTGAACATTATGAAGTCTTAGGTTTAGGTTCAAATCACAGTAGAGACAAATACTAGTTGATTTTTCTATATATTCGAGTTCCACACTCAAGGTTACAAGTATGTGTTAGGCTATAGATTTTGGATATTCGAATTCGACATCCAAGGTTGTGAGCTAGTGATCAATGCAGTGTATTGAACATCATAAGGTCTTAGGTTTAGGTTCAAATCACGGTAGAGACAAATACTAGGTGATTACATTCAATATATTCGAGTTCTGCACCCAATGTTACAAGTATGTGTTTGGCTATAGATTTTGGATAATTGAGTTCGACATCCGAGTTTGTGACCTAGTGATCAATGCAATGTATTGAATATCATGAGGTCTTAGGTTTAGGTTCAAATCTCAGTAGAGACAAATGCTAGGTGATTTCAGTCTATATATTTGAGTTCCGCACCCAAGGTTAGAAGTATGTGTTTGGATATCGATTTTGGATATTCAAGTTCGACGTCCAAGGTTGTGACCTAGTGATCAATGCAATGGATTGAACATCATGAGGTCTGAGATTTAGGTTCAAATCACAGTAGAGACAAATAGTAGGTGATTTCATTCTATCTGTTCTAGGTTGGTGGACAAAGTTCATTGGTACTTGTTTGTAGGAGGTGACAGGTATCCCATATCGAGGCGCATGCAAGCTTGTTTGAATACTATGTTATCAAAAATTATAATCATGTTCCAAAAAAATCGTTAAAACCATTTTATGGGAGAAATTTCAGTTTCACTCATGAAGTTGCAAATTTTTTCCAAGTAAAATGCATGTCAAAGTTCAAATATAACTTTTAGTTCCAAATATTTCAAAAATTCAAATTTTCAAGTTTCAAGTTTCAACTTCAATATCTATAGCCAAATGGGAGCTGAGTATTCTTGATTATTTTCAGTATATCATTTTGCATTATGAAGTAAGGTTCAGGTTTCTTTGATTCCTTTGTTCAAGGTTTGCATCTTCTTGTAATTTTTGATATTACTCCCAACAGATGTTCTATTTATTTGTATTTATCCACTTGTGTTTCACTATAGCTCCCTCTCTATATGGACACATATCACCAAAGTGAGTAATATTCTGCAATAATGTCATGCATAGGTTTGGTGGAAACTGATCCCAAAGGAGCACTTGAGGGTTTTGCTGAAGTAGTAAATATGGAATCTGAAAAGGCAGACTGGTAAGGAGTTGAAAGTGTAAACTTGCAGTCTTCAACAGTGCTTTTATAAAAGCTTACTGCTTGTGTAACTTCTGGGACATTAATATGACCTGAAAGTGGAAATAGCTTACTTATTTGGTTAACAAAAGAGGCCTCTATTCTTTACTTTTTTAAGGTTTAAAAGCTCTTTGGATAATGGGCTTGCCCTCTATCTTTCTTCATCTTGATAACAAGCTTGCTTCTCATCAGCAAGTAAAATTGAACTTATGACGTGTACTTATCACTCAAACCTCTCTTTCTTCTATCCACTCTCTTTCTCGTTTCTTGTGCATATATGATTCAACAAATTTCAAATCACTAATGAAAATGGAGTCTCTTCATTTTTTTTTTCTGGCATGGGCTTTTCTATCCTCTTCTCTGGACTGGAATTGCAATTTGCTTATATATCCCTCATCCAAATTTTGTAGTTATAGTTAATGTTAAATGGACATAAGCCTCTTATCCAGGTCTCATACTCTATGCTTTCAGCTAATGAACTAATGAGTTTCCTAAAGATTTTGAGAATTTTAGAGTTACAATCTGCTGTTGTGTTGGTTTTATAAACTATGTCATTATCTCCAGGGGATTTAAAGCTTTAAAGCAAACTGTTAAGCTTTACTATAAGCTAGGGAGGTTCAAGGAAATGATGGATTCATATAGAGAAATGCTTACCTACATAAAATCAGCAGTGACACGAAACTACAGTGAGAAGTGTATAAACAGTATAATGGATTATGTTTCTGGATCAGCTAATCAGAAGTTCAGCCTTCTGCAAGAGTTCTACCAGACTACACTGAAAGCCCTCGAAGAGGCTAAGAATGAGGTTAGGATGTATACCTTTTGTGGCATATAGGAGTCTGTTTGTAGGTTTTCTATAAGTTCATGTGTTTTTTTGATCAAGGTCTCACGATTCCCTCTTTCTTTCACAGAGGTTATGGTTCAAGACTAATTTGAAGCTTTGCAAGATTTGGTTCGACATGGGGGAATATGGACGAATGAGCAAGGTATTTTACTTGCTCTGATTAGCATCTGTAGCTATTATTTTACTATGGTTTTCATGAACATAACTTGACAACTTTGTTAGATTCTGAAAGAGCTCCACAAATCTTGTAAAAAAGAAGATGGGACTGATGATGAGAAGAAAGGGACACAATTGTTAGAGGTATATGCAATTGAGATTCAAATGTACACAGAGACGAAAAACAACAAAAAACTGAAGGTATGTTAATACCTTTTCTTCCCATTTATTTGATGATACACTCTTTTGAGCAGAGTCAGGTGTCATTTCCTTTCATTTTGGCCAATTTTTATTTATTTATTTATTTGTTTATTTTTTGCATTCAGATGGCAATTTCAGTTACTTCTCTGCGTCTAAGTTTCTTCTTGGTTTTTGCTCGCTCTTTTATTCCTAAAGCATGTTATGTCTAGAAGTTCATGTTTTTTGGAAACAAAAGCACCACACAAAAGATAATAGTACATACCGAAGGTAGTGATCGAGACTCTTTGGAAATTCGATTCTTTGTAACACACAGTTTGCTTTGATTTTTTCTTTCTTTTCCTGAAAATAGTGAAATTCTATTAAATTCCTCCAATAGTAAGTTCAAAAACAAGCATGCATAGGTTGAAGTGAAACCTAAACTTTCTATCCAGTAAGTATTGCACAAAAAGAAAACAAAAACTAACCACTTTAAATGTTGTCCAAAGATTGCCATTTGGCTTTTCCACTTGGCTAAATAACATTGCAAACTATTCACCTTCTAATATAATATATATTGTCCAAAGCTACATTAGCCCAAATGTGTGGGTTTTTGAAGGACTCAAAAAATGACATTATGAGAGTATCATACATGTGTTGAAATCCAGGATCTTTGGCATCTCTCTCTCTCTCTCCCTCTCTCTTTCTCTCTCTCTCTCGCCCCTCTCTCTCTCTCTCTCGCTCCCTCCTATCTCTCTCTCTCTCTCTCTCTCTCTCTCTCTCTCTCTCTCTCTCTCTCTCTCTCTCTCTATACTTGCAGAGAAAGACACCTAAATGATTTGTTTCTATCACATGCAGAGTATATATTTCTATGTTGGATCAGAATTCTTAAATTTTCTGATATTTTTTCTTGCATTAATATCTTGAAAACATGTATATTCATAGTATTACATCTGAAAGGTATACTTGGTTTAGAACTTGCTTGACATGTTCATTTAAGTCTATGTTGCTCGAATCCTCCAAAATGCCGCCACACTCATATCGGATCCTCCAAGATCTGACACACACCTCTCGGTTTTCTTTCGGAGGGTCTAGGCAATATAGAGTGAAGTGATAAGCTGTTTTTCTCAATCCCTAATTCATAAAAAAATATGAGTCTAATACAGGAACTGTACAACAAAGCACTTTCAGTCAAGTCGGCAATTCCTCATCCAAGAATAATGGGAATCGTTCGTGAATGCGGAGGTAAAATGCATATGGCAGAGAGAAAGTGGGCAGAGGCAGCTACAGACTTCTTTGAAGCTTTCAAGAACTATGATGAAGCTGGGAATCATAGGCGTATCCAGTGCCTCAAGTATGTGTGCAGTTCATATATGTGTGCTTTATATGCGTTGGTTGTGTGTGCATTTATTTGTTTCCTTTGGCATTGTCACTATCTTCTTGTGAAGGATGAAACAGTTTTTGACTGACCATTAACTATTTGATCAAGCTAAGGATGACAATGGGGCAGGTACGGTACAAAAGGTTTTTGAAAAAAAAACATGCAGGCAGGCGGGTACATGGGTTTTGGAATTTTCTTTTGAAGCCGAAATTAAAGTCTAAATGTGTTAAGAGTTTCTATACATAATTGGAATAGGATACTTCAAAATTATTCTGGTTAACAAGGGGGTGGGGAGGGGAGGGGGAGCGGGGGTGTGGGCAAGTGAAACAAAGTCTCGTTCAAAGTAGGTTATTGGTTTCCTTAGAGGTCAATTGGTTTACGTGTGCCATAATTATCATCAACTCATACTTGATTATTAATTTCACTCCTCCCTAGTTCAACAAACTATGAGAAATATTGGAGAAGAGTATTATGGAATTGTTGTTTAAATTATTACATTGAGACCCTATTTATAGATACTATATTAGACTTCTTTTCCAACTAGGATATTATAATACAATCCTTTTCCAAGTAGGATTCTATATACTATTACTATTCCTAATCCTATTCTAAGTAGGATTTTAGATATTATTCTTATTCCTATTCCTATTCTAACACAAACATTACTGACTCTTGTATAATTAATGCACAATTAATCAAATCTATGTATAAAAGCAAAGGCAAAGATGGAAGAGGACTGAAAAGCTTAGCTGAGTTAATGAACTAGTTATGTTCTACAACTTGGCTTTCAAATTAAGATATGTATATTATTTAAATGTTAGCAGTAAAGATTGACAACTGGTATATTTATTTAAATTTTTTAAAAATTAGTATATTATGGGGTTCATGTGGAGTGGTGCAAAAATGAAAAATTATGCTATATGGTGAGGGAGTCTTTGCAGGTTTGCCCCGCCCCGCCCTGTTTGCCATCCTAGTTCAAGCTTCTCAGACTGTAGTTCGTTAATCACTAACAATCAACTTTGTAATTTTGTAGAGCCTAAACCTGGAGTTTATGGCCTTGTAAACTGAATTTTACTTTATGTTTTACGAAAATAATTTTTGTTGAACCATTTTCTCACGTTTCTTGCACTATGTTTGGTGCAACAAAGGGAATAGGAGTGCATTAACAAAGGGGAAGTCACTGATCTTACTTTCACTAAGTGATGTTTTAACATTGACCTCTGGTAGTTTGCTTTAACATAAGACAACAAACTACTACTAAGCCTCAATCACCAGCCGTTTTACTCCATCCAGACCCATCTTTTTCAGACATCAAAAATTGGTTTTCTAACCTTAGGATTTCATATTTCTTCTGACATACTAATTCCCAACAATAGTATAGTTACTTCTTGCAAACATTGGACTAATGGAAGTGTTAACAAGACTAATGTGGTGTCTGGATTGCTTTTAATTAAGTGGCTTATAAGCTAAAAGCTAAAGCCATAAGTTGGGGACATCCGTCTTTTGACTTTTGGCTTTTTTCTTACCTTTTCAGCTAACAAAAGCTCTTTTTGTATTTTCCAAACACTTTCAAAACTAAAAATGAGCTTAAAAGCCAAAAGCAACTTCAAATAAGTCAATCTAAACACCCATTAAGTGTTGATCTCAGTTTGCGGTATTGCCTATATGGATCTTTCTCTTCTGCTGTTCTCCTTTTTCTGCAACCACCCCCCAATTTCGGGAGGGTTGCATATTTCTTGACTTTTACATTTTTATTTCCTAATCAAGTGAAGGAAACAGTTTCTTCCACTCACTTTTTTCTTTAAATCTACCATTCTCATGATCAAGCCAACCAAGAGAGTGTCAAATGTTTCCTTCATTTTGCTCTTCAAGCTTGCAGTTTCTTATTCTGAAGTGGCAATGTACCTCATGTCCTCCTGATGTTTGTTTTGTTAAATATGTCGTAGCTTGATCAGAGGATATGTATGTGATCTAAACAGGGTGTTGTAGTCTTGCAGTACATCTGGAGATATGAACATCTCTGTACGAAATTGAACTATTGCAACTCTTTTGTTATTTAATTATGATGTAATACTATGCCTTCATTAGAGCGTGACATTGAGGATCATAACTATTTAATGATGCCTCAGTCAATCCCAAAATCATATATTTAAAGACAGACATTAGATGGTACATTAGAAGTATAATTTAAGGAAGTTGTTATGAACTCAGGTAAGCAAGTAAACACGCACTACACTTTTGGATGCTACTTTAGTATAGAATTTAAGGAAGTTCATTGATGAATTCAATGAGTCGAATTTAAGGAAGCACGTTAATGAATTCAATGCAAATATACAAACACCCACACACTTGGTTTATGTCAGGATGCATCTGTCCACTACTAGGAAAATTGGTTACTGTTCTCTCAAGTACCAATTTCTTGTATTTTCTTTAGTGTACCTTTCATGGTTGGATAAGGACTGAATAGAACTATGATGAAAATAAGAAATGCTTAATTAGCATGGACGCAGGATTGCATTGATAATCTGATGCATTTGACATTGCTGGGGCACTGGTATAGGTGATGGGGCATGAAATAGTTCTTCTGCTTCTCTTGGTAAGGAGTGCATTATTGGCTTCATAAATTGGAGGTCATGAAGATGCAGGTGGCAGATTTTGTGTTCTCATGTAGGCCAGTCCAAGTGTTGAAGCTGCCAAACACTTTACTGCGAAGTTATTTTTTTGGAGAGGGTGCTGTTTAATCTGATGTGAAACAGAACTAAGTTGTTTTCCCTGTTAGAGCTTTTCAAAAAGGTATCTTGGTAGACTTTGAGGTTATGCTGTTTCTGGGCGTGTTTTAATTGAAGGTCCTCATAGATTCCCGTTTCCATGTTCAGCCCGTGTATTCTCCACTTGTTATGTGGTGTGTGAAATAATCAATATGACAGCATTCTTTTGGTCACTAACAGCACATTTCTGCACTCCTTTTGGTGGTTTGTTCCAACTCTTACACTTCGCATCCCTTTCTTGATGATCTTAAGATGTGTAAGATGTGGTTCTCTACATTTTTGTTGATTGTATGCATGCTTCGCATGTGCTGGAAACTTGAGGCTTTTGTTACTTGCACGTAAATGTAGGTTTAAGTTGTTCCATGCCAATTTCTGTAATTTTTTGGTACCAGGTGATTGTTTCGAGCATTCACCTTCCATCAGAAGATTACAGTTTGTGAATTCCATTGTTATCTTGACCATTGCAAACTTCTGTTTCTCCTAATGTTGCACTATGTTTGGCTCCTTTCACTTATAACAGGTACTTGGTCCTGGCAAATATGCTGATGGAGTCTGAAGTTAACCCTTTTGATGGCCAAGAAGCTAAACCGTAAGTATGCAAAGAAGTTTTTGTTCGCAAGAGTCAGCATCAACAATTTGTCATTCTTATGACTAGAGTATAGCTGCATTGTGTCTGTGCCTGACTGTTTATATTTTTCAGTTACAAAAATGACCCTGAGATCTTGGCCATGACAAACCTTATTGCAGCATATCAACGAAATGAGATCTTCGAGTTTGAGAAAATTATTAAGGTACATCATTCTGTGAATTTCGATATTTTGCGTGTTGATCCTACAGTCTGTAGTTGGTTTCTTCTTTATCATTTTCTAATGTGCTTTTCTCGAAACTTAAACAGAGTAATAGACGGACAATAATGGATGACCCATTCATTCGGAATTACATTGAAGATCTTTTAAGGAAGGTCAGAACCCAGGTTTTACTGAAGCTCATCAAGCCCTACACGAGAATCCGGATTCCCTTCATATCTAAGGTGATAAGCTCTCACAGTCTTCTTTCTTTCTTGGGAAATCTTACATTTTCTTATGTTTCCCCTTTTTAATTTTTCCGCAATTACCTTGTCTCTACCTATCCTATTCTTAGTTCTGATTTGAGGGGCAGAGTGTGACTGGATCAAATTCTTAAAAGCTAGCTTTGCTTTGATATCGTAAATATTGTACAAGAGAATGTGTTCATACTCGGAAGATACATACATACTCATTGCTACTGATCTCCTCGAGGGTGAATGTAGCTACCACTGACTGTTTATCACAAAATTCTGTTAGCTGACCACCTATGCAATGCACTTCCTCGTTAGTTTTCTCATATTACTCGATGTACAGGAGCTGAATGTGCCAGAACAAGATGTTGAGGACTTGTTGGTCTCACTAATCTTGGATAACCGGATTGATGGCCACATTGATCAAGTGAATGGACTGCTAGAGTGTGGCGACAGGTCAACTTCTGATAACCTCGACATACCATTCCTATTAGGCTTAAACGCTACCTAATTTTACCTACTAACTCGTTTTACATGATGCGTTTTTGCATGCAGATCGAAAGGAATGAAGAAATATACTGCCATTGATAAATGGAACACACAACTAAGGTCTCTGTACCAAACTATTGGCAACAAAGTATGTTGAGGTTTCATACATATAAACCATGCTTCTCCCAGTTTTGTTTCATTTCTTTTAGTTTACAGCTTTGTTGTTAGTAGTAAATTTTTATCTGCCTTTAGTAATTTTGAATTTTTATTTCTAGGAATATACTAAATTTGTTTGTAAAAAGGTTGAAGGTTGACATTTGATTTTCTTACTTTTCACTACTATTCTTAAATTGTGATTTGGTTTGTTTGAGCATGTATAACATATTTAGTATAATTTCACGAATGAAGTTTAAGGAGGATCGAGTATATACAGATCTTATTCATACCTCGAGAAGGTAAAGAGATCATTTATGAAAAAATTATATTTCAAAGATTGATAATTTTTTTCCAATATCTAATAATAACCTCTGTTACATTACTTCTCCAATTTTTGTTTTAAAATTCACTCCAAAATCTATGCAATAGTTTTCTATATAATAATAATGTATTTATGATAACTTTTTGATCAACATTTTTTTTAATGAATTTATTAAGTAATTTGATGCGATTTTCTTATGACTTCATTATTCTTTTTTAATATTTCACGAGGAACGCATTATGAAGAGAAACATATGATTTTCTATTCAATCTTTCATTGAAAAAAATCGAAGTAAAAAAAAGTTGCTCCCTTTCTCCATTTGCATTTGTCTACTATATTTATACTAAAAATAATTGTTTAATTTTATTTGTTTAATATCAAGAGATAATATATCTTTTTATGTTCCACTTTAATTCTTGTTATTAATTACAATTATTTACTTCTCAATATTTAGATAATTTCTAATTAATCAATATGGTATAGCAAATTATCTTTTTATTTTTTTACTTATTTCTTAAAGAATATATCAAGTGAAATAAAAATAGATAAAAAGAACATATAAATACGAAAAGAAAAATCAATAATAAAACAAAGATGAATGAAGCTTCCTATGCCAAAGCAAATTTTGACAAGCAACTGGGAAGTGTTTCAATCATTGAGGTGACACTGACACCAAAACTATTATTTTAACTTATATTTTTTCCATTCCATTTTACGTGACATTTCTTAATTTAGTATAGTATTTAAGAATTTTTTTAAAAAATTATGATTTAAAATTATTCTTAGATAATTGTGCAATTAAAAATTATTTCGTTAAGGATAAAAAAAGTTTTAAAGTTAAATTATGATAAATTAAAATTGAGTGATATTTCTTTGAGACGGACCAAAAAGATAAGGGTGCATGTAAAATGGGATAGGAGGAATAATATATATGATAGCATTTTAAGGATTTTAATACATTATGGATCGAAAAACGTTAATAATCTAACATAGTCTTTTATTAATTATTGAAAGAATGTAAAATTCTGTTTTACTTTATCAATTAATTCTGTTTATTCATTCATAATGGTATTCTTATTACTTTCCTCTCATTTTATTCACAACATCAAATAATTAACAAAATTTGAATTAATTATTATTGCTTGGAACCTCATTCTAAATAAGTTAATTAACCTAATCAACGGATTTTAACCTTAATACAACAACAACATATCCAGTGGAAGCCCATAAGTAGGGTCTGGGGAGGGTAGAATGTATGCAAATCTTACCACTACCTCATAGAAGTAGAGAGGTTGTTTCCTGGGAATCCTCGTCTCAAAAACCCATAAGCAGAATAAACTAGATATGACAAAAGTAAAATAAAGGGAACAACAAAAAACGACTAATAACCAAAAGCACATGACAATACGTAAATATGATACAATTAACACATAAACA
>JAPFFP010000001.1:3167040-3182385 GCA_026153255.1 Solanum medicagineum
ATACTTGTGTATTTTTAATAAAAAGAAGAAGAAGAAAGTGTATGTTAATTTGAAAATAAATAGTATATATATATATATATATATAGAAATGTGATAGGGGTAAAAGGGTCAAATTACCCATTTTTTTTCGTTGGAACGTCAAAAATATGACTTTCACGCGTCCCCCCGCGAGTGTACTGCACTCACTGCGCCACGTCAGCACCCTGTGCCTACTTGTTCAGGAATTGCCAAGTTGAGGATCATATTTGTACACTATAAAAGTTTAAGTTCTAACTTAAAAAATTATGCCAAATTTGGAGTCATTTTTATGTGTTATGCCTAACATGATTATCTTCCTATATAAGACAATTGTTATATCAATAAGGGGTAAACTTCACATATGATCAATATCATCACTTTTTTCCTCAAAAAGTCATTTAACTAAAAAGTAAATATTCTACTACCTTTTCATTAAAAAGTAAGGAGCAATTACATACATACACAAAAAAGTAAAAAATTCAAAAAAAAAAAAAAAAAGAATAACCCATATGTAATTTACATAAAAAATAAAAAATAAAAAAAAACTCAGAATCAGCGAACTAAATATGAACATACAATGTAATTTGTCAAAAGTTATAGAAAGTATACACTACTATATAATATATCTTACTTACACATAAGTTATACACTAAATATACATTATGACACAAATATACTATGACTATACATGCCTATGCAACAACGGCTATTCTTTTTTTTTTTGTAATTTTTTAAGTTCAGCGTCTCTGGTCGTAATTTGCCCCTATAAGACATAACTAAAAGTTCTCCTTTAATCCAGATACATAGACAATTGAAAACATGCAAAACACAATATGAATTGTCACATTTCATTTCCAACAAGATAGGGCTATAAAAGTGGAATATAAATTAAACTCCATTGTTTTGCAGAACCCAAATCATATTCAAATGAGAATAAGCCAGAAATGAGCCTCAAAAAAAAAAAATTCTCAGTTCATGTAGTACGTACATTACATATACTTGAGCAGTATCCTGAATGATCATACACAACCTTGCTTGATTCACTCAAGTGTGTCAAGACTGATAAAACATGGCAAATGTCATACACAGTAAAGAACAGACATGCTCTAATTACCCGTTTCATGCATGGATTTTATTATCGATACATATATAACTATCGTAACTAGGTTAATATCCGAATGAACTGTAAAAAAGAGAGACTTTCAAAGTGAAGTTTAAGCCCTAGTTGACAAAAAGCAAACTGCAGTTTCCTCTATATCAAAAACATGCAGTAAAGCATTACAAACCACTGTACATGCTTTAAGAACATCCCAGTAAGTTGGGAACTAACCGAGTTTAACACTAAATATAATTTACAGAAAGATAGTAAAGTAGTTTCAATCCCTGGCATCACCTGTGAGTAAAGACGATGGCTAAAAGAAGTTGATCTCCCTCTTCAGACGCTGATGCAGCTTTTGTTTTACGGGTTCAAATGAACCTAGAATTCTTCACATGGTACACAGATGTATATGTGAAAAACTACTAAAAGTTCAAATAGTAAACTTTTGAACCTCATTATTTCGAAGGTGCAATGGATCCATCTATGGAAGGTTGAACCAATCAAGTTTAACTTAACTATGGGTCAGCTTTCTTTCTTTTTAGTGGTGGCACGATGAAGTTGATCTTCATGGGGTTGTTTTTCTTCGGTGGTGGCTTGAGGATGTTTGTCAAAGCATTAGCGCCTCTTATTTCAATGGCCGCCTTGTCATAAGCCAAAGCAGCTTCTAAAGCAGTGTCAAACGTTCCCAACCAAAGCCGAGTTTTCTTTCTTGTATCTCGAATCTCTGCTGCCCACTTGCCCCATTTACGTCGTCTAACTCCCCTGTACTTATTCACATCTTCATGCATCAGATTTAAATCTTTCTTCTCTTTGGACTTCTTTGAAATGACCTTGGTCTTTCCATTCTTGATGATGATTTCCTTTACACAAGTCCTTCCATGTCCCTTGGACTTCTCCTCGTCACTAGAAGAGTCTGTTGTGTCATGGTCCGGCGCATGAATATGTATAAGACGCGGAAAGACTTGGGAAATTTCGCCCACTTGATTGCTGGATTTTTCAACTACGTCAATTGTTGAGCCTTTTTTGACTCCCTCGTTTCCCTGAAGTTCTTCCTTGGAGACCAGTGCTTCATCAAAAGAAAAGGGGGAGAAGAAAAGGAGAAGTCCATCAGACCAGACATGCATACATCTCATATATGATTATAAATTCTTTCTATAGTTTTACGCATTATTGTCTAACGAGCTTTTATCTATATGAGGTGATATTACCATTTCTCTTCAGAAATTTTTAGAAGGAAATTCAAATATAAAAGAAATAAACAAACAAAAATGGAACTGTTCACTCTAAGAATGTTTTGGTACCTCTTATTTCAATGGCTGCCTTATCATAAGCCAAAGCAGCTTCTTCAGCCGTGTCAAAAGTGCCCAACCAAAGTCGAGTTTTGTTTTTTGTGTCTCGGATCTCTGCTGCCCATTTGCCCCATCTTCGTTGTCTAACTCCCTTGTACTTCTTCACATTTTCTTGGAGCAA
Organism: Solanum medicagineum; assembly: GCA_026153255.1. Classification (NCBI taxonomy): domain Eukaryota; kingdom Viridiplantae; phylum Streptophyta; class Magnoliopsida; order Solanales; family Solanaceae; genus Solanum; species Solanum medicagineum. The sequence continues at coordinate 3,169,628 of JAPFFP010000001.1, forward strand.
CTTTATATCTTTCTTCTCTTTGGACGTCTTTTTTGAAATGACCCTGGTCTTTCCATTCTCAATGATAATTTCCTTTATACAGGTCCTTTCATGTCTATTGGACTTTTCTCCTTGAAGCTTTTCCTCCTCGTCACCAGATGAGTCTGTGGCATCACTGTCTGGCATGTAAATACGTACAACACGCGGCAAGACAACAGAACTTTCACCCACTTGGTTGGTGGATTTTTCGCCTCTCTCAATTTCTGAGGGTTTCTCGACTACCTTGTTTTCCTTAAGCTCGTCCTTGGAGGCCATAGCTTCATATGAAAGAGAACCAAAAAAGCACAAAAAGTCCATTAGATACACTTAACTTATGCTATGAAATTCTTTATTCTTATATAAAATAAAATTGTTTAATCAACTTTTAACAATATGATGTGATTGTAATTAATCTCTTCCGATGTCTCTAGAAGGAAATTCAAATTAACAAGGAAATAAACAAACAAAAACCAACCTGCCAACTCCACAATCCCATATCCTACGGAGGAGGAGGAAATGAGGAAAAATAAATAAATTACTCCCGCTGTCCCAATTTGTCACTTTTTGAATTTCAAGAGTCAAACGAGTTTTTACCGTGAATTTTCCATGCACCTTTTAAATATTTTGAATTTATCAATTATTACGACATATAGAACTTCTGACATAATTTCCAAATTGTAAATTTGACTCCAAAGAACTTCTAAGATTCCATGTCCAAATTTACAGTCACAATTTAAAAATTCAATCTCGAAGTTCGAACTGTACCACAAATTGAAACATGCTTCCCTGAAAAACATGCTTTGCTATCAGGTGCTGCTCGTACCTGTATGACAATGGTACTTACTTTTATACCCCTTATCACAAATGTAGACTTGGTGGTGTAGAATTTACACCCACTCACTTAAAATCCTAGATTCACTTTTTTTATGCCATTTCTCTTTTTTGTGAAACTGGTAACTTTTCTTACGCCATTTCTCTAGAGTTCCAAATAGAAAATCTCCATGCATTAGTGAAATCAACATCCATCAATGAATTTCATTTAGTTCAAAAGATAAAATGCTCAAAAAACTCGAAAACTAGCAGACCTAAAGCAATAGAATACTAAAATATACACGTATAAATTTTATACTGTGCTTGTTCGTGCATGTAGAAGCGCACAGGAACTCACATGTCACACATACATTATTTCCAAAATCTAACTGGTAGCCAAAAAGAAAAAAACCTAGAACTGACATACCTTGAAAAGAAACTCAAAAGCTCTCAGACAAATCAGAAATTCTGATTTTCTGAATCCCTCTCTGTAGCTTCATAGATTTTTAGTATCTGAGTACATAAAAGAGTTGGGGAACTCTCTGGGTACGTAAGACTAGAACTTTGTATGCGATCAAGTCAACTAAAAGATATTTGCAGGTAACCATCCATAATATGTCTAGTAACCTGAAAAAACAAAGGTGTGTAACCAGCAACATGTTAAAATATACGGAAAATTTAAAAAATTATCACACTATCAGTGTATAGAAGTTGAATCTTGTTTGAATTTTCAGCATGCAAGGGGGTTATTACTGAATTTTATTCAACCAAGTCTCGAATATCTTTCATAGAAGGAACATAAATGAATGGGAAGTGGAAAGATTATGTCTTTAGTTTCAGCTGTGTAGCAACACAGCTTTGGACTATTATAATAATACAAATTCTATAAGAACGAAGGTACATTCCAAAGGTCTCTCATCGAAAGTTGCAACAGCTTGTTGAAATCAAGCAATGACAAAGTTTCTAGCCTTGGAGAAACACCTAGGAGTTGAAATCAAGCATTGACAAAGTTTCTCGCCTTGGAGAAACACCTAATAGTGAGGCGCTTTTGAAGATCTCTTGCTTCTCTTGGATTGTGGCTAGGAAAGCTTGCCTCACTCATTCCAGCCTCCAAAAGAGGGGATTTCAGCTTCACAGTAGGTTCCTAATGGGTGAAGAACACTCTGAAGATGTTGAACACCTCTTCTTGCATTGTAAAGTTACGTGTCAGTTGTGGTGCATCTTTTTGCAATCTTGGCATGTCTTGGGACCATTCCCAAATTCATTTTTTCGATACTACAAAAATGTGACAAAGAGGGGTTGTGGGAAGAATCACAAAAGACTTGGAATATATCATTTCTCAAGCCATATGATAGATTGCATCGCTTAAAAAGGATAGCAGAAATTTGAAGGCAACAAAAGAAACATACAATCTTAAACAAAGATGTATATTTTTGCTAGCTTCTGTCTAATCAAAGGTGAAAAGCACAAGAAACTCCAAGAACTAAATTTGGACTTCTCTTTTTCTTGTTTTATCCACTAGTTTGACAATTACTGTTTCCAGGAAACTAAATTGGCAAAAGATGAGGATTTAGTGCAAGATGCCAGGGTTCTGAATGGGGAAGAATTGATTATAAGGGCCATATTTTTAGTGGAATTAGAGGAGCTACCATAAAATAAGAATTTCATTGCAGGAAAAAATCAAGATACTTTGGTTACAACAAGGGCACCTGCTCACCTAAAATATAACATCATCGATAGGTTAGTGGTTAGAGAAGAAGAATAGAGGAATCTGAAGAGATTAAGGCTGCCATGGTTGAATTTTATGGGAAGTTGTACTCAGGTTCTGAAGAATTTTTTATGACAAAAAAAAAATCTTCAGAACCTGAGTAATGGAAACCAACTTTTTAATGTAGTGATTTCCAAAGATACCACAAGAAGAACAAGACTAGTTTTGAAGACCCTTTATAAACTAAAGTTATATAGACTGTTATTCAATGTGCAGTAGGCAAGGCACCAGGTCTTGATGGTTTTATCATGGGTTTTTATAGAAGTTGCTGGGAGATTCTGAAAGGACACATTGTGTAAACAATTCACAATTTCCACCAGAATGGGATTTTTGAGAAGTCTTTCAATGATAATTTCTTAGCTCTAATATCTAAGAAGTTTGGAATTAAGAGATTTCAGACCTATAAGTTTAAGGTGGGGGGTGTTTATAAGATCATTTCCAAGCAACTCATAGAAAGACGGAAGTCTGTCATGGAGAAACTAGTGAATGTGCATCAAATGGCATTTTTGCAGGGTAGACAAACTATGGATGCAGCCTTGCTTTCTAATGAGTTGGTGGACTCCAGAGTGAAATAGAAAAGGCCTGGAATCCTGTGCAAACTTGATATTGAAAAGGTCTACGACCACGTCAATTGGGCTTTCCTTCTTAAGATACTAAGGAACATGGGATTTTGAGAAGGGGATCAACTGGTTTGCATATCCCCTGTGAAATTTTTTGTCCTGATAAATACAAGTCCTGAAGGTTTCTTTCAATCCAATAAAGTTTTGAGAGAAGAGATCCTTGTCACCCTTTCTTTTATCCACTAGCCCTGCAGAGGCTAAATTACACGATCAGAAAAGCCAACTTTAATGGGTGGATTAAGGGGTTTTGATCTCAAACTAATTGCGGTGAATGCATGGAGATCACACATCTGCAGATGACTATTTAGTTCTTTTCTGTAACCTTGGTGTCTGTGCCAACTTATGCACACCTCAACTAATTCTACGGGTGACATGCCACCTCACACCCTGAACAGGAACCAGTTAACTGTTACCTCTGTCCACCAAAGCTAAAATAGATAAGAAAAAGTCACCTGACTTTTTTCATCCTTGAAACATCACACTTCATTCACCACTAAGGCACACCCTTGAGTGCGACTTTCTGGTGTTTTCTAAGGCTGAAGTTGAACAAATCAAACATTTGACAGTTATTTTGACCATTTTGAAGCCACTTCAGGCCTTCATATTATAACTGGAAAGTGCTTCTTATATCCAGTAAAATCAGCTGAATAACCATCAGTTTCATATAGAAGAACATCAACAAATTGAGATGGGACTTCTTGTGACAAGGTATATCATGTGTAGAGAAGAACCTCAGCATATTGAGGTCCATTTGGAAAAAGTGCATAGCACAGAAATATGGCTTGATGAACCACTAGACAACGAACGAAGTGAAGACTACACATGGATGCAGTGCATGCAAAACCATTAGAAGGATGTGGAATAAACGCAGTGATAATCAGAGCATAAAGGTGGGTGGTGAGGCAAAAATAATCTTAGAACTTTCTTCCAAGATTTATACCTTATCAGTCGTCTAAAAGATGATAAAGCATCCCAAGAGTGGACAGAACAAGAATGGAATCTTTTGATTGGGAGGGCTCTAAATGATTGTAAAATTGGTAGTCACAGACTCATTACAGGTGTTAAATTCCTCACATGAAATTCTACTGTGCAATACAAACCAGTCTGGAATCTGTACAACAAAGGGATTCTCACTGTTGAACTATTGTATAGGGAGAAAAAGAAAGTTGACAATCTATCCATGATTTGGCCTTCGAAACTTACTAGGAAAGTTAAAACTCCAACTAAGGTTTCATGTTTTGTTTTGCTGGTCACAAGGAAGGCTTGCTTAACACAAGGCTTTACAAAGAAGAGGTCTACAGATATGCTCAAGATGCCTCCTTTGTGGAAAAGATGCAGAAAGCAATGAGGCTCATATGTTTCTACATTGTCGGAGAACAGCAGATCTGTCGCACATGTTCTTTGTATACTAGGAGTGAGTTGGGTGTTACCTAGAACAACCTAGAACTTTTGCATAACGAATGAAATCGGTAGAAGAGAGTTACAGGAGGGTTGGTGGCACTCCATTCCAGCTTGTATATGATGTACCAGAGAGTAACTCAAGATATTTGAAGATAGAATTAATTCCATAAAAAAAATGGATTGTCTTAGTCTCTTCTATTTTTGGTGTAAACGGAATATAATGCGGAAGTAGAAAATTTGGTAGATTTAGGCAATGTGTAACTTGTAACTAGCAATAGCAACTCCCTACCCAATTTTTTTATTTTTCTGTTCGTAAAGTGCTCTATCAGCATCTGACAATGCTGATAGAATTGAATACAAGTTACCCAGTTCAGGAAAAAAAAGAGATGAACTTCAAAATGTTTAACTCTCAGTCTAAGAAGAATCTGATCCTCGTTCCTGAAGCAAAAATATTTTATATATAATTTCCAATGGTTGTGAACGACTTTATGGAGGACTTGGGGCTAGGGGCTTCATGTTGGAGGTCTCAAGTTCGAAACCCCTTGCCAGCGAAAGCAAGGGGATTGCCTTCTGGGTCAAGCTCGTCACACCGGGCTTGCCTAGTTCGGGTTACCTCTCCTATGTAGTTTGCGAGCTATTGTGTAGAAGCGAGGGTTTACCCTGTGCGCACCCAAAGGGTAGCGGGTTCCTTTGTTATTAAAAAAAGATATTCCTACACAAAGTTATGATCGAGTAACTAAAGTGCATGGTGCAGAAATTAAAGCAGACGCCACAGTGCCGGCAGTGACACCATAACACTGGCTATAGGGTCAAAAAATTAAATTGAAATCCAGTGACCCATAGCCTACCATGCCAAATCTAGTTCTATAGTGCTAAATTACAATTTTTTTGAGTTTTGCACATTGACATCATACTGTCGTCTGTCCAGTATAACCATGGGCAAATACTACAACAACAACAACATACCCAGTGGAATCCCACAAGTGGGGTCTGGGGAGGGTAGAATGTACGCAAACCTTACCACTACCTCATAGAAGTAGAGAGGCTATATCCTGGGAACAGCCTAGGGTAGTTCAAATCTGGAATTGGCTATTTGTATGTTTCTTCAAAAATTAAAAACAAAAAATTATAGGAAATTTAATATTTGAATGAAATCAAAGGAGAAATTAGTTCCTATTGGAATATCAAGTAGTGCAGCAGTGGCAAAGAGCAAAAGCCAAGATTTTTATCAAGCGGATTCTGATATACAGAAGTAGACATGTGAAAAAGCAAACAAAACATTTTTCTACTAGCAAAAGCACAACTCATATGCATCATTATAATTGTATTCAATAAAGATGTCTATTTTGGAACGTTTTCTACAGTAGCTTCTTTAGATAATAAATAAAATGAACAAGTAACTAAAATCTGGTTGAGCAACCATAAGAAAGTTTGAACGCAAACACATATGGTAACCAACAAAACAAAAATCACTTTCTTTTCCACAAGGATATAATATATTTTCTCATAGCTTTGGGTCCCTCAATTTCTTCTACTACGTGTCGTTTATCATCCTCTAGTTATCATTTTATTTTGTTGTGGTTAATGTTCCTCTTCTCTTTATTCTTTAAAATGCTTCCCCTATTATTTGTGATATCTTTGTTACTTTTGCTTTCTCATTTTAAATCTACTTTTGATATGTTTCGAAAAAAGAATCTAAAGCATCCCCGAGAGAGCATCAAGGTCTGCACATTTCTTGTTGATTATATAACATTTCCATAACTTCACCCTTTGGAGTGGCCCAGTGGTTTGGACTTGAGGCTTCCATGTTGAAGTTCTCAAGTTTGAAACCCATTACCAACGAAAACAAGGGATTTGCTTTCTGAGTCGAGCTCATCGCACCGGGCTTTCCTAGTGCGGGGTGCCTCGCCTATGTGATTTGCGATTTGTTGCATAGGAGAGGGGGTTTATCCTATGCGCAACCAAAGGGTAGTGGTTGCAAGTTCCTTTGTCATTAAAAAAAACATTTCCATAACTTCTATAGTGAAATGAAATCTATACCACATGGGAAAGTAAGTCCCACCCATTTTTGGTTTAAAAATTAAATTTTTCCACTTATACTATCCTTTTCAAACTCTCGTTCAATTAATTAACACCTTTTTCTACTTATTGGAAAGGTAAAAATCCCATGCTTTCAGAAACAGAGTAGAATAACTTCTCACTTCACTCAGAAATTCTCCAAATGCTGCAATCATTATCACAATTTCAAAATTCGAACTTTTCATTTGGAGAATTTTTTATTTTTTATTTTAGTTTCATTCAGTGCCTGATATGCTCTTTTGGCTTTCTAAAAACAAGAAAAAAATACATAGATAAGAAACTATTTACCTTTAGTGCAGTGAAAAGCTGCCGGCGGCGAACAGCAGCGGTGCCGGTGGAGGTGACGGTGGGGTTAGGGCAGTCGAAACCAGAGCCAGCAAGAGACACATGTTTTTGAAATTTTATATATTAATTAAATTTATAAAAAATAGGATTCGAGAAAAGAAGACAACGGGCGTCGTCGTTTTTGTGACATGACTTAAATAGTTGATATAAAATTTATGCTTGGAGTTAGACCGCCTACCGGGTGATTTGGTTCAGTTTTGAATATTATTGATTTTAATTATTGATTATCGATTTGTAGATATATTAAATCATTAAAAAATCTTTAAGATATTGGTTATCGATTATTGACATTTATCAGTTCGAATATTAGCTAAATCATTAATAATTAAGAGTTTAAAACATAATGAGTCAATTTATTTCCTAATCCCTGCCCTTTTTAGTTTTCAACTTTCCATACAGCATACAGTAATAACTGAAATCGGTTTCTGTCCCTCACCATTATAAGTTTTCAAGATGAATTTAGTTATAGTGTGGCAATCTTCACAGACTTGTAATTTTTTTACAATTCGGATAGGAGTTTCAGGAGGTGTCTTCACAAGGTCAAATGCAATAGCAAGCTTTTCACTGTGCCTACGTATAACACTTTCTTAATCTTCTTCATTGATATCAAGCAACACTTCTGATGTTGAAGCAACAAATTCAGCTTTTCTAATCAGTTTGGTATCGGATTATTGGGTCCCCCGATATTAAAATCCTACAACTCGAATCGATAACTCGTTAATATTTTTGAATAAATTGTGAACCGAGTAGTAAGCCAATAATACCACCCAAATAAATCGAAAAATCAGTTCGAGTTAATGGTTTGACCCAAATTTTGCACAATCATATTTAGAGTAAATAGATTGTTTATGTTATATGAAAAAAAAATATTAAGAAATAACTAGTTATTATTATTGATGATTAGTGTATCCGTATAAAATTGTGTCTTTTTTAATATTTGTTATCATAAATATTTATTTATTTTTAAAAGGAATGAAGATATTTATTTTATCATTAGAGCATCTTAGGATATTTTGGTATATTCTTTATAGATTATGATTTGTTCTTTGGTGAAATTGTGTAAAAAATGAGAAAATTTTGATGATTTTTATAATTTGTGAACTTTTCATGTTTATGAGAAAAATACATTTAAATTGCATCTTCAAACAGAACTTTAATTCATAAATTTGATTTTATATCTTAGTTGCATTTTGGGGCCTGATATTTTGAGATGAAGGTATTTCGAAAATAGTTTTTCTATTTCTATTTCTATAAGATAGTGATAAAATATGCATACATTTTATTCTCCCCGCTCACTTGTGGGATTCTACTGGATATGTTGTTGATGATGATGATTTTATATCATAGTTGTATATTGCATGTCCAAGCATCTATTTGTGTATACCCAAAGATTAAGGATGAGGATACTAGTTGAGGCTAAGTTAAAAATGACATATATATTTTTCTGCATTAGTTATATATATATGTGTGTGTGTTAAAAAACGTATAAAAAAAGTTATTACTAGTACACGAAGCTAATGATATATTATCTTTATATTAAAAAAATCAAACACCATATTAATTTGATATATATGAATAACTTATCTCATAATCAATTATCAAATATAGCATCTTATATAAAATTCAATATAGCCTAGCTCTTTTTCTAAATCAGCTAGTAGATGATTATATATAAAAATATAAGGATGAGTTTAAATTTTTAGCTTAAAAATAAAATACTATTTTAATAATTTATTTAATCATAAAAAATATTTATTACTTTTTAAAAAGTTTTATTTAAAAATCAGGAGTTTACCATTAAAAATTTTTAAAATATCCAAAATCACCTTTTACTCTCAAACAACCAAACATCTTTCAGAATAATTATAACAAAATATAATTTCAATTAAATATTTATATTAAAAAAATTCCTTGATTTTAAGTTGCATTTTTTTTTCTTTTTGAGGGGAGGGGGGTGTTTCACAAATAGTCACTCACAAATATTTTAATTATGCTTAATTTTATATAATTATATTTCATAATTATAATTAGAATAATATTTATATAATTTGCACAGTATCTGTATATATTTATATAACTTATATTTTTTGCATAATATTTATATAATTGGTTATACAATTCGTGATGTTTGTATATTTCACTATACAATTTGATTCATCCACAATTTTTATAAAATGAGTAAATCGTATGTATAAATTGCAAAAATTATATAAAACTCAAATTATAATTACAATTATTTACTGCGAGACGTAATTAATTCAAACTGGCTTAATTTTCCCTTTTTTTCTTTTTCCTGGTAAATCATCACTGGCCCAAATATAGCTCTTAGCAGCTGTATTAACATCTGCAGCAATATCACTTCACTTTCACAGAACAGAAAAAATTGCAGCAGTGACAGATAAATTCTTGAAAATTGAACAGAAAAATGTTAAAATGCACAATGTTTCAATTGCGGCAGCAAAGAAATGGGATGATTTTATCTTCTACACTCAGTATTCATTGCGGGGCATCATCTCCTAATCTTCTCAAGGTTTGCCTTTTTTACCTTTTCCTCTTTACCCCATTCTTGATATAAAGATTCAAACTTTTTTCTTGGGTATTTTGAAATTAGATGTATGCCCATGGTGTTGGTAGTTCTTGAAACAAATTTTGAGCTAGAATGTAGATTCTTGAGCTTGTTGAATGTCTGTTTATTGAAACATGAACTCATTCTTTATCATAGGGGATGGGGCACAGCAGTGGAGTTAGGATTTTAATTAAGGGGTTCAAAATTTGAAAGTCGAAGGAGGGTTCCATATCTATTATTATATATACGTAAAAAATTATTTTAATCTTGTATAAATAATATAATTTTTGGGATGAACCCCGCGCTATATGCTGGCTCCACACTATGGGGCATAACTCAAAAAGCTAGCTTAACAGTGAGGATTGTCTGAATTCATATAAAGAGACCAATTAATTATACTCCCTTGCACACCCAGACCTCATTAACTGAAGCTTGAACAATACAAAGAATTGGGATGGGCCTAACTCTGAAACCATGTTAAAGAATGGATCTTGTGTTTAACTCAACTTTGAAAGCTAATTTATAGGGTATAACTATACCATTTACCATCCCATATCGGATGTGGGACTCTTAACACTCCCCTGCACACTCAGAGCTCATTAACTGGAGCATGGGCATTATAATATAGAGGCCCAACATCGGTGAACAGAGAGTTGAGATGGGGTTGACTCCGAAACCATGTTAAAGAATGGATCTCTAAGTGTAACTCAACTCCAAAAGCTAGTATATAGGGTGAGGATTATCCAAGTCTATCTAATGAGACCAATTATCATCCTATATCGGATATGCGACTCTTAACACTCCCCCGCACACCTAGAGCTCATTAATTGGAGTGTGGACAATATAGTATGGGGGCCGAACTTTGGTGAACAAAGAATTGTGATGGGCCTGACTTTGATACCATGTTAAAGAATGGATCTTGGGCCTAACTCAATCCCAAAGGCTAGCTCATAGTTTGAGGATTATCTCACTATTATCAATTCTAATGTATTTTTGATGATGTAGTTATTTAGCTACATTATATAATCCATTGAGAGTATTTTTGAAAACTTTGATTCCTTTTAGTGTTTTTTCTAAATTGTCAAGTTCTTTTCTCAGTACTAACTGATTTAGTTTTGGTATTCGAATCATGCACCAATCATTGTTGTGGACACTTGGTTTAAATTTTGATATCTGTTATTGCAGTTCTTTCTTTTGATTTTTGTCATCATCTGTTGTTTATTACATTTCAATTATCGCACTATTCTTTTGATTTTTGTCATCATCTGTTGTTTATTACATTTCAATTATCGCACTATTTTGTTGTTCTTATTCCTCTCTTGTAGGCTTTGCACTACTTCCCTTATTAGCTGTTATGTTTTCTCCATTGTTTTCTTCTTCTTTATACTCGGATTTGATGCACTTGAGCCGATGATCTTTTGGAAATAGCCTCTCTACCTCCACGAGGTAGTGGTAAGGTCTGTGTATGCTCTATCCTCCCCAGACCCACTTGTGAAATTTCACTGTGTATGTAGTTGTTGGTTTAAATTTGCTTGACGTTCAAATATTTGATGTGTTACTAAGAGTTATGAGAATTCAAGAATTGTGGAATCTTGAGTAAACCATCTATGTGAGTTTGGCCAAGCATTGCCAGCTCCAAAAATCGGATAAAGGTGGAAGATCAGTGGATTAATGGTCTGCTTAAAATCAGTCTAATTATGTTGAATCTTATGATAAATGAACCTAATTAGAGCAGAGGAATACAAATGATTCATATAGTCTACTAATTTGTGAGGACCTATATCCGCTAGTCGCAACTAGCACCTAACGAGAGACTACCTATCCATAGGTGAACCACTTCAGTGTTTCAAAACCAATTCGAGAGTAATTTTTTACTTTAAAAGTAAAGCATCTGCAAACATAAATAAAGCGTCGAGATCTAATAAGCGATGGAATTTGATAAGAAATAGTACAAGTGTGGCTGATAGCTTGTAACCGCAATAATATAGTCAAGTAGCTACTACAAAATTTGAATACAAGATCAAGGGAGACAACGTAAAACCGAAATGAAGACAGAAAATAGAAGTGTCACAGTTGCCACCACAAGCAGATTGTGGTTGGCTTATCTCAGCAGAACTTGGTATGCCGCCTTGAACTGAGACCAGATAAGTCCCACAGTGCCACTAGTCGAGGTGCTTGCACAGAGCAATAAGTGGATTTAGTGCGCATAAAACCTGGTACAATCATCGACCTCCTCCTCAATCTTACCCCTTGAAGCAGGTATTTAAAATAATGCATGAAAGCAAAAGCCGAGTATATGGAAATACTATAAATAACATAGCACGCTAGGTCCTCAGGTGTACTCACTAGACCAACCCACGGGCCCTACACAGATAAAACTACTAGACTAGAGCCATAGATCTTTTGTTGGATAAAACTGCTAGACTGCTTTCCTAGGCCCTCATCAGTGTCATGACTAGACCAAATCCTTAGGCCTTCCCCAATAAGATGGCTAGACTAACAATGTGATATGAGATTCAGATTATCTCAATAAAAACAAGTATAACATTTAGTACAGACAACTAGTGTACTTAGACTTTTGACAGAACAAATTAATAGCACATAAACATTTAGTACAGACAACTAGTGTACTTAGGACTTTCGACAGAACAAATTAATAGCACATACTACAATGCTAGATATCTTTGGCATGCTTCAATCAATGAAATACTACTATGTCATGCTTAATTTATAGTAAAACAGGTTTAGATTAAGCTTTTACCAGTCATCAAGCTATAACTGTAAGAAGGTATAACATATAAGAATAGCTCAAAATAGCATACATATCCTAGTATGCTCTCGCCCACAACATATTAGGCAGTTTCAAAGCAAGTATGCGCATTACAAACTATTCTTTTGGAAAAGCAAGCAGTTTGTAGGTTAAAGTCTATCTGGCCCCACAAACTTTGCTTCAACGGAAAAGGTAGTACATTTTGCGCATGTCACGAGTCCGAATCCTGTTGTGAACCAAGTTCGGTATCTAAGTGGGGAAGAGGATAAGGGGACACATTATCCACCAAGTTTCAAAGTTCAGAACAACAGATTTGTCAGTTAGTTATTAAAACATAAATAAATTGGAGAAGTGTATCTTGTAGAACTGTAGCTGTAGTGG
>JAPFFP010000001.1:3182485-3226788 GCA_026153255.1 Solanum medicagineum
TAGTTTTGGGCCTTAAGGTATCCAAGAATTTATGATGTCTTTGGGCCTTTCTTACTATCATACTTGGGCTGATAATAGAGTCCATATGTTGTGCTAAACTATGGCCCAAAGTTACACCCTTATCCCGGACTTTATTCGTAATTGAACGTCGACAAATTCAACGTCGAGCCTCGTCTCCGTTTAACTAACCACCTAAGCAAGCAGGTGACTCACCTACTTGCTTACTAAGTCCTACAAGCAGCTCAATTATTTTACTCCATTTAAGGCCGTAATTTCCTTAATTCAATACAAAATATGCATACCGTCGATCCCCTTAAGCGCCAGATGCACATATAGCCCATTAACACGAGATTCAATCACCTTTGAAATTTGGCGTCAATTTGTCCATTTTATGTCATGTTTCCTTTGAATTGTGCCAATACTGTAAGGTGTGGGGTGTTACATTTTGATGAGGGGTTTCAATGTATTTTGCTAGATGATTTTACAAAGTGTTGGTGGGTTGATTTACTCCTAGATTTCTTGCATGATTTCACTCTTTAATTGCATGGTTTTACACTAACATTACACACACACCAAGGGTTTGATAAAATGTCCAGTTTTTGGGTTCTTGAGCTATTGATAGTCCATTGCATGTCCTTTGACTTGTATGACTTTATGATGATGAAAGGTTGGTATGTATGTGTTTATTTTATGAATAGTATCTATAGTGTTGCAAGTTGACCACACGTAGTTGAGGGGGTGCTAGACCTCAATCACCATGGATGGCGGGGTGATACCACCATCAACCAATTGAGGTGTGGATACCTCAATCTCCTCTCCAAAGGGGTGGTAGGCCTTGGAAATGATGGTCTCTTACAACATATGTAATATTATATAAGTAGGTTTTACTTCAAGCATCATTCATGCATGCCATATTGCTATATGCTTATTTATTGCCTAATTACACATTTTGATTATGTGGCTTATCTCTTTTTGCATTGCATCCTACATACTTAGTACATTTAAACATATTAACATATACTCTATGCCTACATGATATTACCGTGTAGGAGCCGGAGCTCCTCACGATCATCCTTATCCTTCCCGTGGCTAGTACTATCTCCAGAAAACAAGTTGGTGAGTCCTCAATTTCGAGGACAATGTCTATTATCGTATGCTATGCATAAAGACTCTCTTTCCTTTATTGTATGTTTTGACTATGAGGGTGAGTCTGGTTGCTTGTCTTGGCCCATGCTAAGTTCTATGTTTAGAGGTGTTGTTGGACAAGTTATGTAATAATGCTATAAGCTTAGCACTCTTTGACTCTTTTGATGTTTTGTGATATGAAAGACTTCCCTCAGACCTTTTCCCTTATTTCTATTCTCTATTGTTGTTTTATTGCTTCCACGACCAAGGATGTATAATAACATGCTAATAGGCTTGTTTGGGGTCCTTTTGGGTTCCCTATTCGCCGTGTCACGTCTAGACCCTAGGCTTGGGTCATGAAAAAACTTGGTATAGAGCACTAGGTTGTTAATGGTCCTCGGCATCCAAAGCACCGCGTTGATTAGAGTCTTGTTCATGGTTATGTTGTGCACCACAACTATGAGTAAGAGGCTATGAGACGGTCTAGGAAATGTTTCCCTTCTTCTAACTCTATGTCGTGCTATAGGAGTTAAGGTAAGGTTTTTCCCCTAATGAATGTTTTTTGCCATTTTTAGAACATGCCTAAGACAAGAGGAAGAAGAGTCCATACTCTCGAAGAACAACCGGCTCATGGAGAGCTCCGGATGCTATTACTTTGCTAGCTCAAGCTATGACTACTCAAGTTAATCAATTGGCCAAAGCTCCTCATGCTCCTAGTTCGGCATCTCAGGTGAGAGACTTTATGAGGATGAACACTCAAGAATTCATTGATAAGGTATACAAAGTGTTGGCTATTATGGGTGTTAGATCAGAGGAAAAGGTGGAGTTGGTGGATTACTAACTCAAGGGGGTGGCCAAAATATGGTATACTCAATGGAAGGAGGAGAAGGCGAACAACAATGTGTTGATATGGGAGGCATTTAAGGTGGCATTTGTCAACCGGTTCTTCCCTCTTGGGCTTAGGGAGGCCAAAATGATGGAGTTCATGAATTTGAAGGAAGGATCTTTGAGTGTGAGGGAGTATGCCCTCAAGTTCAACCAACTCTTTAGATATGCTTTACACTTGGTTGCCGACCCGAGGTCTAGAATAAATAAAATGTGTGATGGGTGTTTTTGATTTGGTGAAAAGGAGTGTCAGGCCGCTATGTTGATTGGTGACATGTACTTGTCCTGCCTTATGACTTATGTCAAACAATTGGAGGGGTAGAAGTTGAGAAAGATAAAGAGTAGTGAGGCCAAGATGGCCCTTTTTGATGGTATTTTCCAAGGTCCCAAGGGTGGTCGGTTTCACCAAGGCCAACGGTCTTCTAATGTTTCTAATAGGAGATTAGCTAATGACTACCCAAGGCCCCAAGGAGGTGGTGGCGTGGTGTCTAGACGTATATGGCCAAGATGTGGTACAGGCTATGATGGCCCATGTTTGAGGGATACTAATGCTTGCTATAGTTGTGGGGAAGTGGGTCACAAGAAGGTTGATTGTCCCATTTGCCTTTTGCATAAAATTTTTCCTTGTGATCTTGTTAAGTTGGATATGGTAGATTTTGATGTCATTCTTGGGATGAATTGGTTGCATGTATATTAAGCCTCTATTGATTGTAGAACCCGTAGGGTCAAATTCTAATTCCCAAATGAACTCGTCCTTGAGAGGGAGAGTTATGATGTGGTGGTCAAGGGAAGGTTTATCTCTTACATTAAAGCCCAAAATTTGATCTCTAGGAGGCGTCTTTATCATCTGGTGAGGGTAAGGGATGTTGAGTCTAAAGTCCTTCCTATAGAGTCGGTTCCGGTGGTTAGTGAGTTTCTTGATATCTTTCCAAATGACCTTCCCCGTGTTCCTCTCAAAAGGGAAATAGACTTTGGTATAGACATCCTTCCTAATACTCAACCTTCTCCTATTCCTCCTTACCATATGGCCCCGGCGGAAAAGGGTTTATTATTCCTAGCCAACACCTTGGGGTGCACCGGTGGTTTTTGTAAAGAAGAATGATTGGTCCCTTAGGATGTGTCTTGACTACCGACAACTTAATAGAGTCACCATCAAGCATAAGTATCCTCTACCAAGGATTGATGATTTGTTTGACCAACTTCAAGGGGATAGTCACTCTCTAAGATTGATCTCGGTCTGGGTATCATCAAGTGAAGGTGAGGGAGTGTGACATTCCCAAGACGGCCTTTCGGACTAGGTATGGGCATTATGAATTTATGGTTATGACTTTTAGGTTGACCAATGCACCAACTATCTTCATGGATCTATGAATAGGGTATTTAAACCCTACTTTGATTTTTTGTGGTGGTCTTCATTGATGATATCTTGATCTACTCTCATAGTAAGAGGAGCATTTGAGTCATTTGAGGGTGGTGCTTCAATTATTAAGGGAAGAGAAGTTGTATGCTAAGTATGAGAAGTGTGAATTTTAGTTAAAGAGGTCGCCTTTCTAGGTCATGTGGTGTCGGGGGATGGTATTAAGGTGGATCCTAAGAAACTAGAGGTGATTAGAAATTGGCCTAGACCATTGACCCCATCGGACATTAGAGGTTTCTTGGGCTTAGTAGGTTACTACTGGAGATTTGTGAATGAATTCTCTTCTAGTGCTTCTCCCATGACTAAGTTGACTCAAAAGAAGGCTAAGTTTGTGTGAACCGACGAGTGTGAAAGGAGTTTCCTAACCTTGAAGGATAAGCTTATCTCCGCTCCTATCTTGTCTCTACCAGAAGGGTTTGTTGTGTATTGTGATGCCTCTCGAATTGGTTTGGGTTGTGTTTTAATGGAAAATGGCAAACTGATAGCGTATGATTCTAGACAACTCAAAGTGCATGAAAAGAATTATCCTACTCATGATCTTGAATTGGCCACCGTGGTATTTGGTTTGAAAATTTAGCGTCACTCAACCAGTCGAGAGGTTGATACCTCAATCGCCATGGATGTCAAGGTGAGACAACCATGAATCAATTAAGGGGTTGATACCTCAATAACCATGGATGGCGGGGTGAGACCACCATCGACCAATTGAGGAGTTGATACCTCAATCACCATAGATGGCGGGGTGAGACCACAATCAACCAATTGAGGGTTTTATACCTCAATCGCCTCTCCAAGGGGGTGGTAGGCCTTGGACTTGATGGTCTCTTACTAAACATGTAATATCTTCTATATAAGCATGTGTTACTTCAAGCATCACTCATGCATGCCATATTGCTATACGCTCATTTATTGCCTAATTATGCATTTAGATTATGTTGTCTATCTCTTATTGCATTGCATCCAACATACTTAGTACATTTAAACATACTAACGCATACTCTCTACCTACATGATGCTACCATGTAGGAATCGTAGCTTCTCATGATCATCCTCATCCTCCCCGTGGCTAGTACAATCTCCACAAAGCATGTTGACGCGTCCTCAAGTTGAGGGACAATGTTTGTGATCTTATGCTATGTATAAAGACTCTCTTTCCTTTATTGTATGTTTTGACTATGAGTGTGAGCCCGGTTGCTTGTCTTCGGCCCCACTAAGTTCTATGTTAAGAGGTGTTGTTGGATAACTTATGTAATGATGCTATAAGCTTAGCTCTCTTTGACACTTTTGATGTTTTATGATATGAAAGACTTCCCTTAGCTCTTTTCCCCTTATTTCTGTTATGTATTGTTGTTTTATTACTTCTGCAAGAAAGGATGTGTATTGATATGCTAAGAGGCTTGGGGTCCCTTCGGATTCTCCATTCGCCATGTCATGTCTAGGCCCTAGGCTTGGGTCGTGACAGTCGAGATTCCAAGTAGTAGTTCTCTTGGTTTTATATGTTTGTTAAGGTCTCCTTCCACATAAATATGTTATGTTATGCAAGTTGATTATCTACATGTAAGTTTTAACTCAAGCATTGATCATACATTTCATATTGAGATTATATCTATTGATTATGATTATGCATTTTAAATATTATGACTTATCTCATTGTTGGATTACACCCCGCATACTTGGTACATTCCAAGTACTAACACATACTCTGGGCCTACATAATATCACCATGTAGGGAGCAGAGTTCCTATTGATCCTCCTCCTCCATGTGGCTAGCCGGATCTCTTGAAGTTAACTTTGGGTGTGTCCTCAAATCTTGGGACAATGTCTATCTTACTTTTATGCTTTTCTTAAGACTTGTCTAATATTTTTTGATACTTATCTTTGAGGGTGAGCCTTGGGAGATGTTTTGGTCGCTGCTCCATCTAAAATAGAATTGTTATTGGATATGGATAGCATGTATTGAGCTTGACTCCTTTATGCCTATGTTACTATGAAAATCTTCCCTTAGTCCCTTATTTCTCTCTGTGCACTTTTATGTTGATGATGAGTCGGAAGTCCCAAGTCTTACTTCACCTAGACTCTATTGTTACTTGTTGTTATCTTATTTTTGCTTCCGCAACCGAGGATGTGCGAATGATTTGCATATCTTCTTGTTTGGGTTCCTTTCTGGTTCCCCATTCCGCCATGTCACATCGAGGACCTAGGCTTGGGTCGTGATAAGCTTTGTATTAGTGCCCAAGTTGTTAATGGTCCTCAAAAATCCAATATACCGCATCAAGTACAGTCTTGTTCATGGTTATGTAGTTCGCCACAACTATGAATAGGAGGTTATGAGACATTTTAGGAAATGGTTCACTTCTTCATGATCTATGGTGTACTTCGATTTAGAAAAGGTTTCCTTCCCTAACGGTCACTCTTTTACTCTTTTAGATCACGCCAATACCAAGAGGAATGCCACGGAGGGCTCACACACCCGAGGAGGATCTAGCTCATCCGACACCCCAAGAAGGAGGGGATGCACATGTCGAATTTTGGAATTCCATTACTATGTTAGCATATGTCGTGGCTACTTAGTTGAACCAAGAAGCCCAATATCCTCATGCTCCTACTCCGGCATCAACAGTGAAGGGACTTTACACAGATGAACCCTCCGGAGTTTAATGGTTTTAAAATGGAGGAAGATCCCTAAGAGTTCATTGATGAGATATATAAGGTGCTTGCTATTATGGGGGGAGTTCAGAGGAGAAGGCGTAACTTGCGACCTACCAACACAAGGGTGTTGCACAAATTTGGTTCACTCAATGAAAGCTAGAAGGGGGGAACAATGATAACATCCCATGGGATGAG
The DNA here is from genome assembly GCA_026153255.1 of Solanum medicagineum. NCBI lineage: Eukaryota > Viridiplantae > Streptophyta > Magnoliopsida > Solanales > Solanaceae > Solanum > Solanum medicagineum. The sequence continues at coordinate 3,188,757 of JAPFFP010000001.1, forward strand.
TTCAAGGCCGCCTTCCTCAATCAATTCTTCCCTATTGAGTTGAGAGAGGCAAAGATGATCGAATTCATGAATCTCAAATAGGGCTCCATGAGTGTAAGGGAGTATTCCCTCAAATTCAACAAGCTCTCAAAGGATTCCCCTTACTTAGTTGCCGATCCTAGGGCAAGAATGATCAAGTTTGTGTCAGGTGTGTCTGACTTGGTGAATGAAGAATGCCGCACCTCTATGCTTGTGAGTGACATGGAGTTGTCTCAACTCATGACCTATGCCGAACAACTTGAAAGGGAGAGGCTTAGGAAGAGGAGAAGTGGGTAGTCCAAGAGGGCTCAGTTTGATGGTAGCTTTCAAGGTGCTAAGGGTGTCCCTTTGCAACAAGGTCACAAATTCCAAGACCAAGGGTCCTCCAATGCTCCAAACAAAAGGTTTCCTAATGAAGGGGTGCCTAACCTAAGGTTTCAAGGTGGCAATGGTGGGATGACTTTCACAAGGTATCAAAGGTGTGGAAGAAATCATGGTGGCCCATGCTTGCTATGGGTGTGGAAAAGTAGTCCACGAGATTGTTGATTTCCCCTATGCTCAAAACAAGGGTAAGGATGGTCATCCTCAAAGCCAAGGTGCTCATGTGGGTCAAAAGACAAAGGGAGGCCAACAAGGAGGTGCTCCACGATATAATTGGTTTTATGCTCTCCAAGGAAGATAAGGAGTAGATTAGGTGTCCGATGTTGTTACCGGTATGTTGAAGGTTTTTGATTATGATGTGTATTCTTTATTAGATTTGAGTGCCACTCTTTCCGTCATTACACCTTTTGTTGCTAATAAGCTTCATGTGTACTCCAAATTATTGTGTGAACCCTATGAGGTGTCTACCCCCTTTGTGAGTCCATTATTGCTAGAAATGACTATAGGGTTTGTCCCATGTCTATATTGCATGATGTCTTGCCTTGTGATTTTGTTGAATTTGACATGGTGGTTTTTGACGTTATTCTGAGGATGGATTGGTTACATGCATATCATGCTTCCATTGATTGTAGAACTCATAAAGTTAGGTTACAAATTCCTAATGAGCCCGTCTTTGAGTGGGAAGTTCATAACTTGGTAGTTAAGGGTAGGTTCATATCTTGTCTTAAGGCTCGAAAATTGATTTCTAAGTGTTGTATTTACCATCTTGTGGGGGTTAGGGATGTTGAGTCTAAAGTCCTTCCTATTGAGTCGGTTCCGGTGGTCAATTAGTTTCTTGATGTCTTTCCCGATGATCTTCCCAATGTTCCTCCTGAAAGGAAAATAAATTTTGGTATAGACCTCCTCCCGATACACAACCTATTTCCATTCCCCTTTACTATATGGCCTCGGTGAACTTAAAGGAGTTGAAGGACCATTTGAAGTATTTATTGGAGAAGGGTTTCATAAGGCCTAGCAAGTCACCTTGGGGTGCACTAGTGTGGCTTGTAAGAAAGAATGATAGTTCTCATAGAATATGTATCGACTACTGACAACTCAATAAAGTCACTATAAACAACAAGCATCCTCTACGAAGGATAGATGACCTATTTGACCAACCACAAGGGCCTAGCCATTTATCTATGATTGATCTTCGATTTTGATACCACCAAATAAGGGTGAGGCGTGTGATATTCCCAAGATTGCTTTTCGAACTAGGTACGATATCTTGAATTTATGGTGATGTCCTTTGGCTTGACAAATGAATTGGCAGTATTTTTAGATCTCATAAATAGGGTCTTTAAACCCTACCTTAACATGATTGTGATAGTCTTCATAGATGATATATTGATTTATTCCTAGAGTGAAGAAGAGCATGTGAATCATTTGAGGATGGTGTTGCAAATTTTGATGGATGAGAAGTTGTTTGCTAAATTTGATAAATGTAAATCTTGGATGAAAGAGGTTGAATTCCTAAGGCATGTGGTGTGGGAGATGGAACTAAAGTGGACTTTAAGAAGATGGAAGTGATAAGGAATTTGCCTAAGACCTTGACTCCGATGGATATTAAGAGTTTCTTGGGTTTCGTGGGTACTAATGGTGGTTTGTGAATGGTTTCTTTTCAATTGCTTCGCCTATGACAAGATTGACACAAAAGAAGACAAAATTTATTTGGATCGATGAATGTGAAAGAAGTTTTTAAAGTCAAAAAGACAAGGATATCTCTGCTCCTTTTTTGGCTTTACCAGAAGGGCTAGAAGGGTTTGTGATTTATTGTGATGCTTCAAGGATTGGTTTGGGGTGTGTATTGATGCAAAATGGCAAGTTTATAGCATATGCTTCTCGACAACTAAACAGCACGAGCGTAATTATCCCACCCATGATCTTGAATTAGCGACCGTGGTATTTTCTTTGAAGATATTGAATCATTCTTTGTATGGAGTTCATGTAGATATATTCACTGATTACAAGAGTCTCCAATATGTGTTCATATAAAGGGATCTTAATTTGAGACAAACAAGGTGCTTAGAACTCCTTAAAGATTATGACATGAGTGTGCACTATCATCCCGACAATGCCAATGTTGTTGCCGATGCTCTAAGTAGAGTGTCCATGGGGATTGTAGCTCATATTGATGATGGCAATAAGGGGGTAGCTAGAGAAGTTCACTGGTTGGCTAGGTAGGGAGTTAGGTTGAATGAAGTTGAAAATGGAGGTGTGGTGGTTATTGATGGTTCCAAATCTTCTTCGATTGAAGAGGTTAAATCCAACAAAGACCTTGACCCAACCTTGCTATAATTGAAAGCTTCGGTGATGGATGGTAAAGTAAAGGTTTTCTCCTAAGGGGGAGATGGTGTTCTTTGGTACCAAGGCAGGTTATGTGTGCCGAATGTTCCTGGCATGAGGGAGTTGACTTTGAAAGAGGCCCATAATGCATCCTACTCTATTCACCACAGTTCCACGAAAATGCATTGAAAGGACCCCAAAAAGGGCATGAAAATCTACCTCGGAAGTGCCTGAAATCGTAATTTCCATGTATCTCAAAATTCGTGCGTCATATCAAAAATCCAACTTTATCTACTTGTTCAGGAGGCAAAATTGAGTGGATAATAGGTCTAACCCCGATTTAAGATCAATCGTAGCAAAATTTGAGAATTGCAAGAATGCGATTTCCAGAGAACTAGCGCCCCTGGCGTGACGCGCCTTGGCCGCGCCATTGTGTATTTTTGTGCCAGTCTTTTTCACTTTGGTCCAAGGCTTTTGGGTCTTGGTCCTAAGCCTTCCCATGTGTGAAAATACCTATACATAGTCATATTTCACCTTCATATCATACAAGACATTTCCAAAGACTCTCTCAAATACTTATATAATATTTCACCTCAAACTTCAAGTGTCCAAATCCCTTCCGGATCTCAAGTAATTCATCAAAGCTTCAAGTCTCCTTTCAAATATTCTTCAAGGAATTCCCCAAAGTCAAGGTATATGGGTTTCAACCAATGGGTCCTTTCACCCATGGTGGCCAAGCTTCTTTTTTACCTAAATTGCATGATTTAAAGTCGATTTACTCATGGGTCTTATTATGAATTTTACTGCACACTATCTTAGGGTTTCATGAAATTGTGATTCATTTAGCATGTTTTGAACTATGAATCTAAGATCTATTGTGAGATTTGATGAAGCATTTCGATGTATATTGCTTGTGTGTTACCAAGTATCTGTTGATGGTTTTACATTGAATTTTCTAGCATGATTCTACTCTTGAATTGTATAGTTTTACACTAGCTCTACACACCCGCCAAGTCTTTGATAAAATGTCCAGTTATGATTTCTTGAGAAATTGAAGGTCCAATGCATGTCTTATGAGATAAATGACTTTATGATAATGAAAGGAATTTATGTATATGATATTCTCCTTTATAGTGTTGGAAATTGACCATGCCCTATTCGGGGGTTTAAGAGCCTGGGTAATCATGTCGAGGGATTTGTACCTTGATAACTGGATTTAGGGGTTTGTACCTCAATCAACATGGGTGGTAGGGTGAGACAATCCACCAACCAATCAAGGGGCTTGTACCTTGATAAACCATGTTGAGGCATTTGTACCTCACTCACCATGGGTGGTAAGGTGAGATGATCCACCAACCAATCAAGGGGTTTGTACCTTGATAAACTATGAATTCTATAATGATGGTCTATTCTTGCACATGTATTATGTTCTATTTATGCATGATTTACTTCAAGCATTTTCCATGAATGCCATATTGTTATAAGCTACTCATTGCCTATACTTATGCGTTTCAATTATGTTGTTTATCTCTTGTTGCGTTGCATCCTACATATTTAGTACATTTAAACGTACTAATACATACTCTATGACTACATGATGAAATCATGTAGGAACCAGAGCTGCACTTGAGCATCTTCCTCCACGTGGCTAGTACGAATTCTCTCAAACTAGTTGGTGAATCCTACATTCCGAGGACCATGTCTATGAATCTAAGATCTATTGTGAGATTTCATGAAGCATTTTGATGTATATTGCTTAAGTGTGTTATGGAGTATCTGTTGATGGTTTTACATTGACTATTCTAGCATGATTCCACTCTTGAATTGTATGGTTTTACACTAGCTCTACACACCCGCCAAGTCTTTGATAAAATGTCTAGCTATGATTTCTTGAGGAATTGAAGGTCCAGTACATGTCTTATGAGATGAATGACTTTACAATAATGAAAAGAATGTATGTATATGATATTCTCCTTTATAGTATTGGAAATTGACCATACCCTATTCGGGGTTAAGAGCCTGGGTAATCATGTCGAGGGATTTGTACCTTGATAAATGGATTGAGGGGTTTGTACCTCAATCAACATGGGTGGTAGGGTGAGACGATCCACCAACCAATCAAGGGGCTTGTACCTTGATAAACCATGTTGAGGCATTTGTACCTCACTCACCATGGGTGGTAACGTGAGATGATCCACCGACCAATCAAGGGGTTTGTACCTTGATAAACTATGAACTCTATAATAATGGTCTATACTTGCACATGTATTATGTTCTATTTATGCATGATTTACTTCAAGCGTTTTCCGTGAATGCCATATTGTTATAAGCTACTCATTGCCAATGCTTATGCGTTTCAATTATGTTGTTTATCTCTTCTTGCATTGCATCCTACATACTTAGTACATTCAAATGTACCAACGCATACTCTATGCCTACATGATGAAATCATGTAGGAACTGGTGCCTCACTTGAGCATCTTCCTCCACGTGGCCAGTATGAATTCTCTCAAGCTAGTTGGTGAATCCTCCATTCCGGGGACCATGTCTATGATCTCATGCTATGTACTAAGACTATCTTTCTTTAATGTATGTATTAACTATGTGGGTGGGCCTGGTTGCTTGTCTTAGCCCCTGATCTTATCTATGTAATAGAGGCGTTGTTGGACATATTATGTATTAAGCCTTGACCCTCTTGTTTTGATGCTTATGCTATGGAAATATCCTTTTAGTCCTTTTTCCCTTCTACTTTTACTATGTTGTTTAATTGCTTCTGCAACCAAAGATGTGTAATGATATGTTAAAAGGCTTATTTGGGGTTCCTTCAAGTTCCCCATTCATTGTGTCACATCTAGGCCCTAGGCTTGGGTTGTGACAAACTTGGTATATGAGCACTAGGTTGTTAATGGTCCTCGGTATCCAACATACCGCATCGATTAGAGTCCTATTCATGGTTCTGTTGTGCACCACAATTATGAGTAGGACGATATGGGACATTTTAGGAAATGTTTCCCTTCTTCTTGATCTTGTCATGCTATGAAAGTTAGGTGTGTTTCCCCGTAATGAATGTTCTTTGTCATGTCTAGATCATGCCTAACATAATAGGAAGGAGGGCCCACACTCCCAAGTAACAACCGGCTCATGGTGAGCTCCGGAATGCTCTCACTTTGCTTTCCAAGCTATGGCCAACCAGTCAATCAAAGGGCCCAAGCCCCTCATGCTCCTACCCCAGGATCTAAGGTAAGAGATATCATGAGGATGTACCCACCAGAATTATATGGGTCTAAGGTAGATGAGGACCCTCAATGGTTCATTGATGAGGTCTACAAAGTATTGGTTATCATGGGTGTTAGATCGGAAGAGAAAGCGGAGTTGGCAGCCTACTAACTCAAAGGAGTAGCACAAATATGGTTTAACCAAAGGAAGGAGGAGAAGGGAATTAATAATGTGGTGCTTTGGAAGGAGTTCAAGGCGGCTTTTCTTAATCGGTTCTTCCCCCTTGAGCTTAGGGAGGCCCAAGATGGTGGAATTTATGAATTTAAAACAAGGCATGTGACTGTGAGAGATTATGGCCTCAAGTTTGATCAACCCTCTAAATATACTCCCCACTTGGTTGCCGACCCAAGGGATAGAATAAATAAGTTCGTGATGGGTGTACCCGATTTTATGAGTGAGGAATGTCGGTCCGCTATGTTGATTAGTGACATGGATTTGTCCCATTTGATAACCTATTTCGAACAAATGTAGGAGGAAAAATTGAGGAAGAGGAGGAGTAATGAGGCCAAGAGGGCCTGTTTTGAGGGAAAGTTCCAAATTTGAAAGGGTGGTTGGTTTCATCAAGGCCAAAGGTCCTCTCATATTTCTAATAGGGAGTTTGCCAATGACTTCACAAGGGCCCAAGGTAATGGTGGCATGGTGCGAAATGCTATGTGTCCAACATGTGGTAAGGGTCATGGGGCCCAATTTTTGAGAGACACTAATACATATTATGGGTGTCGAGAGGTGGGTTACAAAAAGATTGATTGTCCTCGTAACCGAACAAGGGTAGGGAGGTTCGTCCACAAGGTACAAATATGGTTCCTTTGGGAAGAGGTGGTCAACAAGGAGGTACCCCAAGGCACAATCGATTCTATGCACTCCAATGGAGGCAAGGGGTTGAGGAGGTTCCTGATGTCATCACCGATATGTTAAAAGTCTTTGATTTTGTTGTGTATGCATTGATTGATCTCGGTGCCACTATTTCTTTTATTACCTCCTTTGTTGCCAAAATGTTTCATGTTAAGATCGAATTGTTGTGTGAGTCTTATGAGCTGTCTACTCCTATTGGTTCATCTATTGTTGCTAGAAAGGTTTATAGAAATCATCCTGTTTGCATTTTGCATAAGATATTGCCTTGTGATCTTGTTGAGTTGGAAATGGAGGATTTTGGTGTCATACTTGGGATAGATTGGTTGCATGCATACTATGCCTCTATTAATTGTAGAACCCATAGGGTCAAATTCTAATTCCCAAATGAACCTGTCCTTGAGTGGGAGAGTCATGATGCGGTGGTCAAAGGAAGGTTCATCTCTTGCAATAAAGCCCGTAAGTTGATCTCTAAGGGGTGTCTTTATCATCTTGTGAGGGTAAGGGATATGGAATAAAAAAGGTCCTTCATGTAAAGTCAGTTCCGATTGTAAATGATTTCCTTGATGTCTTTCCAAATGACCTTCCCAGTGTTCCTCCCGAAAGGGAAATAGATTTTGGTATAGACCTCCTTCCCAATATGCAACCCATTTCTATTCTCCTTTACCATATGGCCCCGGTAGAGTTAAAGGAGTTGAAGGAGCAATTGAAGGATTTGCTGGAGAAGGGTTTAATTAGGCCTATCCAATCACCTTGGGGTGCACCGGTCTTGTTTGTGAAGAAGAAGAATGGGTCGCTTAGAATGTGTATTGACTACCGGCAACTCAATAGGGTCACCATAAAGAATAAGTATCGTCTCCCAAGGATTGATGATTTGTTTGACCAATTGTAAGGGGCTAGTCACTTCTCTAAGATTGATCTTTGGTCCGGGTATCATCAAGTGAAGGTGAGGGAGTGCGATATCCCCAAGACGACCTTCCGGACTAGGTATGGGCATTATGAGTTTGTTGTGATGTCCTTTGGGTTGACCAATGCAAAGACTATCTTCATGGATCTTATGAATAGGGTCCTTAAACCCTACCTTGATTCGTTTGGTTTGGTCTTCATTGATGATATTTTGATTTATTCGCATAGTGAAGAGGAGCATATGGGTCATTTCAAGGTAGTACCACAAAGATTGAGGGAAGAGAAGTTGTATGCCAAGTATGAGAAGTGTGAATTTTTGTTGTAGGAGGTTGCCTTTTTAGGTCATGTGGTGTTGGGGGATGGTATTAAGGTGGATCCTAAAAAGACGGATGTGATTAGAAATTGGCCTAGACAATTGACCTCATCGAATATTAGGAGCTTCTTGGTCTTAGCGGGTTACTACCAGAGGTTTGTGAATGGGTTCTCTTCTGTTGCTTCTCCTATGACCAAGTTGACTCAAAAGAAGTCCAAATTTGTGTGGACGGATGAGTGTGAAAAGAGTTTCCGAACGTTGCAAGACAAGCTTGTGTTCGCTTCTATATTGTTACTACCTGAAGGGCTAGAAGGATTTGTTGTGTATTATGATGCTTCTAGATTTGGTTTAGGTTGTGTTTTGATGCAAAATCGGAAGGGGATAGCATATGCTCCTAGGCAACTCAAAGTGCATGAAAAGAATTATCCTACTCATGATCTTGAACTTGCTGCAATGATATGTGCATTAAAGATTTGGTGGAATTATTTGTATGAGGTGCATGTTGATGTGTTCGCCAATCATAAGAGTCTCTAATATGTCTTTACAAAAAAAAGATCTTAATTTGAGGCAAAGGAGGTTGTCAGAACATCTTAAGAATTACGACATGAGTGTGCATTATCATCCCGCTAAGGCTAAAGTGGTGGCCGATGCTTTGCGTAGGGTGTCTATGTGTGGCCTAGCTCATGTTAATGATAGTGGTAAAGAGGTTCCGAGGGAGGTCCATCGGTTGGCTAGATTGGGAGTTAGGTTGAAGGAGGTGGATAATGGGGGTGTTATGGTAGTTGATGGCTCTAAATCTTCATTGGTTGAGGAGGTGAAAGCTAAGCAAGATCTTTACCCTGCCTTGTTAGAATTGAAGGTAATTGTAAAGGGTGGTAAGGTGGAGGTTTTCTCCCTAGGACAGATGGAAACCTTAGATACCAAGGTAGGTTATGTGTGCCTTGTGTTGATGGTTTGAGAGAAAAAAGATTCTTGATGAGGCTCATGGTTCTTCCTATTCTATTCACCCCGGTTCTACTAAGATGTATATGGATTTGAGAGAGGTGTATTGGTGGGGAGGTATGAAAAGGGACATTACCAAATTTGTTTCCAATTTTCATAGTTTTGAATAAGTCAAAGCCAAACATCAAAGTTCGGGTGGCTTAACCCAAGACATGGAGATTCCTACTTGGAAGTGGGAGGAGATTAATATGGATTTTGTGGTTGGGTTGTCCAAGACTAGAAAGGGTTTTGATTCCATTTGGCTTATGGTTGATAAGATGACGAAATCGGCTCACTTTCTGCCGACTAAGACCATATATGAGGCTAAGATTATGCTAGGCTGCATATTCATGACTTGGTGAGGTTGCATGGGGTTCCTTTTTCCATTATATCGGATCGTGGTGCTCAAAAGGTCCTTTCAAATTTGTCTAGGTACAAGAGTTAAACTTAATACGGCCTTCCACCATCCAACGGATGGCCAAGCCAAAAGAACTATCCAAACACTTGAGGATATGCTTAGCACTTGTGTATTGGAGCTTAAGGGTAGTTGGGATAATCATCTTCCATTGATTGAGTTTGCCTATAACAATTGCTATCATTTTAGCATTGGTATGGCCCCCTTTTGAGGCTCTCTATGGAAGACATTGTAGGTCATCGGTTGGGTGGTTTGACGTTAGAGAGATAGCTTTGTTAGGACCAGATCTTGTTATGGAGGCTCTCCAGAAGGTTAGGATGATTAGAGAAAGGTTAAAGACAGCCCAATGTTGCCAAAAGTCCTATGCCGGTATGAGGAGAAGGGATCTTGAATTCAAAGTTGGTGATTGGGTATATTTGAAGGTGTCACCCATGAAGGGTGTAGTTTGTTTTGGTAAGAAAGTTGAGCCCAAGATATATGGGTCCTTATAGGGTAATGAGGAGGATTGCCAAGGTAGCTTATGAGTTGGAGTTGCCTAGCGAGATGGATTTGGTTCATCCAGTGTTTCATGTATCCATGTTGAGGAAATATGTGGGTGATCCAAATGGTATTGTTCCATTGGATGTTGTGGGTGTAGTTGAAGATAACTTGACTTATGAAGAAGTTTCAGTGGAGATCTTAGATTGGCAAGAGAAGAGACTAAGGAACAAGGATGTTGCTTCCATTAAGGTCCTTTGAAGGAATCAACAAGTCGAAAGTGCTATATAGGAGGCCAAAGAGGACATGCAAAATTGACATCCTTATCTTTTCTATTCTACTCAAGCCTAAGTACTAATTCTAAGTCCCCTATGTGATTTTAAGTCTAAGTTCAGCCCATGACATTTGCATGCATTCACGTTTAGATTGACAAGTTCATGATGATTTTACACTTAGGTTGAGATTTTTGAAATGATGTTTAAGTGCATTGTTGCATACTTATGTGGGCTGAAATTGTCGTGTTTATGTCTCTCATATATGTTTCTTCGACATTCAGGGACTAATGTTCCCTAGAGGGAGATATTGAAACGACCCCAAAAAGTGCTCGAAAATGTGCCTCAGAAGTGTTCAGAATCATAATTTCCATATATCTAAAAAAAATTTCGTGATATAAAAAATCCTACTTCATATTCTTATTCAGTGGGCAAAATTGAGAGGAAAATGGATCTAACCTTGGTTTAAGAGAAACCATAGCAAAATTTGAAAATCACAAGAATACGATTTCTAGAGAGCTAGCGCGCCCCTAGAGTGATGTGCCTTGGGTGCACTAGTGTGTATTTTTATGCTAGTCTTTTTCACTTCGTTCCAAGGCTTTTGGATCTTCGGCCTACGCCTTCCCATGTGTGAAAGTACCTAAATTTAGTCATATTTCACCTTCATAACATACAGGACAGTCCCAAAAACTCTCTCAAACACTTAGACAATATTTCACCTCAAAATTCAAGTGTCCAAATCCCTTCTAGATCCCAAGGAATTCATCCAAGCTTCAAGTCTCCTTTCAAATCTTCTTTAAGGAATTTTCCAAAGACAAGGTATGTGGGTTTCAACCAATGGGTCCTTTCACCCATGGTGCCCAAGCTTCCTTTTACCTATATTGCATGATTTATAGTTGATTTACTCACATGTCTTACTTATTATGAATTTTACAGCACAATATGTTGAGGTTTCATGAAATTATGATTGTTTAAGGATGTTTTGAGCTAAGAATCTAAGATCTATTGTGAGATTTGATGAAGGGTTTTGATGTATATTGCTTGAGGGTGTTATCAAGTGTCTATTGATAGTTTTACATTGAATTTATTTAGCATGTTTCCACTCTTTAATTGTACGATTTTACACTAGCTCTACACACCTACCAAGTGTTTGATAAAATGAGTTATGATTTCTTGATGAATTGAAGGTACAATGCATGTCTTATGAGATGAATGACTTTATGATGATGAAAGGAATGTGTGAAATTATATGATATTCTCCTATATAGTGTTGGAAATTAACCATGCCCTATTCGGGTCGTTAAGAGCCCGGGTAACCATGTCGAGGGATTTGTACCTTGATAACTGGGTTGAAGGGTTTGTACCTTGATTACCGGGTTGAGGGTTTTGTACCTCAATCACCATGGGTGGTACGGTAAGACGATCACCCAACCAATCAAGGGATTTGTATCTTGATAAACTATGAACTCTATAATGATGGTCTCTTCTTTCACATATATTATGCTCTATCTAAGCATGATTTACTTCAAGCTTCCTTCATGCATGCCATATTGTTAAATGCAGCTCATTGCCTATGCTTATGCATTTTAATTATGTTGCTTATCTCTTGTTGCATTGCATCCTACATATTTAGTACATTCGAAGGTACTAACGCATACTCTGTGCCTACGTGATGACTAGATGTAGGAACCGGAGCCCCACTTGAGCATCTTCCTCCATGTGGCTAGTATGAATTCTCTCAAGCGAGTTGGTGAGGAGTCCATTCTGTGGACATGTCTATAATCTCATATTATGTACTAAGACTATCTTTCTTTTATGTATGTATTGACTATAAGGGTAAGCCCGGTTGCTTGTCTTAGCCCCCACTCTAATTTATGTAATAGAGGTGTTGTTGGACATGTTATGTGTAGAGCCTCGACTCTCTTGTTATGATGCTTATGCCATGGAAGCATCCCTTTAGTCTTTTTTCCCTTATTTCTACTTATATTATGTTGTTTAATTGATTCCTCAATCAAGGATGTGTAATGATATGTTAAGAGGCTTATTTGGGGTTCCTTCGGGTTCCCCATTCGTCGTGTCACGTCTAGGCCCTAGGCTTGGGTCCTGACATGCATAGAGATTTAAGGGAGGTATATTGGTGGGGTGGTATGAGAAGAGATATTGCTAAGTTTGTAGCCAGTTGCCACAATTGCCTACAAGTCAAAGCCCAACATCAAAGGTCGGGTGGCCTAGCCCAAGACATAAAAATTCCTTCTTGGAAGTGGGAATAGATCAAGATGGATTTTGTGATTGGGTTTCCAAAGATAGAAAGCATTTTGATTCTATTTGGGTTATCATTGATAGGATGACAAAGTCGGCTCACTTTCTACCGGTTAAAACAACCTATGGTACCGAGGATTATGCCAAGTTATATATTCATGAGTTGGTAAGTTGCATGGAGTATTGTTGTCTATTATTTCTGATCGTGGTACTCAATTCACATCTCATTTTTGGAGATCCTTCCAAAAGGATTTTGGTACCAAAGCCAAGCTTAGCACGGCTTTTCATCCTCAAACGGAGGGCCAAGCCGAATGGACAATTCAAACACTTGAGGATATGCTTAGGGCTTGTGTTTTTGAGTTCAAGAGTAGTTGGGATGAACATCTTCGACTCATTAATCTTGCTTATAACAATAGCTACCACTCTAGCATTGGCATGGCTCTCTTTGAAGCTTTATTTCGTTGGCGTTGTAGATCCCCAGCTAGGTGGTTTAATGTAGGGTAATGGCTTTCTTAGGCCCAAATTTGGTAATGAAAGCTTTAGAGAAGGTGAGGTTGATAAGGGAGAGATTGAAGATGGCTCAAAGTATGCAAAAGTCCTACTCTGATGTGAGAAGGAGAGACCTTGAGTTTAATGTTGATGATTGGGTATATTTGAAGGTCTCAACCATGTACATTGTGGTTCGGTCTGACAAGAAGGGGAAATTGATCCCAAGGTCTGGGGGACCCTATAGAATTTTGATGAGAATTGGTAAGGTTGCCTATGAATTGGAGTTTCCTACGGATATGAGTATGGTTCATCTAGTCTTCCATATGTCTATGTTGAGGAAGTGTGTTGGTGACCCAAATTAGAGGTTGTGGGTCTTGTGGAGGATGGCTTGAACTATGAGGAGGTCTTGGTGGAAATATTAGATAGGCAAGTGAAAAGGTTAAGAAACTGAGATGTGGCATCCATCAAAGTCCTTTGGAGGAATCAAGAAGTTGAAAATGCCACTTGGGAAGCTAAAGCAGACATGAAGAAGCGATATTCATACCTCTTTCACGCTACTCAAGCCAAAGGTAACAAATTAAGTCCTATATATGATTTCAAGTCTTAATTTTCAGCCCTTATGTCATTTTTGCATATATACATGTTAATGATAACAAGTTTTGGTGATTTTTGATGTATATGTTTGAAACATTTTGAAAATGATATTTAAGTGCATTTATTGCATTTATGTCGGGCTGAAAGTCTCCTAATTACTGATGTTGACACTTCAACAGTAATGTTGTCACTATCAAGTATAAACCCAACCAGACGTTAGGGTCGAATTCACAAGGAATATGGGTTTGACCATATTGACTCACCAATAATTATTTCAAGTATCAATCAACTGTATTCTCTAGAATGGGGGAGGGGGGTTTGCAATTCGAAGTGAAAAAAATAAAAGCACTACATTACTAATATAAAGAGACAATCAATTTGAGGGACAACTTGGGAATTGTGTTCCCCATGATTCATTAACTCAAATACCCCGGAAAATACAAGTCTAATCGAGACATTGCATGAAGGACAATAACTTAAGTTCTTCCAACGCTCTCGTGAATGTAAAGGTCGAATTTTACCATGGTGCTTGGTCGGCCACCATAGTGTACCAACTAATCGTTACCCATTATCACAGTCAATTACCCTTTGGTCAGGGTTGGTTGATTAGACGAGAACACATCAATTGAATCTTGTCACTACCTTGGTCAGGATTGTGATAGTAGCCGGGGTTTGGTGTTGGCCAACAACAAACAACATTCAAAATGAAAGGAAATAGATAATTCATGCAATTACCCAATCCAAGAAATGCACAAAATCTGAGCTATATGGTTCCTACAACCCCAAGTTGTGGGTGTTTAGCCACTCATGGCAAGGGGAAAATCACAAACAATGAATAAAGTAAACATGGTTTAGAAATTACGTAAGAACAATGAAGAACAACACCACTTTGATATTGAAACCACAAACTTGCAATAATGGAGTTTTAGTACAAGTGATTTCAAAACCCCCAAATTGGGTCTTCAAATTAAAAACCTAAAATCTACTCAAAACCCTAAGAGAAATGCTCTCTAAGAATGTTCAAAGTGGTGAAATCTCCAAAATGTCGAGTCTCTCCTTTCAAAAACCCTATAATTAACTATTTATACTATTTATAAGAAGACCCTAAAAATAAAGTAGAAAATACAGCTGGCAGCAGATACCGTTCGCAGGTACGATGCGTAGAGTGACCTACGAGTCGTAATTGGGCTTTCGTAGTTAGCACTTGGCATTTTGGACTTAACTGCTATGATCTATTGCTACGAGTTGTGGTCTGCTCTACGACCCGTAGTGTCTTCTAGTAGTCTTTAGTTGTAGTTCTTGGTCCAAATTTTGGAGACACTATTCCTGGTTACAAGGCTCCCTCCTATGAGTCGTAGTGAGACCTACGACTCATAGGTTAGCCTCGTATAGTTGACCTTCACATTGCAAATTCCTAATTTTTGAACGTTATTTCTGGCTACGAGGGCACACAATGACTCGTAGCTTGGGCTACGACTCATAGGGTGGCTCGTATGTCCTGAACTTCATCAAAATCTACAATTTTCTCCAAAATCATGCCAACCTATATTTTTTGCAAGAACAACACAAAAACACATAAAAACCATAAAAAGTCGCATTAAGAACATGCAAAATGCTATGTTTAGGCATGAAATGTTCTGTAATTTGACATCACATCAGCACCCTCAACTTAGAATTATTGCTTGTCCTCAAGAGATGACTCGATCTAAGAAGACAACAAGAAATACATAACAACTATCCCTATGGCATCTACATCACTCAATTCCAACTCAGGTACCTAACACTCATTTATAAAGCGTGATTAAGTAGCCACAAAAAAAAATAAATAGATGCATCCGAATAAAGATGCATCTGACAAAATGAATACATAATGAAGACATAATGATGCGTCCGAATAAGTCATATGCTAATCATGTCACAAAATACCCTCACAGAAAAAAAGTCCATTTCACTCAAAAAGCAATCAAAGATCAAGGACTGTGCAAGCATCCTCACTCTCGCATATGAGATTCAGGTGTGACAACCAACATCATAGGCTTGCCCATATATTCATACTCCGGATTGTTGACTAGTTCGATTAGGAACACTCTAGGAGTTCATAGGCTTGTAACGTAGGCTCATGGGGCTTTGGTATGGTACTTTGAGCAATTAGTGACTTTAAGCCATCCTTGAATCACTCTGTTCAACACTTTTACCTTGACAACTCAACCATTTTCATTAATCGACCCCAAAAGTGCCCAAAAACGTGCCTTGGAATGTCCAAATAATTAGATTTCCTTATATCTAAAACTTTGTTTATTATTTCGAAAATCTGACTTCATATTCTTGTTCAAGGGGTCTAAATTATGGTTACAAGGGTCTAATCTCAATTTTAAAGCGAAGAAATTGATTTATGAAATTTCACATGGTAAAATTTCCAGAGAGATTTCCGCGTCGCGGAAACTTTTGGTGGTCTTTCTTTTTGGCTGACTCGTCTAAGTGCTCTCCCTTGTCTCATTGTTTATATCAAGGCGATGAGGAGATGTGTATCTGGGCACTGTCTTTTTTTTAGCCTGCTCAATATTTTTCTAAGTGTTGGGTCCAAATTTTCCAAGTGTGTTTTCACTTATACTTAGAATTATTTTACTCTTTAATCACTCTAAACATTTCCCAAAACACATTCCCACCCTTAGTCTTATTTTACTCTCAAAAACCAAGTCCCAAAACCCTCATCCAGATTTAAGGATTCTTTTCAATTTGTCAACCTTCACCAAGAACTTCTCCAAAGCTAAGGTATGTGGTGTTGAAACATTGGGTACCTTCACCCATGGTTCCTAAACCCTCTTTTACTTAATAATGCATGATTTAAAGTTAATTTTACATGTGGGTCTTGAATATTTGAGAAATTTACTGCATAGTGATCTTAATACATAAAAGTATGGTTGTTTAAGTGTGTTTTGAGCTTCAAATCTTGCATGATTTCATCTCTAAATTGCATGCTCTTTTACCCCCATTACATACCCCCAAGGTATTTTATAAAATGTCCGGTTATGGTTTCTTGAGGAATTAAAGGTCCAAAGCATGAGATATGATATGAATGATGTCATGATGATGAAATGAGCTGATGTATATGTTTATTCCTGCATGAGATACTGCATTAGAGCCTATGATGAATCCTATATAAAGTGTTGCATAGACCATGCCCGATCCGCGGGGAAAAGAGCCCGAGTAACCATGCGAGGGGTTTATACTTCGTCACCATGGATTTGGGGTGTGACCATCATCAACCATGTGAGGGGTTTATACCTCATCACCATGGATATTTGGGGTGTGACCATCATCAACCATGCGATGGGTTTATACCTTGTCACCATCGATGGCGGGGTGTGACCACCATCAACCATGCGAGGGGTTTATACTTCGTCACCATGGATGGCGGGGTGCGACCACCATCAACCACCAAGGGGTTTATATGTTGGATAGCTTAGTTGCTCTCGCTCTTCACATATGATATTCTATATGAGCATGATATACTTAAGCATGATTTACATATGCATTGATCATACATGTCATCTTACTATAATATGCCTATTGTTTATTGTTTTTGCATTTTGGATTATGATGCCTATCTCTTGTCGCATTGCATCCCCACATAATTAGTATATTCAAACATACAAATGCATACTCTTGCCTACATAATATCACCATGTAGGGACCGGTGCCCGAGTTATCCTCCTCCTCATCCACGTGGTTAGACAGTTCTACTCCTTGCCTATGGTGAGTCCTCCATTTCGGGGACTATGGTTATGTCTTTTTCCTATTATCTATGTTTTGAGACACTACGTTATGTTATATTTGACTATGAGAGTGAGCCCAGTTACCTTGTCTTGGCCCCCGCTCTTTCTATGTTTTCGAGGTGTATGTTGGACAAGGTGTGTACTATGTAAGAGCTTGACTCTTGACTTTTGACGTCGATGTTTATGCAAGTTTCCCTTAGTCCCCTTGCCCTTACTTTAATTGAATATATTTTTTTTATGCTTCCGCAACCAAGGTGTGTGACGATATGTTAACAGGCTTATTGGGGTCCCTTCGAGTTCCCCAATCGCCGTGTCACGTCTAGGCCCCAGGCTTGGGTCATGACATTCATTTTGACCTCCCTAATTCTTCATTTTTAAGCTTCTCCGGGTGCTTTCCTTTTCTTTTTCAGCTGTACCTCATTTTTTAAGTCATTTTACTATTATTTTTCATTTCAAGGAACCTTTTCTTCCTTTTTTCTCTCACACGGCACATGATTTTCTCTTCTTTCTTTCTTCCCATACTAATCACCTCATTTTTGTTACTTTACCACAACATAGGCCCTCAATTTAGGATTTTAACATGCGGTGAAGTACATAATATCCATTCCCTAGACCAAGGCCACCTTTGGTAGCCACCCTCAACTAAGGCTTTTTGCCTCAATCAAGGTTCATATGTTCATATGTCAGACTAGGGCAAATATCAAGGTATTTTACTAAACAAGGTTATGCTAGTTAGGTATCAAGAAAAAAAAGAGACATGTAAGGTTCAAACATTTGGAACAAGGGGTAAACTACTACATTTAGTAGGTCATTCTTGCAAAAGTGGACTAACTTAAAGAACAATGGACTGAGATCCTTTCCTAATCAACAAAGATCTTCAATCCAATCTTAGAGTAACAAGGCAAGTTATGAATCAGTATACAATGCATAAATATGACAAAAATTTTCTCGCACGCTCATGGCATAACATACACAATCAATCATAGACTCACAGGTCATGCTTCAAGCATCAACTTATCTTTGCTTCATCAGAACAAACATTGTCAAACCAATCGCATGCAACATTGCAATAGAGACCAACAATCCCAAAAGTTTTGAGGGTACCCATTTTTCAAAACATACAAAACACCATTCAAGATTTATATACGTGCCAAAAGTGATAATCACTATATATCTACAAATTATCTACAACACCTAAAAATGCCAGTTCAACAAAAAGTAAAAGTCATCTACGAGGAAAACGAACACAGGCAAGAAAACCTCAGGATCAAAATTTGAGGTAGTTATGGACTAACGGCTACTCAAACTTCACCCCAATCCATAATTACCCACACCCCCTTCAAAGAAATTTTATTTGTCCATAATGTAAAATACAAATCAGAATAAGTAGAAGGGTTCATACCTTCTGTTGCCTCCCAAGAAGCACCTGATTTATTGTCGCGGTATGACTTAGACCATTTGGTTACTCAGACTTCACGAATTTTTCAAACCTTGCTCCTCCACAATTTTGCTTTTTCTTAAACCTTGAACTTATGAATTGGACCCCTAATATCTTTTCCAAATTTCTATCATGCTCAAAGGGTGGTGGTATAAAAATGAGGGGAATGAATACTAGTTATTAGAGGCTCCCAATCTAAGCTTCTTGTTGACCGCAAGGGACTTCAAATTTATACTGGCACCTAGATCACAGAGTGTCCTTGCAAACTCTACGTTTCTAATTATGCAAGGTATAGGGGGCATCTTCTCCTCTGACTCGATGAGAGGGATGTTGATGGATGGATATTTTAAAATGAAGAGAGAGCATGACCTTGCTTTCCCCCTCCCTCTTCTTGAGTCTTTGAGCGAAAGGAGGAGGAGGCCTTGGGACGGGCTTTTACTGCTTTGGCTCTTCAACTGATTCATTCACCATAACCTTGCCACACATATTTCCATATACCACATCCTTATTTGAATCCATCTCTACACGAACATCTTTTAGCTCAATCGGCATAGGAGAATCATTGATGCTTTTTGCACCCCTAGTAGTCACCGCTACACAATGCTCTTCATTCTTTGGAGTTTGAACTATATTGCTAAGCAATCTAACAATCTGACGCTGATCAAGCAGAGTCAATACTTGATCAAACTATTATTCAAGTTGTTTGATAGCCACACAATGAAACTCTATTTTCAGACTAATGATTGTAATTTTTTATCTCATTCCAAGTAAAGTCTCATCCTGTGTCTCAATCTTTTTCAACAGGTGATCAAACATCTCCTCAATTCTGGAATTGCTTGTACCTGCGTCTTAATGGTTTGATGGCATATAAGGATCATTCCTGAGACCATATCTACTACTCTACTTGACGTCTGGACCCGAATTTTTCTCATAATAAAAACCCTGGCTGTCTCTGTAAGAGCATTTGCTTCCACTGGTCCAATTATAGTTTACTTGTCCTTGGCGCTAATGGTCTTGATTGGAACATTGGATATTGTTCTGAAAACCTGCATCTGATCAGTAGAAAACCAAGTGACCTCCTCATAATATAGCTCCTCATACATGGCGTAGGTAAATGCTAATGTTGTGACCAGGGGCACTCCACAAGTATCTCTTTTTCTTAAACACCCTAAAAAGAAACAAAAGAAAACAAAAACAAAAATAAAAGTACATTATAAGAGAATTAAGAAATTAATACTTTAATTGATCACTAGTGAAATCAATTCAAAACCTCTCCATATTCCCCGGCAATGGTGTCATAAATTTTGATGTTCACGCTCCAATAGAAAAGCGGTCGCTATCAAGTATAAACCTAACCAGAGATTAGGGTTGAATAAACATGGTATATAGGGTTGACCATATTGACTCACCAATAATTATTTCTATTATCAATCGTCTATATTGTTAAGAATGGGGGGGGGGGGGTTTACGATTCAAAGTGAAAGAAAATAAAAACACTACTAATGGAAAAAGACAATCAATTTGAGGGACAACTTGGGAATTGTACTCCCCATGATTCGTTAAGTCAAATACCTCAGATAATGTAACTCTAATCAATACATTGCATACAGGACGATAACATAGGTTCTTCTAGCCCTCTTGTGAAAGTGAAGGTTGAATTTCACCTTGCGCTTGGTCGGCAACAAATGGTGTGCCAACTAAATGTTACCCACTATCCCAGTCAATCTCCCCTTGGTCAGGTTTGGTTGATTAGACGAGAACACAACAATCGACTACTGTCAACTACTTCTCTTTTCCTATTCGTCACTACCTTTGTCAGGATCGTGATAGTAGCCGGGGTTTTAGTGTTGGCCACCACTAAACAACATTCAAAATTAAAAGGAAATAGACAATACATGCAATTACCCAATCAAAGAAATGCACAAAATCCGGGTTATTTCAACTCAACTCATGGCTAGGGAAAAATCACAAACCATGAATAAAGTAAACATGGTTTGGAAATTACTTAAGAACAATGAATAACAACACCACTTTAATATTGAAACCACAAGCTTGCAACAATGGAGTTTGAGCACAAGTGATTTCAAAACCCCCGAATTGGGTCTTCAAATTTAAAACCTAAAATCTACTCTATACCTTAGAGAAATGCTCTCTAAGAATATTCAAAGTGGTAGAATCTCCAAAAATGTCGAGTCTCTCCTTTCCAAAACCCTATCATTTTTTATTTATACTATTTACAAAAAGAACCTAAAAATAAAATAGAAAATATAGGTGGCAGAAGATACCGTTCACAGGTACGACGTGTATGGTGATCCACGAGTCATGGTAGGGCTTTTGTAGTCAACACTTGGAATTTTGGACTTGACTGCTACGATCCATTGCTATGAGTCAATGTCTACTCTACAACACATAGTATCTTCTCATAATCTTTAGTTATAGGTCTTGGTCCAAATTTTGGCAACACTGTTCCAGGCAACGAGGCCCCCTCCTATGAGTCGTAGTGAGACCTATGAATCGTAGGTTAGCCTCGTGTAGCTGACCTTCACTTTGCAAATTCCTAATTTTTGAACATTGTTACTAGCTACTAGGGCACACTACAACTCGTAGCTTAGGCTACGACTCATAGGGTGGCTCGTATGTCCTGAACTTCATCAAAATCTGCAATTTTCTCCCAAAATCATGCCAACCTATATTTTTCTACAAGAACAACACAAAAACACATAAAAAATATAAAAAGTCGCACTAATAACCTGCAAAATCTTATGTTTTTAGGCATCAGGTGTGCTGTAATTTATAGCAAATCAACACCCTCAACTTAGAATTATTGCTTCTCCTCTAGCGACGACTCAAAATAAGTAGACAATAAGAAATACATAGCGACTATCTCTATGGCATATACATCACTCAATTCCAACTCAGGTACCCAACTCTCATTTCTAAAACTTGATTGAATAGCCACCAAGAAAACAAAGATACAAAGATGCATCTAACAATCCAACTATGACAAGCGAAGGAGTATCAATAATTCACAATCACCAAACAAGTCATATGTAATCATGTGATGCAATTTCCCTCACATAAAAGACGTCCCTCCATTTCACTCAAAAAGAAATCAAATATCAGGTACTGTGCAAGCATCCTCACTCTTGCAAATGAGATTCATGCATGACAACCAACAGTTCTTCTCTCCATCGGAACAATAGGGTCGTAGGCCTGCCCATATACTCATTCTCCGAATTGTTGACTAGTTGGATTAGGATCACTATAGGACTTTATAGGTTTGAAACATTAGCTCATGAGACTTTGGTATGGTACTTTGGGCAATTAGTGATTAAAACTCATCCTTGAACCACGTTTTTCAACACTTTTACCTTGACAAAGCCATTTTTATTTTGACCTCCCTCATTCTTCATTTTTAAGCTTCTCCAGGTGC
Source organism: Solanum medicagineum (assembly GCA_026153255.1). Classification (NCBI taxonomy): domain Eukaryota; kingdom Viridiplantae; phylum Streptophyta; class Magnoliopsida; order Solanales; family Solanaceae; genus Solanum; species Solanum medicagineum. The sequence continues at coordinate 3,210,958 of JAPFFP010000001.1, forward strand.
CTTCGTTCTCTTTTTCTTATTTTTGAACTCATTTTGCTATTTTTTCATTTCAAGGCACCATTTCTTCCTTTTTCCTCTCACCCGGCACATGATTTTCTCTTATTCCTTTCTTCCCCAACTAATCACCTAATTTTTGTTACTTTACCACAACATAGGCCACCCTCAACTTAGTCTTTTAGCCTGAGGTGAAGTACACAATATCCTTTCCCTAAACCAAGGCCACCTTTGGTAGCCACCCTCAACTTAGGATTTTTTCATCAATTAAGGTTCACATATTCAAGGATAGACTATGGCTAATATCTAGGTATTTCACTAAACAAGGTTAAGCTAGTCACGTATCAAGAAAGAAAAGGGACATGTGAGGTTCAAACATTTGGAACAAGGGATAAACTACTACATTTGGTAGGTCCTTCTGGCAAAAGTGGTCTAACTTAAAGAACAATGGCCTAAGATCCTTTCCTAATCAACCAAGATCTCCAATCCAATCTCATAGTAACAAGGCAAGTTCTAAATCAGTATACAATATGCCAAAATTTGCTCACACACTCATGGCATAGCATACACAATCAATCATGGACTCATAGGTCATGCTTCAAGCATCCACTTGCCTTTGCTTCACTAAACATTGCCAAACAAATCACATGCAAGATTGCAATAGTAACTAACAATCACAAAAATTTTGAGGGTACCCATTTTTCAAAACATTCATAAAACAATTCAAGATTATATACATGCCAAAAGTTATAATCACTATATATCTAACACCTAAACATGTCGGTTCAACAGAAAGTAAAAATCATCCAGGAGGAAACTGAACACAAGCAAGAAAAACTTGGGATCAAAATTTGGGGTAGTTATGGACTAAAGGCTACTCAGACTTCACCCCGAATCCATAATTATCCCCTCGAAAGAAATGATCTTTGTCCAGAATGTACAATACAAAATCAGAATAAGTACAAGGGGTCATACCTTGGGTTGCCTCCTAAGAAGCGCCTGATTTATTGTTGTGACACGACTTAGACCACTTGGCTACTCAAACTTCACCAGTTTCTCAAACCTTGCTCCTCCATAATTTTTCTCTTTCTTACACCTTGAACTTATGAATTGGACCCTAATTTCTTTTCTAACTTTCTATCATGCTCAAAGGGTGGTATAAAAATGAGGGAAACGAGTACTAGATATTGCTTGTTATTTAGAGTAGAGGCTCCCAATCTACGCTTCTTGTAGACCACAAGTGGCTTCAGATTTATGTTGGCACCTAGATCACATAGTGCCCTTGCGAACTCTACGTCTCTAATTATGCAGGGTATGGTGGGCATTTTCTCCTCTGCTTCGATGAGAGGGATGTTGATGGATGGATGTTTTAACATGGAGAGAGAGAGCTTGACCTTGCTTTCCTCCTCCCTCTTCTTGAGTCTTTAAGGGGAAAAAGGAGGAGTCCTTGGGACCGACTTATACTGCTTTGGCTCTTCAAAAGATTCATTTACCACATCCTTGCCACACTCATTTCCATAAACCACATCCTTATTTGCATATATCTTTGCACGTAACATATTTTAGCTCAACCAACATAGGAGGATCAATGATGTTTTTGCCACCCCTAATAGCACCACCGCACATTTTCTTCATTCGTTGGAGTTTGAACTGCATTGCTAGGCGATCTACCACTCTGATGCTGATCAAGTAGAGTCAATTTGACCAAATTGTTATTCAAGCTGTTTGATAGCCACACAATGAGACTCTATTTTCTTATTAATGATTGTAACTATCGATCTCATTCCACATAGAGTCTCATCCCGTGTCTCAGCCTTCTTTAACATGCGATCAAACATCTCCTCAATTTTTGAATTGCTTGTGCTTGCATCGTAATGATGTGATGGCATGTAAGGATCATTCTTGAGACCATCTCTACTACTTCACTCGTCGTCTAGACCCTTATTTTTCTCATAATAAACCACCCTGGCTATCACAATTAGAGCATTCTCTTCCACGAGTCCAATTATTGTTTCCTTGGCCTTGGTGCTAATGGTCTTGATTGGACCATTGGACATTGGTCTGAAAAACCCGCATCGGATCACCTGAAAACCAAGTGTCCTCCTCATAATATAGCTACTCGTACATGGGCATATGTGAAGGCTAATGTTATGATTAGGGACACTCCACCAATCTCTCTCTTTTTTAAAATGCCCTAGAAAGAAACAAAAGAATACAAAACAAAAATAAAAGTAAAATTAAGAGAATTAATAAATTAATACTTGAATTGATCACTGGTGAAATCAAGTCAAAACCTCAATGTATTCCCCGGCAACAACGCCATAAATTTTGATGTTCACGCTCCAATAGTAAAGCAGTCGCTATCAAGTATAAACCTAACAAGATATTAGGGTCGAATCCACAGGGAATACGGGGTTGACCATATTGACTCACCAACAATTATTTCTAGTATCAAATAATCGACTATATTCTATAGAATGGGGGGTTTGCGATTAGAAGTGAAAGAAAATAAAAACACTACACTACTAATGCAAAGAGACAATCAATTTGAGGGACAACTTGGGAATTGTGTTCTCCATGATTCGTTAACTCAAATACCCTGGATAACATAACTCTAATTAAGACATTGCACGTAGGACGGTAACTTAGGTTCTTCAAACCTTTTTGTGAAGGTGAAGGTCGAATTTCACCATGGCGCTTGATCGACAACCATGGTGTGCCAACTAACTGTTATCCATTGTCCCAATCAACCTCCCCTTGGTCAGATTTTGTTGATTAGATGAGAAAACATCAATCGAATCCTGTCATCTACTTCCCTTTTCCTATTCATCACTACCTTGGTCACGATCGTGATAGTAGGTGGGGTTTGGTGTTGGCCACAACCAAACAACATTCAAAAAGAAAGGAAATAGACAATCCATGCAATTAGCCAATCAAAGAAATGCACAAAATCTAGGTTATTTCAAGTCAAATCCTCATGGTTCCTACAACCCCAAGTTGTCTGTGTTTAGCCACTCATGACTAGGGAAAAATCACAAACAATGAATAAAGTAAACATGGTTTAGAAATTACCCAAGAACAAAGAAGAACAACACCACTTTGCTATTGAAACCACAAGCTTGCATCAATGGAGTTTGAGTACAAGTGATTTCAAAACCTCCAATTTAGGTCTTGAAATTTAAAACCTAAAATCTACTCTAAACCCTAAGAGAAATGCTCTTTAAGAATATTTGAAGTTGTAGAATCTCCAAAATGTCGACTCTCTACTTTCAAAAACCCTATCATTAAACTTTATACTATTTATAAAAATACCCTAAAAATAAATAGAAAATACAACTAGCAGTTGATACGGTTCGCAGGTATGATGCATAGGATGACCTACGAGTAGTAAGCGACCTTTCGTAGTCAGCACTTGACATTTTGGACTTGACTATTATGATCTATTGCTACGAGTCATTTTCTGCTCTATGACCCGTAGTGTCGTCTCGTAGTCTTTAGTTATAATTCTTGGTCCAGATTTTGCCAACCCCCGTTCCAGGCTAGAGGCCCCCTCCTACGAGTCCTAGTGAGACCTAGAACTCGTAGGTTAGCCTCATATAACTGACCTTCACTTTGCAAATTCCTAATTTTTGAACACGGTTTCTGGCTACGAGGGCACAGTATGACCTGTAGCTAGGGATAAGACTCTTAGAGTGGCTCGTATGTCTAGAACTTCATCAAAATCTGTAATTTTCTCCCAAAATCATGTCAACCTGTATTTTCAGCAACAACAACACAAAAACACATAAAAACCATAAAAAGTCGCATTAAAAACGTTCAAAATCCTAATCTGTTGTACTTTGATAGAACATAAATTAATCCTCTTGTGTATGTTTCCTTTACATTCATGGATGAATGTTCGCAAGGGGGATATATTGCAACACCCGTCATGTGCTTCAAAAATGCCATATAGTGTAATTCTTGAATATCTCAAAATTCATGCATGATTTCGGACATCCAACTTCATATTCTTGTTCGGGAAGGAAATTGTGTAGGAATGGATGGCCTTCGATTTTTAGATGATCCGTAGCAAAAAATTATTATTTTCTATGGGAGCCGAGGCAATAAGCCTCTGGATCAGTTAGCATCACACCTTGGGCGTGGACTGTTAAAACCCCCTGTCCACTATGGGTCCGCATCGTGCCCTGGGCATGGACCAGTACAAAATTTTTCTCATTTTCTAGTTTTTGCTCAAGGGCATTTTGGTTATAACCCAATGCCTATTTAGATAGGAAACCCTCATTCCTTAGCCATTTCGCAAGTCTAAAATTCTCAAACACCCTCCCGAAATCCTCCCAATTCATCATCATATCCCCTTTTCTATCTCAAGAATCTCAAGACCTTACTTTGGATTTCAAGAACCCAACTTAAGCTTCAAGTCTTCCTCCTATTTTCTTCGAGAAACTCCAAGGTTTAGGTATATATAAAGAATGGATTTTGGGCCTAACTAAATCCAAAAGCTAGCTCACAGGTTGAGGATTGTCCCACTATTATCAATTCTAATGTATTTTCGATGATGTGGTTATTTAGCTACATTATATTATCCATTAAGAGTATTTTTGAAAACTTTGATTCCTTTTAGTGTTTTTCTAAATTCTCAAGTTCTTTTCTCAGTACTAACTGATTTAATTTTGGTATTCGAATAATTCACCAATCATTTTTGTGGACACTTGGTTTAAGTTTTGATATCTATTATTGCATTTCTTGTTTTTGATATCTATAATCATCTGTTGTTTATTACATTGCAATTATAACACTATTTTGTTGTTCTTATTCCTCTCTTGTAGGCTTTGCACTACTTTCCTTGTTAGTTGCTATGTTTTCTCCATTGTTTTCTTTTTCTCTATACTTGGATTTGCTGCACTTGAGCCGATGATCTTTTGGAAATAGCCTCTCTAGCTCCACGAGGTAGTGGTAAGGTCTGCGTACGCTCAACCCTCCCTAGACCCACTTGTGAAATTTCAATGTGTATGTTGTTGGTTTAAATTTGCTTGACGTTCAAATAATTGATGCGTTACTAAGAGTTATGAGAATTCAAGAATTGTGGAATCTTGAGTAAACCATCTAAGCGAGTTTGGCCAAGCATTGCCAGCTCCAAAAATCGGATAAAGGTGGAAGATCAGTGGATTAATGATGGTCTGCTTAAAATAAGTCTAATTATGTTGAATCTTATGATAAATGAACCTAATTAGAACAGAAGGAATACATATGATTCATATAGCCTACTAATTTGTCAGGACCTATTTCTTCTTGTCGCAACTGGCACCTAATGAGCGACTACCTATCCATATGTGAACCAATTCAGTGTTTCAAAACCAATTGGAGAATAATGTTTTACTTTAAAGTAAAGCATATACAAACATAAATAAAGCCTCGAGATCCAATAAGCAATGGAATTTAATAAGAAATAGTACAAGTGTGACTGATAGCTTGTAACCGCAATAATATAGTCAAGGAGCTACCACAAAATTTGAATACAAGATCAAGGGATCGGACACAATGTAAAACCGAAATAAAGACAGAAAATAGAAGTGTCACAGCTGCCACCACAAGTAGATTGTGGTTGGCTTATCTCGGCAGAACTTGGTATGCCGCCTTGAACTGACCAGATAAGTCGCACGGTGCACTAGTCGAGGTGTTTGCACAGAGCAGTAAGTGGATTTACTGAGCATAAAACCTGGTAAGATCATTGACCTGCTCCTCCATCTTACTCCTTGAAGCAAGTTTTTAAAATAATGCATGAAAGTAAACGCCAAAACAACAACCAACAACATACCCAGTGGAATCCCACAAGGAAAGCAAAAGCCAAGTATATGGAAATACTATAAATAACCATTGCAGCTGAAACAATTTGATGATATCAACTGCGCTAACAAATCACATAAGCACAGTAGGCCCTCAGGTGTACTCACTAGACCAACCCACAGGCCCTACACAGATAAAACTACTAGCCTAGAGCCATAGATCTTTCATAGGATAGAACTGCTAGACCACTTTCCGAGGCCCTCATCAGCGTCATGACTCATGACTAGACCAAATCCGTAGGCCCTCACCAATAAGATGGCTAGACTAACAATGTGATGTGAGATTGAGATAATCTCAATTAAAACAAGTATAACATTTAGTACAGACAACTTACATACTTGATAGACTTTCGACAGAACAAATTAATAGCATGTACGACGATGCTATATAACTTAGCATGCTTCAATCAATGAAATATTACTATATCATGCTTAATTTATAGTAAAATTGGTTTAGATTAAGCTTTTACCAGTGATCAAGCTATAACTGTAAGAAGGTATAACATATAAGAATAGCTCAAAATAGCATACATGTCCTAGTATGCTCTCGCCCACAACATATTAGGCAGTTTCAAAGAAAGTATGCACATTACAAACTATCCTTTTGGAAAAGCAAGCAGTTTGTAGGTTAAAGTCTATCTGGCCCCACGAACTTTGGTTCAATGGAAAAGGTAGTACATCGTGCAATATATAGTAGGCGCATGTCACGACTCCGAATCCTGCTGTGAACCAAGTCCTGTATCTAAGTGGAGAAGAGGATAAGGGGACACATTATACACCAAGTTTCAAAGTTCAGAACAACAGATTTATCAGTTATTAAAAAATAAATAAAAAGGAGAAGTGTATCTTGTAGAACTGTAACTTTAGCGGATACCTTGACTAGATTACTAAATATATTCTGATAATTTTGGTGAAAATGGTTTACATTTTGCTTTAACATCTTGAGAATTGATGTATTTCAAATCTTCAATGAGGAATGAAAGTTCAGGGTTGAGTAAATCTTGAATAACATTAATTTCTCAGTTGTGTTTCAGGAAATGTTGAAAGCCAATTTCTCTAAAGAGGAGCATGTATCCAGATTCCTTAAGAGGATACCAAAATTAACCAAATAATGATATCAAAAGATGGTGTTCAACAGGGATGTGAAAATCTTGGGAATCTTTCCTTTCTGGATAATCCACAACCGTTTATGGGTGATTGCATGAAAAGAAACAACCGACAGGATCCTTCATTTTATGTTGTTAGAGATGATTTGTTGCATCCTTTGGTGAATGGTAATAAAGCAAGGAAACTGGATGCACTACTCCCTCTCTTGGAAGATTGTTCTGTGACAGATTTGGTGCCTCTTACCTTTTGGAACGGTTTATATCTTCTTATCTACCCATTGCGTACTATTGATACTTGGCAGCTCATAAACATGGTATTCAAGTTCATTAAAAAGCTTGGTGGTTCATTTATTTTGTATTTCTCCCTGTGTGTTAAAAGCGTACTGAGTTGAAATCGAGAAATCTAAAGTTATAGGGGTACTAAAAGTAAAGTTAGTTCATTAAATTTAAAATATACCAATTTAACTTGCACTGTCATCATTGTTACTTTAAAAGTTGAGCAAGGGGAAGTAAAAAACTTGACAAAGGAACGATTTAGGGCTATACCGAACTCATCTGCTCAAGTTTTCAGATTAATGTTAATATAGTCTCCGGGAGTTTTTATCAGTGGCTTATTACACAGATGGATATATAACTTTGTCTACATCAACTTTTTAGCTGCTTATAATTGCTCTAAAATTAAGTAGCTAATGTTATTCAAAGTTGGAATTTTATTCCCCATTTAGGTTGGTGTTATTTTTTTTAGAGAGTTTGTGCTTTGTCCAACAAGTAACTAAAGTTAGTGAAGTCTTGTAACATCTTTCCTTTACGCCTGCTTACATTATCTCTTGTTTATGTTTTACATGCTCTTGCTTGTTTTGCCCTTTTAAAGCGAAAAACATGTATGCAGAAGGAAAGACTAGTTAATCAGAAAGCTTTTCTCTTCTATCACTCGATTACCTAATAGCACCCCTATATTTAGTCTCTTCAAGATCGAGGAATGTGGAAGAGAAATTTGTATCTTATTGATCCTTTTAAAATTCTAGGTCACATGTGGAGGTTGCCAAAGTGCGCAGGGTGCAGCTGTTGGTACGTCATGCCACAGGTTTTACTTGTGTCGTCGCTGGATAACTGCCAAATTTATTAATGTCGTTCTTTTTGTTTTTTTTTTTTCAAGATTTTACTTGTGTCGTCGCTGGATAATAGATACTGCATTTAACCTTTTGTTTACTTCTAATGCAGCTGTGTCATGTGCTGAAAGGGGATTAAAGTCACATTTACTTCTCCGAGGAGAACAACCAGCAACTCTGACGGGTTACAATCTAATTTCAGCATTATATGGAAATGTTAGTTATGTTCCAAGATATCTTGTTCAATGGTGGCCATCATATGTGACAACTTATACGTCAAATAATGTGTTATACATCTTGTCGATATTGCTACATGTCGAATTTTGTACTTTAGGTCTGATTTTCATCCAATTACTCTCTCTTGACTTCAACTTCAAATACTCTTTTTTATTCAAGGCGTAATACATATACCGGCATTCAAACTTCAGTTCACCTTGCAAGTAAGCACTCCAACTTTGAGAGTACACATTTAAACGCCTCAACTTGACCTCAATTAGCAACTAAACGCTCCAACTCATCTCCATTGTGCCCTATGGAAACCCCACTTTGATGTGTCACAAATTTTGGAGGTGTCTACATGATCATTTTGTAAGATAAGAGTCTTCAACTGACATTATGGAGATAAATTGAGGTGTCTAGACGTGCATACTCAAAGTTGGAGGGTTTACTTGGCAATGGAGGTCAAGTTTGAGTGTTTGTTTATATTTTATGCCTTTTTTTACATTCAACTAAATATTATCCAAATGCCTGCTATATCTAGAAAGGCTCCAAATGCCTACTATATCTGCAGACTGCATGTAATCATTCTTGAATTGCACAAAATGAACTGAATATTTAAGGGAGTTTCTTTTTCTCCTTGTTGTCTTATAGATTAGGCAACATACTGAAGGGGGAAGTTGAAATATGTTGAAAGATTGCTCAAGAGGCATGTATTCTTCTTGATCCGGTTTACACTTTGCTGCTTGGGAGTTGGTAGTTGGTCAGGAGGAATGTGCAAAAGTGGTAATGCTTCACACAGGAGGTACACTTGGTATGTTTGGGCTGGCTCAGCATTACAAACCTTACTTCGAAAAATGTTGAAAGATGAATATTGCAGCTAATGCTAGTAAATTTATGTTGTGATATTATTTTAAGGAATAGGACTTGAATCCCATTCGGTTAAACGGGAAGCTGATCTGGGGCTTATATAGCCTTGGCCTGAAACGACCCCAGAAAATGTCCGAAAATGTGCCTCGGAAGTGTCTAGAATTTTAAATTTCATATATCTCAAATGTGTGATATCGAAAATTCGACTTCATATTCTTCTTCAGGGGGTCAAAATTTGGGGAAAAAGGGTCTAACCTCGATTTTAGAGCAACCGTATCAAAATTCGAAAATTCCATGGTGCAATTTCCAGTGAGGTTTGCGCGTCGCTTCCGCGACGCGCACCTGTGTTTTTTTTGGTGACTGTTTTTCCTGCTTTGGTCCAAGACTTCAAGCCTTGGACCTAAAAGTTCCCAAATGTGTTTTTACCTATACTTAGTCATTTTTTACCCTCATATCACCCTAAACATTCCCCAATACTCACTCCAACACTCCATATTTTTCACTCTCGAATTCAAGTCTCAAACCCTAATTCGAGTGAAAATATTTCCACTAAACATAGGTTTTTAGTGATGGATTTGGAGATCAAGAGAGAAAAGAAGAAGAAGGTTATGTATGCCCAATCAAGGATTAGATGGGGAGGCCTTACTCCTGCCCTTTATCGCGAGATGGAAGAAAGCTGAGAAACTTAGAGGCATTAGTGAAGGTAATGTGAATAGTATGTGGGACACACCTGTTTGTTACATCAGAAAGGTAGCTACCAAGGTACTAGGGGTTTCGAGAGGGACCTTTGGTGGACGTCAGGGCGATTGGTGGTGGAATGATGAAGTTCAGGGCAAAGTGAAAGATAAAAAGGTCGCTTACATAGAGTGGTTAGAGTGGAGGGATGAAGATGAAAAACAAACGCTTAAGGTGATCTATAAGACGACTAAGTTAGAAGCAAAGATGGCGGTGACGAATGCTAAGACAACAGTGTTTGAGCGCCTTTATGAGGAGCTAAGTGATAAAAGCGGGGACAAGAGATTATATTGGCTCGCTAAAGAAAGAGAAAGGAAAGCTCGCGACTTGGACCAAGTGAAGTGCATCAAGGATGAGGAGGGTGAGGTGTTGGTGGATGATACTTCCATTAAACTAAGGTGACAAGCTTACTTTCATAAACTCTTAAATGAAAAAGGGAATAGAGATATTGAGCTGGGTAAGTTGGCACACTCCGAAAGCCATCGTGATTTTGGTTATTGCAGCGGTTCAGAGTTGAGGAGGTTAGACGGGCTATTAGTAAGATGAACAGGGGGAGGACGATCTGACCCGATGAGATTCCGGTAGATTTTTGGAAGAACATGATCAAGGATGGCATAGAGTGGTTGACTAGATTGTTCAATGCTATTATGAAGACTGCCAAGATGCGTAATGAATGGAGGAGGAGTGCAATGGTTCCATTGTACAAAAATAAGGGAGATATTCACAACTGTAACAATTACAGGGGTATCAAGTTATTAAGCCACACTATGAAAGTCTGGGAGAGAGTAGTAGAGATGAGGGTGCGAAGAGTAGTGTCTATCTCGGAGAATCAGTTTGGATTCATGCTAGGCCGATCGACTACTGAAGCAATTCATCTTATTCGGCGGTTAGTGGAGAAGTACAGGGAAAGAAAGAAGGACCTTCATATGGCGTTCATTGATCTCGAGAAGGCATATGACAAAGTCTCAAGGGATGTTCTATAGAGGTGTCTAGAGGTGAAAGGTATCCCAATGACATATATCAGGGCTATTAAGGATATCCACGAAGGAGCTAAAACTCGGGTAAGAACGGTAGGAAGAGACTCAGAGTATTTTCCTGTTGAGATGGGACTCCATCAAGGATCTGTGTTGAGTCCTTTCTTGTTTGCCTTGTTGATGGATGAGCTGACGCGATCTATCCTGGAGGAGGTACCATGGTGTATGCTATTTGCAGATGATATAGTACTGATTGATGAGACTCGAACTAAAGTTGATGATAGGTCGGAGGTCTGGAGACACGCCTTGGAGCAGGACGAAAACTGAATACTTGGAGTGCAAATTCAGTGTTGAGAGGGATGAAACAAACTTTGATGTGAGGCTTGCCACTCAACCTATCCCCAAGAGGAAAAACTTTAAGTATCTGGGGTCCATCATCCAGAGTAGTGGCGATATCGACGATGATGTCACACATCGTATTGGGGCAGCATGGACTAAATGGAGTCTTGCCTCTTGAGTATTGTATGACAAGAAGATACCATATAAACTCAAAAGTAATTCTTACAGATTGGTGGTTAGACCATCGTTGTATGGGGTGAAGTGTTGGCCAATTAAAAATGAACATGTTCAGAAGTTGCATGTCGCAGAGATGAGGATGCTAAGATGGATGTGTGGTCACACCAAGAGTGACGAGGTTAGGAATAAGACCATTCAGGAGAAGCTGGAGGTGGCCCCGGTGGCCGATAAGATGAGGGAAGCGAGACTACGATGGTTTGGACATGTGCAGAGTAGGAGTACCGATGCTCATGTTAGGAGGTGCGAGAGGTTGGTTTTGGGAGCTACACGGAGGGGTAGAGGTGGACTGAAGAAGTACTGGGGGGAGATGATCAGACATGATATGACGGAACTTGATCTCACTGAGGACATGACCCTAGATAGAAAGAAGTGGAGGTCGCGAATTAGAGTAAAAGGCTAATCGGTTGGTAGGGTTAGGTGGTTATCTAGTCATGGGATATAATAGGGTAGAGGAGTAGTAGTGTTTTATATCATGTGTTGTCATTATTTTTTGTTTATATGTTAATTGTATCATAATTACGTATTATCATATGCTTAGTGTTATTAGTCGCTTTTTCTATTCTCTTTCCTTTACTTTTTGTCATATCTAGTTTATTCTGCTTATGAGTTTTTGAGATGAGGGTTCCCAAGAAACAACCTCTCTACTTTTATAAGGTAGTGGTAAGGTCTGCGTACATTCTACCCTCCCAGACTCCACTTCTGGGATTCCATTAGATATGTTGTTGTTGTTCTTCTTCAAGCTTCGAGTTTCCATCTCCAATCTTCACCAAGTTCATCTCCAAGCTAAGGTATGTGGGTTTCTTTCATTGGTTTCTTTCACCCATGATACCCAAGCCTTTTTTTACTGAAATTGCATGATTTCAAGTTGATTTACAAATGGGTCTTCCTTATTATGAAATTCACAGCACACTATGTTAAAGCTATGTGAAATTATGACTGTTTTGCTATGTTTTGAGCTATAAATCTTGGATCTTGATGAGGGATTTTGATGTATATTGCTTGAGGATGTTGCAAGGTGTTGATTGATGGTTTTACAATGAATTTTCTTGCATGATTTCATTTCTATATTTCATGGTTTTATACTAACACTAGACATCCTCCAAGTGTTTGATAAAATGTCCGGATATAGTTTCTTGAGGGATTGAAGGTCCAAAGTATGATTTATGATATGATTGATATTATGATGATGAAAGGAGCTTATGTATATGATATAATATATATAAAGTGTTGCATTAGACCATGCCCAATCTAGGGGGACTAAGAGCCCGGATAACCTTGTCGGGGGTTTCGTATCTTGATAACGAGGTGGGGATTTGTACTCATCAACCATGTGAGGGGTTTGTACTTCGCCACAATGGTTATAAGGTGAAATTATCATCAACCATGTGCGGGGTTTGTACCACACCACCAAGGTGATGGGGTGAAACCATCATTAACCAAGGGGTTTGTACTTTGGAAATCTAGCTTGGTCTCTTCTACACATATGATATCTTATGAGTATGAGTTACTTAAACATGTTTTTTTACTTGAGCATTGGTCATCATGCCATATTGGTATATGATGTCTATTGCCTATTGTTATGCACTTTGACTATGGTGTTTATCTCTTGTTGCATTGAATCTTACCTACTTAGTACATTCAGACGTACTAACGCATACTCTTGCCTACATGATATCACCATGTAGGAACCGGTGTCCAAGTTGATCATCCTTCTCCTCCACGTGGCTAGTCCGGTACTACTCAAGCTAGTTGGTGAGTCCTCCACTTCGGGAACCTTAGTTTATGTTTCTCTTATCATGTATTGAGATACTCTTCTTTATTTTCTATTTTGACTATGAGGGTGAGTCCGGTTGCTTTGTCTTGGCCCCCGCTCTTATCTATGTGTTAGAGGTGTTTGTTAAACATATTATGTATCTATGATATGAGCTTTGACTCTTTGTCTCTTAATTATGATATTGTGCAAGCTTTCCCCTTAGCCTCTTTGCCCCTATTCTTACTCTTTATGTCTTTTATATGCTTTTGCGATTAATGCTGTGTAATGACATGTTAAGAGGCTTGTTTAGGGTTCTTTCGGGTTCCCCATTCGTCATGTCACGTCTAGGATCTAGGCTTGGTTCGTGACAAACTTGGTATCAGAGCACTAGGTTGATAGATCCTCGGAGTCCAACACACCGCGTTGATTAGAGTCTTATTCATGGTTGTGAAGCGCGCCATGACTATGATTAAGAGGCTATGAGACATTTTAGGAAATGTTTCCCTTCTTCATGTTCTAAGACGTGCTATAGAGTTGTGGTAAGTTTTTCCCCCCTAGTGATTGTTCTTTGCTATGCTAGATCATGCTAATCACTAGAGGAAGAAGTGCCCAAACTCCTGAGGAGCAATCTACCAATGGTGAGCTCCGAGATGCCCTTACTATGCTTGCGCAAGTTGTAGCCAACTAAGTCAATCAAGGGGCCCAAGCCCCTTATGATACTTCCCCCGGAGCTAAGGCAAGGGACTCCATGAGGATGGATCCTTCGGTGTTTTATGGGTCAAAGGTGGACGAACATCCATAAGAGTTCATTGATGAGATCTATAAGATTTTGAATATCATAGTGTTGGGCCGAATGTAAAGGCGGAGTTGGCGGCGTACCAACTCAAAGGAGTAGCCTAAATACGGTATGATCAATGGAAGAATGAGAAGGGAATTGGTAATGTGGTTCTTTGGGAGGAGTTCAAATTGACTTTCCTTAATCAGTTTTCCCTCTTGAGCTTAAGGAAGCTAAGTTGGTAGAGTTCATGAACTTAAAACAAGGTGCTATGAGTGTGAGGGAGTATGCCCTCAAGTTTAATCAACTTTCAAGTATGCTCCTCATTTGGTGGGCGATCCTAGATCTAAGATGAATAAGTTCGTGATGGGGGTCTCCGACTTGGTGAGTGAAGAATGTCGGTCCGCCATGCTAATTGGTGACATGAACTTGTCTTGGTTGATGACCTATGCCAAACAAATGGAGGAGTAGAAATTGAGGAAGAGAAGGGGGCATGAGACCAAGAGGGCTCGATTTGAGGGTAAATTCCAAAAGGGTGTTAGATTTCGTCAAGGCCAAGGGTCTTCTCATGTTACTAATAGGGGGTTTACCAATGACTTCCCTAGGCCTCAAGGTGTTGGCGGTGTGGTTCCTATTGATGTGTGCTCTAAATATGGAAGGAGTCATTGGAGGCCCATGTTTGAAAGGTTCTAGTGCATGCTTTGAATGTGGGGAGCTTGGTCACAAAAAGGTGGATTGTCCAAGAAATCCGGGCAAGGTATGGGGTGCAAATGCGGTTCTATTGGGTAGGGGTGGTCATCAAGGTGGTGCCCCAAGGCATAATCAATTTTATGCTCTACATGGGAGGCAAGGGGTTGGTGAGGTTCCTGGTGTTGTTACCGGTATGTTGAAAATCTTTGACTTTGATGTATATGCTTTGATTGATCCGGGTGCCACTCTTTCTTTTGTTACCCTCTTGTTGCTAAAAAGTTCCAAGTTGATCCGAGTTGTTGCATGAATCATATGAAGTGACTACTCCTATTGGTGCCTCTATTATTGCTAGGAAAGTTTATAGAAGTTATCCTGTTTGCATTTTGCATAAGTTGCTGCCTTATGATCTTGTTGAACTAGACATGGTTGATATTAATGTCATTCTTGGAATGGATTGGTTGCATGCCTACTATGCTTCTATTGATTGTAGAATTCGTATGGTCAAATGTCAATTCCCTAATGAACCCGCCCTTGAGTGGGAAAGTCAAGATGTGGTGGTTAGGGATTTCATTTCTTGCATTAAAGCTCGTAAGTTGATCTCTAAGGGGTGTCTTTACCATCTTGTGAGGGTTAGGGATGTGGAGTCTAAAGTCCCTTCTATAAAGTCAATTCTGGTTGTAAATGAGTTCCTTGATTTCTTCCCAAATGACCTTCCCGGTGTTCCTCCCGAAAGGAAAGTAGACTTTGGCATAGACCTCCTCTCCAATACTCAACCTATCTCCATTCCCCCTTACCATATGACCCCGGTGGAGTTGAAGGAGTTAAAGGAACAATTGAAAGATTTGTTGGAGAAGGAATTTATTAGACCTAGACAATTACCTGGGGTGCTCCAGTATTGTTTGTGAAAAAGAAGGATAGGTCCCTTAGAATGTGCATTGACTATCGGCAACTCAATAGGATCACCATAAAGAATAGATATCCTCTCCAAGAATTGATGATTTGTTTGACCAATTGCAAGGGGCTAGCTATTTCTCTAAGATTGATCTTCGGTCCAGGTATCATCAAGCGAAGGTGAGGGAGTGTGATATTCCCAAGATGGCCTTCTAGACTAGATATGGGCATTATGAGTTTGTTGTGATGTCTTTTGGGTTGACCAATGCACCGGCCATCTTCATGGACCTTATGAATAG
>JAPFFP010000001.1:3226888-3241827 GCA_026153255.1 Solanum medicagineum
CATGTGACAACATATACGTTAAATAATGTGCTATACATGTTTCAGAGAATGCTTCAGTGATCCGTCTTTTTTCATATGATCATCAAAGGGTCACTCACTTGATGAGCCTCAAATATTGCTACATGTCGAATTTTGTCCTTTTTTCGTGTCAGTTTGTTCCCAAAGAAAAATGCCACCTTATCCATTGCATAATTATCTAAGATAGAACTTACCGTGTTGATTGCATGTGAAGATTTAGCTACTTGTGTGTTTCCTTTATAACTTCAGTTATATATGTCAAAGTATTGCTTCCTGCAGGTGTTGTGCGTCTTGTTGAGTACTTGTCTCAGGACCATCTATTTGGGAAAGATCAGCAATTAAAAATTATTATAGATGCTGGAACAGGAACAACCGCAGTTGGTTTTGGAATTGGAGCAATGTGCTTAGGGTGAGTTTCTTCTATTCCTCCTCGATGCATCACATTATGTCATTATCTGCATCTTTATGATAGCCAATATCTATCAAACTGACAAAACTAATCATTAGGCTCCCATGGGAGGTGACTGCTGTTATGCTTGCTGACACTATTGACGGATACCAGAAAAAGGAGGAAAGTTTAATTTCTGAATTCCATAGATGCTTTACTCTTCAACTCGACGAGCAAGTGCAAACTGGATTGGAACGGGGACTTGTGCACTGGGTCGAACGCAGCTCTCCAAGAAAGTAATTACTCCTGTTACTCTTATTCTTTGATACAAATATAGATCTTGCTTTTTGTTTATTCCCTGTCATCTCATCTTTGAGGCAGTAACACTGATGTTCACCCCGTGAGAAATTCCCAGGTATTTGGTGTTTGGGACAAACATGCATTGTGCAACTGGATATTTTCTTCTCAAACTAACCTCTCCACGTTGATACGCGACTCTTGTTGACAATCAGTAATATTTCAATATTTGCAAATATTGGCTTGTTCATCAGTATTTTGCAAATAATGATCAGTATTTGAAATGCTGGTAAAGTATTTGAAAAACTTGTTTGACAAGTGTTTTAAGTGATGTATGATTTTCTTCTCAAACTAACCTCTCCGCGTTGACAAGTGACTACCTGTTGACAATCAATATTATTTCAATATTTGCAAATATTGGCTTGTTCATCAGTATTTGCAAATACTGAACAACAGTATTTGAAATGCTGGTAAAATATTTGAAAAACCCAGTGATATATGATTTTCACTTACAAATCTTTGACTTTCTTTCACAAGTCAGGTTTTCATTCAATTACTCTTTCTCGACTTCAACTTCAAATACTCTTTTTTTATTCAAGGCGTAATACACAAACTGGCATTCAAACTTCAGTTGACCTTGCAAGTAAGCATTCTAACTTTGAGAGTGCACATCTAGACACGTCAACTTGATCTTAACAGACAACTAAACACTCTAACTCATCTTCACTGTGTCTCGTGGACAACCCATGCTGATGTGACACATAAATTTTGGAAGTGTCTAGATGATCATTTTGTAAGATGGAGTGTTCAACTGACATTATGGAGATGAGTTTTAGGTGCCTAGACGTGCATACTTAAAGTTGGAGGGTTTAGTTGTCAACGAAGGTCAAGTTTGAGTGTTTGTTTATATATTATGCCCTTTTTCACCTTCAACTCACTATTATCCCAATGCCTACCATATCTGCAGACTGCATGTAATCATTCTTGAATTGCACAAAATGGAACTGAATATCTAAGGGAGTTTCGTTTTCTCCTTGTTGTCTTATAGATTTGGCAACATACTGAAGGGGGAAGTTGAAATATGTCAAAAGATTGCTCAAGAAACCGGTATTCTTCTTGATCCTGTTTACACTTTGGCTGCTTGGGAACTGGCAACTGAAGTTGGTCAGGAGGAATGTGCAAAAGTGGTAATGCTTCACACAGGAGGTACACTAGGTATGTTTGGGCTGGCTCAGCGTTACAAATCTTACTTCGAAATGTTGAAAGATGAATATTGCAGTTAATACTAGTAACTTGAGGGATATTATTGTAAGGAATGGGACTTGAATCCCATATCGGTTAAACGGGAAGCTGATGTGGGGGCTTATATAGCCTTGGGCTTTCCTTCTTCAATAGCCAGCATTTGGGGTGCGGTGCTCCTAAGGTTGTATCAATGGTATCAGAGCCTCCCACCATCCTTTGTGCCCACGGTGCCTTGGACGGTGACGCTGGTATAGCAGTGATCGATCTTTAGACTCTTCGACCTCAATAGCTAGCTTTTGGAGTCTTTGGTTCCCCAAATGTTGTATCACTTTAACTATGACCAAATCTTAAATTGAATGTCCAGTTTTTCACCTCTTTTATGGTAAATTACATGATCCAAAGTAGTTATTCAACTTGCTTAGACACAAAATACAAGTGGAACAATCAATTTGGGCATGAGGGTGTTTTGGTTAATGTTTAAGCTGGCCTAGGATTATTCAGTACAACAACGTATCCAGTGTAATTTTGAAATAGTGTTTGGGGAGATAGAGAGTATATGCAGATCTTATTTCACCCCGTGAAGATAGATAGGTTGCTTATGGATGACCTTCGATTTAAGTGCAACAAATCAAAATAGTTACTAAAATGGGCTAATTCTGGTGGTTGGATTTTCTATACATTTGGTAAACTGAAACTGCTTATTCCTATAATGAGAAACTTACTTATATATACCATATCTAGAAAATATTTACCATTTATAGCAATATGATTTTAATACATATATAATTCACGTTTAATACATAACAGAGATTTTTTTATCAAAATATAAGCTTAAGACATTTTAATACACTTATAATACATCTTTATAATTTTAAGACATTTTTTATATATGGCGTAATTCATTTATATTATATGTGTAATTCATTTTCAATATCTAGTGTAGTTTTTTAATCAAAATAATTATAATGCATTTATAATATACTCAATATACAAATATTATATAAAATCAGATTCAATTTTTGTAGGCTCCTCAATATGTATCTGAGCTTCTGCAATAATGTCCACTCAAAGGAAAGGTTATTTACATACATTCAATTTCAAACTTTAAAGCTTTGAGTTTCAACAACTACCTATGTCTCTATCATCTTGCGAAAATTAGGGACGTTGAGTTCAAAATCCTTCCTATAGAGTCAAGTCCATGCGATTAATTTCTTCACGTCAAGTATATTTTTTTTTTTTTGAAAATTTAAAATGACAAGTCTTTATTTATGAAATACAAATTTATGAATTAAAAGTACTATGTCGAATATGAGATACATTTTTTAAGGAGAGTTTGATATTTCAAATCATGATTTGAAATTAAAATTAAAATTTTATTCACATTTTATAAACAAACTATTAGTTCAAATTGTTTTTTTTTTTTTAAAAAAAAACCTTTAAATTTGAACCCCAAACTTTATGTCATTTCAAATTCTTGAAAATGTATGTAAACTTAATATCAATGAGTATTGTACACATATTACACCTAACAAAAGGTCCGATTTACTCGCACAAAAATTACGGGTAGTTTTAAAAAATAATTACTGATTTTAGTGATATTTTTTATTTATTATCATTTATAGCAATACATAGCAAATTTATTATGAATATTTATTTGTAATAAAAGTGAATTGTGCATGCAACACAAATTTATTATAAGTATTTAAAAATATATTTGTGCTTATTTGGTAAGAAACTGATACAATATATATTAAAGTGTGTGATAAATATATTATCTATCAATAAAACTTGTATTATATATGTTTTATAAATAGCTTTTTTATAATATATATTAAAACTATATCATGAATGTTCAATAAAAAAAATTATTATTACTTTAAATGATAAAATCATGATTTGAAATTAAAATTATTATTGCTATAAACTTGACATTTCAAATCATGATTCGAAATTAAGATCTAAGTTTTGTTCACATTTTATAAACAAACTATTATTTCAAATTAAAAAACTTTAAATTTGAACCCCAAACTTTATGTCATTTCAAATTCTTGAAAATGTATGTAAAATTAATATCAATGAGCATACTACACATATTTAAATCTAACAAAAGGTCCCATTTACTCATCCTAACACTCAACTTTTTGTAACGAAAAATAAAATAATAGCAACAATAACATACTCAGTGAAATTTAATAATTGGAGTCTGAAGAGGATAAAATGTACGCAAATTTTACCACCACCTCATAAAAATAGAAAGACTATTCTCGAAAGACCCTCGTCTAAAAAATATTAGGACCCGAACATCTCTTAAAATTGAAGTTTTATAAACAAACTATTATTTCAAATTAAAAAAAAAAAAACTTTAAATTCAAACCCTAAGTCTTAAAAATGTATGTATAAAACTAATATCAATGAATATAGTACACATATTACACCTAACAAAGGTCCCCATTTACTCATCCTAACACTCAACTTTTGTAAGAAAATACCCTCCGTGGACGAACCTTGCGGAGGAACCCTTAGGTTTTCGAGGCATTAGATTCTCACCAATGTTTGCATTACTCAAGCCGACATTCTCGCTTCCGCTTCGTCCACTACTGCTCACGCGGAGGCTTCCCTCTATGGCGGAACGCTCCCCTACCGATGTATTTTTACATCCCACAGCTTCGACAGATCATTTAGCCCTGTGACAATAACATAGTCAATAGAATCCCACAAGAAAAGTCTGAGAGGATAAAATGTATACAAACTTTATCACTTTTTCGAAAGACTTTCATCTAAAAAATATCAGACCCCAAAAAACAAAAGATCCTAGATTTGAAAAGGAACCAAAAATAATATTTTTTTTAAGAAATCATATAATAGTCCAAAGATTTTTATCATGCATTAAATACTTATCTTGGATCCTTCAGTCAGAAACAACAAAGTGGTTGGCTAACTTCCAAAAATGAGCATTGGGTTTATCAACAAGTGGCCAAAATTTCAATTCCTTAGGGCTATGAGTCTAACAAGTAAAGGACAAAACATCAATGTGCTGGCTTCTTTTGTTAACTTCCTTAAAAGTCAGCACTCTCTTTGTTTCAATTTATATGATACGATTTAAATTTTTAAAAAATTAAAATTTTTTAATTTTAATTACAAAGTTTTAAGATATAGGTTTTTAAAAAATAACTTTTCTATCTTAATGAAATAGTAGTAAAGTCTGTGTATAGTTTACCCTCTCAAAACTACAGTTATGTGATTTCACTAGGTATGTTGTTGTCATTGTTATAATTTTGATTACGAATTTAGTTATATAATTTTTTATTTTTTTTAAAAATATTTTATATATTTAGAAACTGCATAGAAAAAATACTATAGTTGCAATGGAAGATTTTATTGTTCGACGCTTGAAATTCAAACTATATGTCATATAAATTGGGATGAAAGGAGTTACTTTTCTTCCATCTGATATTATTAGTAATAGATTTTAGAAAATGGTTTAAATTATTTATTGTATTAAAAGTTCAAAAGAGAATAATTTATTTACAATTTTTGTTTAGTTTTATAGTCGTTTTATAAGAGATTTTTATCTTTATACAACAAAAAAAATCTCCATTTTTACAAATAAGAAAATCGAAGGGGTGTTTCTCTTTTCTTTTTTTTTTTGGAAATAATCAAGAGATCTTATTTTCTCTACTTATAAAAATGAGGTAATTAATGGTGAAGTCAGAATTGTCACTATGGGGGTTCAAAATTTGAAAAAGTAGACATACGAACTAATCGAAAAAGGTTCAACATCTACTATATACATATAAACAATAATTTTAACTATATATAAATAGTATGATTTTTTATCGAAAGAGGTTCAGATGAACCCCATAACAAAAGGATAGCTCCGCCCTTGGAGGTGATGTTAAAATTGTTTAAATTATTAATGAGGAATAAAATAATTAAACCCTTGTTCTAATTAGCATTTCGTTAAAAAAAGTGTGAAGGAAAATCATGATAGATAATTTGAGACGAAAAAAAAAAAAAAAGAATTTATTATGAAGAAAGAGAAGATAAAGACCAAGTTGAATTGCCTTTTCTTCTTGAAAAATTTCCACACTTACCCCTAGTATGAAAACAAATGAAGTGATGTCATTTTTCTCGTCTTTTGTTAGGACATGTTTGGTTTTTAGTGAATTTTCAAGAATATAGTAGTCTTTTAGCCAACCTTGATTCCTTGTCCACTTTAGGTAGTGACAAACATACAGCCAAAAAAGTTGTTCCATAGTCTATACTTACTACCTCAGAGACAGAGGAAAAAGAGCTTGGATTTTGTGGGGGTGGGGGTGGGGTGTTTTTGGATTTATTATTTTGAAAACATCTTATTTGAACATATTGTCAAAGCAAAGACCATGGCATGGTTTTCATCCAGTAGTCTATCTGTTATTTTTATCTTCTAGTGATTGGAATTTTTAAAAATTTTCTTTTACAAGAAGATGATATTTGAGAGACAAAAGGGGGTGGTTGGGATATCCTCCGATGTGGCCAGTGATTTGGGCTTGACACTTTTATGTTGGAGTTAGGTTTCACGTTCGAAACTCTTGTCAGCAAAAGTAAGGAATTTGCTTTTTGAATTGAGCTTGTCGCATTGTGCTTGCCTAGTGCGAGTTACCTTTCCTATGTTATTGTATAGGAGCGAAGATTTACCGTATGTGCACCTTAAAAGATAAAGATTGCGAGTTCCCCTTGTCATAAAAAGGAGAGGGTGGGGGGATGAATTATGTGTTGGAATGGGATATAATATTAAATAAGTAAAAGTATGATTTACTTAATGAGTATTATTATTAAATAAACACATAATTTAACATAATATCAAGATTGGATAAATATAGTAACTTCAAATTTTACCATCGCCCAAAAGTTAAAAAATATATTTTTACTTATTAAAAAAATATAGACATATTAAAAAATATACTTAAGTGATTATACTCCTCCTAATAATTTGAACTTCTTGATGTAAGATATTTCATTTATAAGCATTTAAAAATAAAATAAATATAGATAAGTACAAAAGAAAGTTATTGATGTATTTTTTTACTATTTAAATTTTTAAATAAAATAGCCACATAAATATAAAATAACTTTGTATATAAATAATTTTAAGTGCAATGTTATAAGTTTATAATCATAACCAACAACTTCATTTGAATCTCCTCTTCACAATGTGGAAAAAAATAAGAGGAGAAAAACAACTTAAATATTTCCTAAAAGTAGAGAAAGAGATAAGTTTAATAAAAGTGCACATAAATTATTAATAATATTTTTCACGAGTTTTATATCTTAATATTTAGGGAAAATGCACGAGTACCTCTAAACTATAATCAAAATTTTAAAGATACACTTAAATTTTAATTTGGTCCTATTACCTCCCAGAGCTTATTTTTTTCGTAATTTAATGCTCCTTCTTTGCCTACGTGGCATGTGGGGTCCGTTCGTGTATTACACACAAAAACTTAAGCGTGTGGTTAAGAATAAATAAGGTGCATTAAATTACGAAAAAATAGGTTCAGGGGGGTAATAGGACCAAGTAAAAGTTTAAGTGTGTCTCTTGGATTTTGGTTATTGTCTGGGGGTAGTTGTACATTTTAAATTACAATTTTTACTAACTCAAAATATTTATCTAAAGTTTGCTTATAAAAAAATAAGTCACAAACTTAAAAATAATAATTATTTTGTATCTCCAAATTTTATTATATAATCTGATTTATTAGTTTTAGGGATATGTTCGAGCTAAAAAAAATGTCAGTGTGTATTTTTAGATCAAAAAAATTAACGGAGAAAATTTGAGAGTCATATGTCACGACCCGCTACTTGACTTCAAGTAAGAAACTTCGATCTTTTAGTTTTTTTTCTTTCAAAACTCGATTAAAATGTTTATATTGCATACATATATAACAAAATAAAAAATAATACTCATTTTTTCAACTGTGCAGTTGTGCAATATCTGTGCAAAATGTGTTCATGTAAGGGGGCCAAATCTTTGATATATTTTTATACCAATTATATTCATTTAGATGATTTTTTTTAAATTGTATTATAGAGATCATTCAAAATATTAATTTGTTAATATTAATAACCAAAATTCCAAAGACACACTTAAACTTTTACTTAGTCCTATTACCTCCCTGAACTTATTTTTTTAGTAATTTAATGCCCCTTCTTTGCCTGCATGGCATGTGGGAGCCGCGTGTGTACCACACACAATATAATTTAGCTGGTTAGGCATGTTAAATACACAAATAGGGGGTATTTAGTTACGAATAAAATAAGTTTAGGGGGTAATAGGACTAATTTAAAGTTTACGTGTGTCTCTAAAATTTTGGTTATAGTTTGAGAAGTACTTGTGCAATTTCCCTAATATTTATCATTTCATACTAGGTATCTCCTTTATTATTCTTTTTATACTATCAAATATATTTGGATGATGTTGAGTTGATCTAAACACACTTATTATCAACTAAGAATAATATTTGACCCAATCAGTATTGAAGGGTATTTTAATAGCCAGTAATATCGTCACAAAAAAAAAAAAAGAGAGAGAGTAACATTTTAGGTAAATAATAAATAAAATAATAAATATTTGATATATGAAATTAGTGAAAATATAGTAGTTTAAAGTAATGTTGGTTATTTCACTCAAAATAAAAACATCGAGGCATACATCAAGAATATAACCTAGTGATCAATAACGTGAATTGAATATTATGAAGCCTCAAGTTGAATTTTCAACACATAAAAATACTAGGTGCTTTTTGTCATCTGTTTTAGCCTTATAAATAGAGTTAACTGATACTTATTGCAAATAATGAAAGATGTCTGATACTTATTGCAAATGAAAGATGACAAGTATCACGTAAAACTAATCATAATACATACAAATTGACTTGAAAGGAGATAAGTGAAAACATATATATCATGTGAAACTAACAAAGTTACCTGATACTTATTGCAATTGAAAGATGATAAATATCACATAAAACGAATTATAGTATACACGAACTGACTCAGGCGGAGATATGTGAAAAGCACAAATATCACGTGAAACTAATAAAATTACTTGATAGTTGTTGCAAATGAAAGATGATAAATATCACATAAAACTAATCACAATATACACGAACTGACTCAGCAGAGATACATGAAAATTCAAATATCACGTGAAACTAACAAAATTACGTGATGCTTGTTGCAAATGAAAGATGACAAATATCACATAAAACTAACCACAGTATACACGAACTGACTCAGACGGAGATACGTGAAAACACAAATATCATGTGAAACTAACAAAGTTATCCGATACTTATTGCAAATGAAAGATGACAAGTATCACGTGAAACTAATAAAGTTACTTGATACTTGTTGCAGATGAAAGATGACAAATATCAAGTAAAACTAACCACAGTATATACGAACCGACTCAAAAGGAGATAAGTGAAAACATGAATATCACCTGAAACTAACAAAGTTACCTGATACTTTGCAAACGAAAAATGACAGATATCACATAAAATTAACAACAATATACATGGACTTGAAAGAAGATAAACGAAAACACAAATATCATGTTTAACTAAC
This sequence comes from Solanum medicagineum, assembly GCA_026153255.1. Classification (NCBI taxonomy): domain Eukaryota; kingdom Viridiplantae; phylum Streptophyta; class Magnoliopsida; order Solanales; family Solanaceae; genus Solanum; species Solanum medicagineum. The sequence continues at coordinate 3,236,442 of JAPFFP010000001.1, forward strand.
AAAGTTATTGCAGATAAAAGATGATAAATATCACATAAAATTAAGTGTAATACGTACGAGCTCACTCAGACATCACGGTGATTAAAAAAAACAACAAAACTAAGACACCTAGAAGGAGAGAAGTGAAATCACATAAAGCCCAAAAAAAAAAGAAAAAAAAGAGGGCTCTGTTTTTCACAAAGGAAATTCCATATTCCTGTGAAAATAACCAAAACACAAAAACAAAACTAAAAACACTACCGACAAAAATTAACCCCACGCTTTGTCGACAACAAAACAAGAATATGATCACACTTTTTTTAACTTGAACCCAATCCCTCCTTATAATATTATATTTCACCAAGAAATTTTATACAAAGAGAATCCAGAAAATCTTGAAACTTAGTTCTTACCAAAAAAAAATTCTATTAAACCAAGAACTTCTTGTTGTGCTTTTTGTGGGTTTTTGATGAATTGAATAACCCAGAAAGGAATTCCTAGTTCTTTGTCTTGTTGGTGAGTTCTTGCTAAATTTGTGGTTTTTGGTACTTGTGCTCTGTTTTTTTTTTTTTGCCTTTGCTGAACTTTTTGGGGCAATTCTTGTTTTGATATTTGTGGGTTTTTGATGAATTGAACAACCCAGAAAGGGATTCTTGGTTCTTTGTCTTGTTTTTGAGTTCTTGCCAAATTTGTTTTTTTGGGAATTGTGCTTTCTTGGAAGTTTAAAGTCATTGCATTTGTCCAGTTCACCAAGTTCTTGTTTTTTTGTTTTTGGGAAAGAAAATTTGTATCTTGATTTCAAGAATCTTTTGTTCTTTTTGTTGTAGTTTTGGGTGTGTGAAAATGTTACAAGATGATGGTTCGTCATCAGTGACTTCATCATCACCACTTCAAAATTTCCCAATGATGTCACATTCACCAAGTTTTGGTGGTTCACCATACCAATGGCTCAAAGATTTGAAATCTGAGGATAGAGGTTTATACCTAATTCACCTTTTGCTCACTTGTGCTAATCATGTATCTGCTGGAAATCTAGAAAATGCTAACATTGCACTTGATCAAATTTCCCATCTTGCATCTCCTAATGGAGATACAATGCAGCGAATCGCCTCGTACTTTGCCGAGGCGCTTGCTGATAGGATTTTGAGGTCTTGGAATGGGATTTATAAGGCGTTGAATTCGACTAAGTTGAGGGTGGTGTCTGAGGACATTCTTGTGAAGAAGATGTTTTTCGAGTACTTTCCGTTCTTGAAAGTAGCTTCTGTGATCACGAATCAAGCGATCATAGAAGCTATGGAAGGAGAAAAAGTGGTACATATAGTTGATCTTAATGCTTCCGAGCCCTTGCAGTGGCGTGCGCTCCTTCAGGATTTGAGCGCACGCCCCGAAGGACCCCCGCATTTGAGGATCACGGGGGTCCATCAACAAAAACAAGTGTTGGAACAAATAGCTCATGTTCTAACAGAAGAAGCTGAAAAACTTGATGTCCCTTTTCAGTTTCATCAAGTAGTTAGTAGATTAGAGAATCTTGATATCGAAAAACTACGAGTTAAAACCGGAGAGGCTTTAGCTATTAGTTCAGTCATGCAATTGCATACTCTTCTTGCTCATGAGGATGAGCCCCCTAAAAAGTCCCCTTTGGCTTTCAAGCATTTGAATGGCCTTCACTTGCAAAGAGCAATACTAAACCAAAATACTTTAGGGGATTTGCTCGAAAAGGAGACGACTAATGTTTTTAGTCCAGGGAATGAATCAGCATCCTCATCTCCGCTATCTTCGACTGCATCAACAAAGATGGACGGATTCCTCCACTCATTGTGGGGGTTGTCACCAAAGGTCATGGTGGTTACAGAACAAGACTCGAATCACAATGGGACAACCCTTATGGAAAGGCTATCCGAGTCATTGTATTTCTATGCTGCATTGTTCGATTGTCTTGAATTCACACTGCAGAGGACATCGTTAGAGAGATTAAAGGTGGAGAAAATGCTGTTTGGCGAGGAGATTAAGAACATTGTAGCGTGTGAGGGAGGCGAACGGAAGGAGAGGCATGAAAAACTGGATAAATGGTTTCAAAGATTCGATGGAGCTGGTTTTACGAACGTGCCTTTGAGTTACTACGCGATGTTGCAGGCAAGGAGATTGCTACAGAGTTACAGCTGTGAAGGGTACAAGATCAAAGAGGAGAGTGGGAGCGTGGTGATCTGCTGGCATGATCGCGCGCTTTTCTCAGTTTCAGCTTGGAGATGTAGGAGGTGAAAATTTAGACAAGTAACAAAGGGATTTTAGTTCCCTAATTCCCTTTTCCTTTTGGTAATGAACTTTGTAGGAAGGTACTTTTTATGTAATGTGAAAACTTAACTTACATGGAGATTGTAATCTTAACTAATTGCCCTATCTTGAGGATGTAAGGGTGGTGACTCTTTTCATTTTGTTGTACAAAGTTCATAATTTTGTGCATGATTTTAGTTCCATAAGGTAAGAATTACTCATCAAATGATTTTCATTATTAGATCTCAGATAGAGATAATTGTTAAAAACACATCTGAACTTCTCCATTTTATAAATTTCACACTTCAATTACCCTTCGTTCTGTTTTCCTACCTGAACTATCATTCGTTGTTTCATTTTTCTACGTGAAGTAGCACCATTCGTGTTTAAAACATGTTTAGTTGGTCTAACCAGTTGGAAGGTTTGTTTTTCAATATATAGATGGTAATAGTTTAGGTATTAAAAGGAAATAACTGATAGTTTTGAATGTAAAATGTATAAAAATGATAGTTCAAATGCGTTTCTGACCATTAACGCTCTCAAATATGAACATTCTAATGGTTTGTGACGGAGTAACTATAAGGACACATATCGATAAATGTTTGTATAAATCTTAATGATTTCATGGATATTTTACTTGGAATACGCGATGATTAACATATACCTAATCTTTAAAATTATTTTGCATGTCTAGCTACTTTAGAACAACTATAGGCGTATTGTGTCCAGGGGCGGAGCTACATTCGCCCAAGGGTAGTCAGATCCACCCTTCGTTGAATTTTTTTTTTAATATATAGGTTAAATATTGATATTTTGATATATTTATTAATCATGGAACACCCTTGATATAAAAATTACCCATCGATACCCTTGATAAAAAAATCACCCATCGATATTCTAAAAGTATAAACATCTTTGACGAAAATGCTGACTCCATCACTGATGTTGGGTGAAGTTAGATCGGACAATATCTAAATTTCATCACTCACTATGAATATGACTTAAATTATAGTGTTAGTATATATATATCTTTAAATTCTTAAAAAAATGTATGGTAATAAAAGGAATCATTGTATAGAATGCTTAAGAAGTTAACAAAGGAAAATTTGTTGAAACTTAGGATTTGGTCTAGTATATACTTTATCTTATAACAAGATGAAAGGGACAATTTCTTCATGTCGATATTAATTATGTCATGTTTTCAGACATAGTAGACACTATGTCTAAAGTATTTAAAGTCCTTTTGTCTTTTTATTAAAGAGTTAATATACATATATATATATATAATAAAGTAATTAGTTTATAAATAAATATAATTAAGTTATTATTTGTATAAAAAAGTCAAAAATCGTAAAATTATATACTCCCTCCGTCTCAATATAACTGAATTTTTAGAGTATTTTTTAGTGTTCAAAATATTTGAAATTGTTCAAACTTCAAGGTAGATGTTTGAAAGTTTTTCCAATATTACCCTTCCCTTTAGAAAAATAGAGCATTACGTAAATCTTGAAAATTAATGTGTGGTTGTTGGAAAAATGGATGTTGGAACTCTAAGAGCCATCTTAACTTCTACTACCATTATTAATTCATATTTTAAATCTTTATTAATTAATAACTTAAGAATAAACAAAAGGGCAGTAATGAAAAATTTGATTAAAATTTTGTCTTAAAATATATTTCTTAATTTGTGTGCATTATTTTAAAAATTCAGTTAATATGGGATAGAGGGAGTACTGACTATTCAATATTGCTTGCCAAAAGTCAGAAAGTATACATTGATTATACAATATATATAAGTTATATACACTGAGTATACATTATGATACACCTAAAAAGTTGAATGTAGTTCAACTACACTGACTATACATAAAGTTTATACTAATTATTCAATCTCCATCAACTCAAAATCACCTTTAAACAGACTTAAATGTTAAATATAAAATCCTCTCAATGTTTTGAGTCTTTTAATATCTAATTTATTCAAAACAACGTTTGTGGTATGTCAATTTTTTTTTAAAAAAAATAGCCAATTTCAATAACTTGAAAATTTGACTAAATTTTGTGGCCATTTTGTATAACTAGTCCTAGATTAAATGCAGCAAAACAGGGATACATTTGGCCAAGTGCACACATATTTGATTTGGACCACCATTTAAGGTATATTCTCAATGCATAAAATTTATAAGTCTACCCCGTTTAAGTAATTTTAAACATGCAATATCTAAAATTTTATGTGAATGAAGTTAAGTTATTTTTACTCAAATTTATGACTGAAGTTTCATCACTTTTGTATGGACAGAATAAAATCGAGCGAAAGAGTAAATGTATTCAGATACATGTCAATCACACTAAATAATAATGACTGAATATAATCAAACTGAAAATCGCATCAAATCAAATACGAGGAAAAAAAATTCGACTATACTCGAGTTGATTTGGTTTTAACTTTAATTTACTCTGATATACTTTATAAATATTTCTTAAACTTTTTTATATTTTTTATCTTTTTAAAATGTTATATTAAGTTTGACTTAAAATTTTGAATGGTTCAAGAAAGATTATAGTCCATAGATATTATGGATCACACTAGGATACAATGCATTTTAAATATATTACATCGAATTTGACAAGTATATATCTAGCATAGATGTATTTGAGTGCGTACACCAGGGACATTTATATGGCAAAGTAAATGTTGCACGAAAGGTAATTTCAAAATTTAAATGAAAGCATGTAACTAGGTCCTAAATTAGTGAAATTATATCATTTGTTCGTTCTAAGAATAATACTGAATAAAGTGTAATAAGTTTTTTACTAAATTTTTCGTTACTCATATCAATATTCTCTCTTATGATATCTCTAGATCTTATCCCCCAAAACCTTCTCCAAATAGAACATTCCGCTATTATCACTTGAAAAAAATACTTTTAAAATCTCGTGAATCATTGAGTGATAATGTTAGAATTAGTAATGTTGAGAATACTCGAAGTGTAGTTAGAAGGACATTATGCCCCAGTAGGATATTTCAATTTCAAGGGCATTATAGTAAAACCACATATTCAAAACACAACTACCACCACAAGTATTCTCAATCCCCCCTTCCCAACTCCCCCGCCCCGTACCCTCTCCCCACTTC
>JAPFFP010000001.1:3246139-3282246 GCA_026153255.1 Solanum medicagineum
CTGCGTACATTTTACCCTCCCCAGACCCCACTTGTGGGATTACACTGGGTATGTTGTTGTTGTTGTTGTTGTTGTAGTACACTATTCTTGTACAAATATCCAAGTTGTAGGTTTCACTGATTCATGTGAGACGAAAAATATGGATTTGTGAAGGATAGCTTAGTGGAAATAGACAATCAACTCCGTCTGTGAGGTTAAAGTTTCGAGTCACCAAAGAGAAAAAGTGGGAAGGCCACTATTCACCCCTCTAACCTTGCTGGGGAAAGGTAGGATTTACCATATATATAAATGGGATGACATTTGGATTTAGGGGTTACACGGAAGAGTAGAGGACGACCGAAGAAGTATTGGGGGAGGTGATCAGACAAGATATGGCGAAACTTTATCTCACCGAGGAAATGACCTTAGATAGAAAGGAGTGGAGGTCGTATACTAGGGTAGAAGGCTAATAGGCTAGTAGGTGTAGGTTGATGTATGGCCTTGTGATATAGTAGGTTAGTAGGAGTAGTCATGTCTTTATATCCTGTGTTGTCATTATTCATCTTATATTTGTTATTTTTATCATATTTACATATTATCATTTGCTTTTCATTATTAGCCATTTTCCTTTTTTCTTTTTTTTCTTTTCTTTTTCCTTTTTTTCCATATATAGTATCTTCTGCTTATGGGGCTTGATTTTTCAGACGAGGGTTTCCCGGAAACAACCTCTCTATCTCTATGAGATAGTGGTAAGGTCTGCGTGCATTTTACCCTCCCAAAACCTCACTTGTGAGATTCCACTAGGTATGTTGTTATTGTTGTATAAATGGGATGACATATATATTAGTTAAATTGCTATATCTGAATAGACTGACATAGTATGTTGTTAGATGGTAGCATCTTACTATATAATGAAGAATTAATGAGCATTAATCCAAGATAAAGTTCTTTGTATGATAAATTTCATCAGAACTTCTTGTATCTGCTCAAAAAGCATAATGTGTCAAACAATTAAGGCTGGATATGATTGCATTTTGAGATTCACTTCAACTTTTTGTGTTATGTGAATGATGCAGGACAGCTAGTTGTAGCATCATTACTCAACCGGAATGTCAAACTGCGTCTCATTCTTCGAGACCCTGAGAAAGCAACTACTCTATTTGGCGAGCACGATGAGGAAAAGCTGCAGGTTTGACTCATTCTTATGTGGCTGTCCCAAACTAGCCACCCTGGGCCCAATTCGCTGGGGAGTATGTTGCTTGGACTCTTCAAAAATGTCAAGGGTGTGTGTCGGATTCGCCAAAAGTAGTGTATTTTCGGAGAATCTGACATGGGTGTGGCATTGAAAGTGAAGAGTCCGTGTAACTTAGGCTAGGAAAGGTATATGCTTTGTTTGAAGAGGATATCTCAAACTTTATATTGTTTTGAAACTTGATAGGTATGGAAAGGTGACACACGGAGTCCTTCAGGCATAGATCCATCCGTATTTGAGGTTTGTTCATCACATCTAGAGCCTTTCTAGGACTTTCCTGGAAAGTTTAAATGGCTTAATAACTTTCTCAAATTGCTGCTGGGCTGTGCACGACTGACCTTTCAGGGTGTAACTCATGTTATTTGCTGCACCGGGACCACTGCTTTTCCGTCTAGGCGGTGGGATGGAGATAACACTCCAGAAAGAGTAGGTTAGAATCTTTCTAGTGTGATGTCTATATTTATATGGTGGTTCATATAACCATGTTGCAATGTTTAATTAAGAATGAATATAGAAATAAGGCGAAGGAACCCAAAGATAGAAATCTAATCTAATATTTTGCTAAAACTAAGCCACTAAAAGATTTTTCTATGTGCTATTTACTTTTATGTATTTGACTAAGCTGCGCGGGCTCTTCACTTTCAATGCCACACCCATGTCGGATTCTCCAAAATACACTACTTTTGGAGAATCCGACACGCACGCGCTGACACTTCTGAAGAGTTTGAACAACATAGGTATTTGATGTATGTGCTTTGGAGTGACAGGAAAGTCACACTCATCTTTATCTCTAGTAATTGTTGTCTGGTAATCTATGATCATTACATGGATTACAATACAACGGTCGGATTGGTGTATAATTAACTTCACAATATACGTATGAGTTTCTCGAGACTACGTATAAGGACTGCACTGTGTGTGTTTTTAATATGTTCATAAACACAATAGGTTCATTAACATGTGTTTACATTGTTCTTTTTGTCTTTGTTGTGTCTCTTTTATAAGCTAAAAGCAATTTTGATGAGGTACTTTTCAGTATTTTTCTGTTCTAAAATCTACTTTCTAAGTTTTAGTGTAGTCGTAGTCCGTCTCAATGACATATATGCATTTATTTGTGTAGATTGGGATGGAGTGAGAAACCTTGTATCAGCATTGCCTAAGTCACTAAAAAGAATTGTTCTTGTTTCATCAATTGGCGTCACAAAGTTCAATGAGTTGCCTTGGAGGTAAAATAACACTTATATTTCGAGTTCCTCAAATGATTTATCAATTCATATAAATTTCTTGTTGATGTTGCCTTTGGTGTGTGGATCTGAAAAACCAGGAATATGGAGTAATGATTGGGCACTGTTAACTTCTTTTTTCAACTAAGAATCCGTATTAACTTTTTAAATTCTTGCGATGAACTGAGTTTTCGTCGTGAGAAGGAAAGATGAAGTATTGGAGAATTTATGTATGTCAGGCTAGTCATACACCTTTCAGAAACATATATCAGTTACACACGTTTAGTCATTTCTCTAATATGGGCATCTAAAGTGACTATATTTGATCCTTGAGAAGCAAAATGAGACCAAAGATACATAGAATGACAAGTAGATTTTTGTTCTTTTACTCTCTTGTAATGTTTATCCTGTATTGTCATTATCCGTCTTATATAAGTTAAATTTATCGTATTACATATTATCATGTGTTTTTCGTTATTAGTCATTCTTCCCTTTTTCTTTTTCTTTTCTTTTTCCCTTTTTTCCATATCTAGTTTATTCTGCTTAGGGATTTTGAGACGAGGGTTTCAGGAAACAACCCTCTACCTCTGTGAGGTAGTGGTAAGGTCTGCGTACATTTTATCCGACCCCACTTGTGAGATTTCACTGGGTATGTTGTTGTTGTTGTACTCTCTTGTAATGTTGTTTCCAACTTTTGTTTTGTAGCATCATGAACCTTTTTGGTGTTCTCAAGTATAAGAAGATGGGAGAGGATTTTGTTCGAAATTCTGGTCTTCCGTACACCATAATCAGGTAGTCGAACTATTTTGGTGTGTTCAACTGGCTACATGTTAATCGTTTATCTTCAATAATTTTTACACTGTCAGGAAAGATATACAAGTAATTGTCTATAATAAATAGAATTTGTTACCTAGAAATAGAGTAGATAGCATGCTATGACAGCTTGCACTGATTGTTTTACATTGTTAGTGTATATAAGTTAAATTGACATGTTAAATATCTCATATTTCTTTTGCGTGACTTGAATATCGAAAAGATACTGCTTTGGCTTATCCATCTGTTTGAAATTACAGGGCTGGTAGATTAACAGACGGACCATACACATCCTATGATTTGAACACACTGTTACAAGCTACTGCTGGTGAACGCCGTGCAGTTTTGATAGGTCAAGGTATCTAATCTTTTAGTTCTCATGTAAGTAATGTGTAATGAATGAGCTAAGGAGATTTGGTTGACAAATTACAACATTTTTTCCTTCTGTCCTCGTTACGCTGAACTCTTGACAATCCAAAGATGTTTGATATACATCTTGAATATAATGAGCACTGTGACACATTTCACAAGCTGCGTAACCGATTCAAAATTCAGAAAGTTATTCTCAAGATGAAGTAAATTTTGCTAGATTCATTCAATGTAAGGAAGCTTTTTGTGTAATCTGTTTGAAAGCAATCTTGACTTTTTTCCTCCTTCGCGACCTATTAACTTTTTACTGTATTTATTTGTTTTTGCATACTTCTAGGGGATAAACTTGTTGGAGAAGTTAGTAGGCTTGTAGTTGCGGAAGCTTGCATACAGGCACTGGATATAGACTTCACAGAAGGACAAACTTATGAAATAAACTCTATTCCGGTAATTATCTTGAGCTATTACATATAGCTCTTATCGTGTTTACATACTATCATTTGCTTTTCATTATTAGTCGTTTTCCTTTTTCTCCTTTTCTGTTCCTTTTTTTCATATCTACTATCTTCTGCTTATGGGGCTCGATTCTTAGACAAGGGTTTTCCGGAAACAACCTCTCTATCTATTGAGGTAGTGGTAAGGTCTGCATACATTTTACCCTCCCCAGACCCCACTTGTGGGATTCCACTGGGTATGTTGTTAATGGACTTAAAAAGGTTTTACATGAGGCTTTAGATAATTGAACGCGGAAGAGCTAATGAGGAGGAATCATAGCCAGGTTCTTTTTTGAGTATACCTGCAACCTATCTCATATTTGGTGTCCCTCGATCACAAACTAGAACTCTTCTTAAATAAAGTAAAGAAAGAATTTTGGGTCTGGTTCAAATTATGCCCATAACAATCAAAATAGCATAATCCAAAATGTAATGATAATACTTTAGTTTTATGTTTGATTATACTCGATACCTAAGTTGCTCGGAGCCCATCGATGTTGACACAGCATGGGGGTTGGATCTTTACTGGATATGGATGGAGAAATTCGGGAGAAATATGATTATTTCTATAATCAAAACAAAAGCTAAGGCTAAATTGAAGAAAATTGAATATCTTGTAAATAGAAATTTCTAGGTAAGTTCTTTTCTTTACATCTCCTTGTGGCATTCTCCTCTTGATCAGTATTTTCTTCTTGGAATACCTTGTAAGTTTTCCAATATTTTTTAGTCAGAACTCTGCATCCCTATCCGTACTTGGATCCATACCCTCGAATCTTAAAGTTTAGATCAGGAAGGATCTAACCTCTAGATCCGCACCCCTATCGAGCAACTTAAATGGACGCTCATTCAGGTGTTCTGCAGACAGCAAATTTCTGGATCATTACTTCTTTCCACTGAACCATGAAATAATAATGCAGGGTGATGGACCAGGAACAGATACACAGAAGTGGCAGGAGTTATTTAGAGCTTCTCACAACAAGTAACAACTACATTTCTTATACAGATTATCAAAGGAAGCTCTGAATTTATATTTACACATACACCGAACTGTAAGTCGCTAAACAATTCTATACGCAACGATTTGTTTGATCAGTTATTATGTCAATATAGATAGCTGGTTGTGCAAAGTTTGTTTCTTCGTACAAACTCTGAGGTGTTGGTATTAATTTATGCTGGATTGCTCCACACATAGTCCCCCGAACCACATTTTCTAAACGAACCAAAGCCAATCCGAATTGATCTTGTAAAAGAACTGCTACAGAACGACTATGTTTATTTTTCAAATGATTCAGATCGTCAAGTGCACCTATTCCAAATCTCAGTACAATCAAATGATTGGCAGCTGCCAATATATGGTAACAAAATCTTCCTACAAGTGGACACCAAGTCACGTCTATTCAAAAAGGGCTATACCTCTGCCTGGACAAACAGGACTTTAAGGCACTCGCAACGTCAGCTCCAGGTTTGGGGCGGCCCATCTGATTAGTTTAGCTATCATGTAGAGAAGGCCCGCATACTTCTTCGTTCTTCTACTTAATTCAGTCACAGTTATCATATATCTGAATCTCCATATTGTATTCATGATGACTCTCATTGTTAGCATCTAAAAGCATTCTTTAAACAATTTCTAGTGGATGTCAAATTCCCTCAGTGTTTGTGATCATTGGAGTCCCAAAACGGTGGGATATGGGTACTTGGTCTCGTTATATGATCTTGGGCAATCCCCTGTCATGAGCTAGCTTTTGAGGTTGAGTTAGACCCAAGTTCCATTTCTTCTATCGAGTGGGTTGAAACTAATGAACCCTTAGCGAGCTGCAATTTTCGCCAGCTAGAATACTTCACAGTGAAAAGAATGATAAGTTTCATGCCATCCTGCATTTAACCAAGTTGTGCCTGCTTACCTTTATAGGTGTGAAATCATGTTGAGTGAAGGTGTTCAAAAGGAACGAGGTAGATCTAAAATCACATTGACTTATATTCTCATAGAATCCATGCATATGCAGCAGAAAACTTCAATATTGTACTGTGATTTCCTTGACTGGGAACGATATAAACAGCAAAGATTCGTATATCCTACAACTTATTTGGGATCAAAGGCTACATTGTTTTTTACCGTCTTTTTTGGGGACACGTTTTTACCATGCCAACGGATATGTTGCAGCTTTATGTGTATTTTCTGTAATGAGATTTGGTTCTTTATTGAAACGTTGAGTTCTCTGATGTCAAAACCACTGCCTGAACTCTACAGTGCTTTATTTTCAACAGGTGAGATATTTGTATGTAGTAGATAGAGTACAGTAAGGAACGAGCCTACAGACTAAAGATCGATGATCCTTGTTGCTGGTATCTGGTTCAATCATGTAACATATTTTGTAAGTTAGATTCCTTGTATAAACTTTTTTTTGTCAAAGTTTATAAGCTCTATCAGATTATGTGTTGTATGTCTGCTAAAACAAAAAATGAAGTGTGTGCATTTTTGCCCACTTTTTGTAACATTTGGTCTACACTTGTCACAAGTTTTCTCAACTTGTTGTATTGGCATGAAGATATGCATTTCCTTCACAATCATTCTACCCGTTCGGTCTAACGTGTCAACATCAGTTCCTGTGGTTAGCGAGTTTTATGATGTGTTTCCTATTGATTTACCTGGCGTTCCTCCTGATTCTGAGTCGCTAGTTCAAGCATTGCTCGGAGATAGGGTCAAGAAGTACTATACATAGCTGTCCTTGCCTTTTCTTAACGAGGTATGATTCAGCCAAGAACAAACAAAATCGGCTCATCAAAGCATGAACCCAAGCTAAGAGCAAGAAAATTCAGTTAAGGTATGGAAAAAGCTCTTAAAGCCGCTAAATTAAGAGTTCAATAAGGAACCTTGGCATTGCTGGTAAAGTTATTGCCATTTGACCTGAAGGTCATGGATTAGAACCGTAGAAACAACCTCTTGCAAAAATGCATGATTAGGTGCATTCAAGAAAAGAACCTTGGCATAACTTGTAAAGTTGCCTTCGTGTAACCTAGACGTCACAGATTCAAGCTGTGAAAACAATCTCTTGCAAAATTGCAGAATAATGCTATGTATAATAGATCATTGTGTTCCCATCCTTTCGCGCATAGTTTGTGCACCGAACAGTCCTTTTTTACAATAGATGTTACATCCTGATGAAATATTTTTGTTTCAATTTTCCACTGGAAGTGGAAATGCACTTCCAAGCTTATTGCCATCTAAAGGGAGATCCATCTTGATAACGAAATCCACAAAGAAATTAAAACAACAACATACCCAGTTAAATCCCACAAGTGGGGTCTGTCGAGGGTAGATTGTACGCAGATCTTACCGCTACCTCATAGAAGTAGAGAGGCTGTTTCCTAAAACCCCCGGCTCAAAACCCATACGCAGAAAGAACTAGATATGACAAATTGAATTGTAGGGAGTGAAACGAAACAGCAGGTGTGGCTAACAACGAAAACCTCATTACAGTAAGTAAATATGCTAAGGCCAACACATATATGCTAGATAATGGAAATAAAAGGAATAATAATAGAGCAACAGACAAATACTACTACTAGTGCTACTAATAATAAGAGAAAGACGAAGATGAAGAGCAACAACTTAGCCTATTACTCTAATCCGCGACCTCCACTCCTTTCTATCTAAGGTCATAATAATGAATTCTGCATATAATTGATAGCAGTTACAATATCCAAACCTGTTAGGGTAAATGTTACTAAATTATAAATTTGGTATGTTTTGAAAGCAAGGGAACATATAATTTGCTGCACAAGATAGGGATAAAATCTGCATATGCAACCAACCTCTCAAAACTTCACTTGTGGGATTATACCGAGTATGTAATCATTGTTATTGATCCATTCTATCACCGACGAATTCTCCTCCTGCATCCAACTATCAAGATTGACACTGAAAGAGGAGACTACAGTTCAGATCTTGCGCAGAATTAGCTCCTCTCTTGTATTCAATTATTTCTCAAAGGAGACAAATAACTACTGCTACAAAGAACTAAATGCTAACTCTTTTGCTTAGAATTAAGGACTTAATATAAACTTTCTACTTTTGAAAAGATAGGTAGAATCAAGCAACTTTCCTGTTTTACAAAAATTACAGGCTCAAGCCTAAAATATTACTATACTCGATGCAGAAAATGCCCAACTACTGCAAAACGCCAAGTGGTCCTCTGATTGAGTCTTAGGTAACTCTTAACTATCTTTCCATCCAACTTTTCCTTGAAGAAAACCCGTCTACTTCTACATGCTTGGTACAATCGTGTTGTACTGGATTATGTGCAATATCACAACAACAACAACATACCCAGTGAACTCCCACAAGTGGGCTCTAGAGAGGGTAAAGTATACGCTAACCTTACCACAACCTCATAGAGATAGGGAGGGTGTTTCCGAAAGATTATGTGCAATATCATGTGGAGCCTTATTATCACAACAACAACAACTACTACTGTTGCTGATACTACTCAATCGCAAAAAAGATGGGATCAGACTATCTTAACTCTATCACCTATGAATTCTCCTCTTGCATTCCATGGTCGATTTTCAAATGATTTTCCAATCATACTGCGCTTTTCATTTACTCTACCATCTTCGCATCTGTACTCTGGAAAGTAATCAAGAAATGTTTTGCTCCCAAGTTCATTGACACCATTGAATAGGAATTCCCTAATCAAATCCTGAGTAATTAAGAAAAAGAGGAAAAACGAATTGTTAAAATTTCCAACAAGGCGGCATGGTGAAATTTTTTGGATGAAGAATGATACCTTGGCAAGATCTTCCCCTACCAGTCTTTTCAAAACTCCATGTCCTGGATCCTAGCATATAAGGGCATTTTGTATCATCAGAGAGATCAAGAAGAACAATAGTAAAGTGGGGGGAAGCTATGTAGCTCTGACTCTTCAAAAATGACAATGGCGCGTCGAATACTCCAAATGTGAGTGCACTTTTGGAGAATCCTACACAGATTCGGCAACATTTTTGGGAGAGCCCAAGCAACATGGGAGGAAAGGGACAGAAACTGCAGCACACAAATGAGAAAAGTTCCAAGAATATTTAGATTCTTTGTTGGATCCGTGATCTCAAGGTTTCTGACTAGTTTTTTCAACTAAATGCTACAGATAAAGACGCATGCATGAACTTAATCTGGTACATAACATGCATTATATTTCCATATGATATTTTATATGCCATGAGTGAACTAGTCTTGCATGCCAAACAATAACAACAGCAACAACATACCCAGTGGAATCCCACAAGTGGGGTCTGGGGAGGGTGAAATGTACGCAGACCTTACCACTACCTCACAGAGGTAGAGAGGCTTTTTCCTGGGACCCCTCGTCTCAAAACCCACAAGCAGAATAAACTAGATATGGAGAAAAAGGGAAAAGGAAAGGGAACTAGTCCTGCATGCCGAGGTCCAAAAAATAAAACTTCAGCAGTTACATCCAACTCATTGATCAATGATCAACTAGTGTTTGGATGATGTTCAAGATGAAGTCGAAGAAAAGATACAAGAAATCGAAGTTGAAAAACAAACTCTAGAAGTTGACTTGTGGTTAACATGAACTCTGAAGAAAAAATTGTAAAAGCTGAAGATTAGTGAGTGGAAGTTGAAGATTGCATAAACTATTGCTCGAAATGTACCTTCAAACAACTTAGAAGTTGAAATAACATGTCAGTAGAATCCCAAAACTTCTTGGCGAAAGTTGCAGATAATTATTTCAGTATTTGGAGTAAAGGAATGGTCAAATGCCCTATTAGCATGATCAAAATGTGTAAGGTACATTAGTAGTTAACTTTTATAGGAAACAAAGTATGCAAACTCAGTTTATGCAAGTTGAAAATTTCAAGCAGACGCCACCTAACTAAGGTATCATCTGGAAATGGTGCAAGTCCATTTTCTTAAGAAGTTCTACAAAGTTTTGGGAAAACAATTAATATGTGCTTAGATGAAGTTTCCCGAAAAGTTTAAATGATCAACGACAAATACAAAGAATGAATTTCTTTTAGCAATCTTACAAACGTTGATAGATGATTTGGACACATTATCAGGTATCATAGAATAAATCAATGTCACATTGTTTAATTAAGCACAGATAACATCAAATCAAATAAATATACTCTCCTGAGTGTGATAAAGAGTATTTGAAAAAATAGCTTCAGAGTATGAGGGGTCAAATTGACTGAAATAGGCCGATTCAGCAAAAAGTTAGCTTAAGACAAAAGTATCTGGTGTTTCCAATTTTTGCAAGAACTTTAAACAAGGGCCTAAGGACTCAAGAAAGCAAAGACAGAAAAAGAGAGGCGGACAGGTTAGAATTAGTCATTTCTTAACTATTGCCTCAACAAAATGGGATATAAGAATGCTGTTAGTCAATATCAGAATTCTAAGCAATTAGCAACCACTATTGTCAAGACTGAGACTGATATAAGAGAACACATGAAAGAACAACTATACCCACTTTTTCTGATCTCCATGTCAAGTATCTATGCTGAGCTTCACAATTGCGAGCGACTTGAGAAGCATCGGGCTCCTCTGCTGATCTGTCCAATAGACCAAGCCATGCCTGTACCAGAAACAATAAAGAAGTCGTCCTGGTAAATTGACCTGAATTTCTCAAGCTCACACACTTGTGCACAAGAGCTGCCGACAAAAAGGAGCTACTTACAAAAATATAGCAGCCTAGACTAAGATATAGAAGAGTCAAATTTTAGTTCTACTCTTCCTCTTTCACTTACCTGCCTATCCATCCAAAAGCCTATTGTTAAATTGTGTAACCACAGCATCAAAAAGCTTAAATTATTATCCATGTAGCCAAGTAGTTTTTTACTATGAATAAGCTCCCTACTGTTGATAGAGAGCTCACTGCCCATCCCTTTAAAATCGCAACTATTGCCATGAAAAAAGAGTGTTTTTTTCTGTCAAAGAAGCATGCTTAACATAACTTATAGCATAGAGGCATTCAAGCCGGGTCTAAAGTAAATATTGCCTGTGGTGTGCTATAATGCAGAAAAATAAAGAACCCATGGTGCCTGCTTTGTAAAACAGAGGGCTTGTTTTTCGTGATTACTATGAAATAGATGGCTGACTCAATTCATTGAGAAGTGGAAGGACTGGGACGGTATACTTTTGTTTACTTAATTATACCCCACACTCTCTCACATGCACGTCTAATTCATTTTCATGGGTCAAGCATGCGGAAATTCTTTAATCATGGATAGCAATGAGACTTGAACACAAGGCTTTTACCTGCCCAGTACGACGTTAAGTTATGTGAGTACCTCATTTAAAAGCTTGAACTGTTATAGAGGTTACTATTATATCGACATAATATATTTCCAATACATATATTGAGAACTCCACGCTCAATTGATAAGGTAAGCCAAGCTCCTCTTGCTTGTTCTTATCCATGCTGAGGATTTTTTATTTTTAATAAAAGCCGCTACACACTGTGTAGGGGGAAAGATTCAGCAAAAGAAAAAAAAAGAACTCCACACCAAGGTATGCCTGCGTAATTGTAGTCTACTAATAAGTGTAACAACATAGTACCTGGTAATAATCCTTGAATGCAGAAAACAACACTGAATGGTTGTGTGGACTAGATGAGAATCTCGTCCATATGACTATTGGTGAAAAGAATCTCAGAGACTCGCTGGTGAGCTTCCCTCCCCACGGTAAAAGCTGCATGAAATCTGTGCTAAGTCACCATATAATCATTTTAGACAGGGTTCTGGATAGTGCTTGAAACATGGTTATGCTGAAGATCTGTGCAAATGTCCGAAGAATTTTATAACCTTAGAATACTTGAGGCCTAGAGGAATCAAGTCTTTATAGTACTTATCCTTGTAATCTTCTTGATCCATGATGTCATGCAATGGGTTGAGGTCCCTGCATTTGTTTTACAAAGATTCGATCTCAGTTGTCTCTGATGCAACAACAATTCCAATTCAACAACACGAGGAGATAAACAAGGACACCATTAAGCTTTTTTTATAAGAATATTCCCACAACGTGAAAACAACTATTTTCCTTCCATTTCTTTGCTTTAGGTGTTCCTGAATATGTTTTATTACCTCATTCTCTCTCGGAAATATAAAGTCAGTTAATCATAGTTTAGCAAATGCATCTGAGTTCACTTGCAAATTGCTGCAATAAAATAAGATTTGGTAGTCTTGATCATCAGCATAAATGCTAAAATAATGAAAGATAAATAATTTTAACTTATCAAAAAGGAAAGCCACATAATTTAACAGTCTTATAGATCAAGATACCACAACATTGCTTATATAAAACTTATAGGCTGATAGTAGTGGAAACATGTATACGTGAATATATAGGTAAGATTAAGCGATGGGGCGAAATAGTTGTTGAGATGCATGACAAAGACGAGTCTGTCCCCACATGATGAAAGCAGGGAAAAATAGTCTGATACCTCTCCATTTACCCCAGGAGGATGTAAGAAGACAAGGGATTCTGACTGCATAAACCACTCCCCCAAATAGCTAATGAACACTTTATTGGATAAAATGGTCGTTATGGAATCAGGAAAAGTATGAAATGAGTAAAAGAATAGCTTACAATACAATTATGTTCATCTTAGCAGCAGTGAAAAAGTTGGCACAGAAGATAGGCAGATCAAATTCCGGTTTAGGGAATGCAGCAAAATCCAATACCTGCATGAAATGCCCTTTATTTAGTTCAAGGAGAAACACTCAACTCATGCCCACTTATGGCTCATGTCCGTTTGATCAAAGCCAAGAGAGACAAGAAGAGCCTCGACGCGTCAGACTAGAAACTGAAGAATTCTAGCAATCTGAGGAATGTTGATATCCCCCAAACTTGAATTGAATTGACTAGAAATTATATTTGTTTATTAAATATAAGAAATAGCCATAATAGTACTCTGAAACCAAAGACTAGCTATAACATGAACTTGAATATAATTGGACCTGCATGCCATCACTCCCTTCAATACATAGACTGCGAAGGAGTCGAATTTTGGGGGCTTCAAAAGAACGCATCTGTAGCTCCGTTTTGTCATCCATGGCCAACAAGGAACTGTATTTCTCCTGTAGAGAGGAAAAAGGGTAAAGCATAGTTGGCCAGCAACAGTTCTGTCGAAAATCTTTTTTATTTTTGGCAAGGATAGTTCTGTAGATAACTTTAAAAGCAGCAAATTCGCAACTTAACTCCTAGTAAAGATATAAAGAGAAAAGTTGAATTTTCAAACGGAACTTAAACTCCTTGAGACATCATGAAACTAATCATCTTTACAGCCTTAAACTGAAAAAGGAAATAAGCAGAAAGCTTGGTAGGCAAAATCATGCATTTCAGAGCAAGGAGAACTTGAAAACAATAACTATTACATGTAGCTGGTTTAGGGTTGAAATGCACGTTTATCCTCAGTATTGCCAAGAATGTTCCGAAGAGATGAACAGTTTGACAAGTAAAATGAGCAATCACAAAAGATCCAACACTCAATTAGCTTAAGAGAGTGAGGATGACATATAAACATCTAGTCACACAGAAAGAAAACAACAGAACCAGTTGTATTACCACTACTATACAACATAAAATCGTAGTCCTTTTCAAAAAGCACAATTAACTATTTGCTACACAAAATACCACCTTCCATCTATTCTTTTCTTTTGGGCTCATTTCAACTTTATGCACTTGCTTTACCATCATTAACTTATTTCCAAGTTACTGAATCACCTTAAATGAGTGAATATAGCACAATTCACTTCAATTAAACATAAAATTTTACCTGCCAACACCCTTCATTCTCAACCAGATATCAACTAAAATTTTCTTAAAAGTTCAGGCTATTTAACAGTTTTTGATCTAATAAAGGCTAATCTACCTCTCTGCCCTGAGCATTCCTGTTTCAAACTAGCTGTTTGCTTCAACAATACTGCCACAATTGTCCCAATGTATCACCCCAGTTTATTGACCCAATTAACCTTGCTTCTAGAGGTGGAAACTTTGCGACAGCAAGTAGTGAAAACTAACAAATGGAAGTATAAAACCAGCTGGGCTAGTATTTCATCAATCCCAATATATTGTTAAGTAAAATCCTCTGAATTCCTTACTATTACCAACCCATTCCCCCTTCTAACCCACAAAATTCTGAAAATCTCCCAATGGTACATTCAATTCACCATATTCCTAAGTATTCAACGGGCTTCACCACATATGGAACAACAATACCAAGGAGAGTAATCACTACTTATTTTCCTTACTTTCATATACCCTTTTAAGTACTTTGACTCTTTTAGAAACATCCTTTCTACCTCCACAATGTAGGGGTAAGGTGGCTGATTTTTTTATCCCAACCAAAAAAAGCTAATCTTTTTAGCTCGAATCTTTTTCCTTCTTCAAGAATTTGCAAAACCAATTTCATACATGTAAAAAGCGTGGCTGATTTTTTATCCCAACCTAAAAAACTAATCTTTTTACTCAGTTTTCTTCCTTCTTCAAGAAATTTCTAGACCAGTTCCATACATGTAATAAGTGTGGGTTGTTCTTTTTGCCCCAACCTAAAAGAGCTAATCCTTCTTCAAGAATTTGCATAACCAGAAAAGTTTCACACTTAACACAGCAAACACAAACACACACACACACAGAGAAACTAAATCACATGCTCAGTACAAACATAATGAAAGATTATGAAAACTAATGGAAACCCAAAACACAGATACCTGCAATGGAGAAGGGACCAAAGGGATATGTCTATTGGTTTCTTCTAAAGCAAAATGAACCAACTTGTTGTAAGAAAAACAAGAGCTTTCATTTGCTGAATGACTCATTCTCACAAACCTACTTCCATATTTATTAAAGCTTCTGCAATTTCTAACCAAACTAAGCTTACTGTTACTTCTCAGTTCAAGAAAAAAAGGGTTAGCTTTGGAAAACCATCTTGGTGAGGAAAGATGGGGTTGAAGAAAAACACTCCATTGAAGCAAAAAAGTTACACTCTTGAAATGTTTCAAAGCTACAATTTTTGTCCCAACCTAAAAAGCTAATCTTTTTAACACAGATTTTGTTCCTTCTTCAAGAATTTGCATACCAGAAAAGTTTCACAATTAACACAGCAAACACAAACACACACACACACACACACACACACAGAGAGACAGAGCAACTAAATGACATGCTTAGTACAAACATAATGAAAGATAGTGAAAACTAATGAAAACCCAAAAAATAGATACCTGCAATGGAGAAGGGGCCAAAGGGATATGTCTATTGGTTTCTTCTAAAGCAAAATGAACCAACTTGTTGTAAGAAAAATCACAGCTTTCATTAGCTGTATGACTCATACTCACACACCTACTTCCATCTTTATTAAATCTTCTACATTTTCTAACCAAACTAAGCTTACTGTTAGTTTTCAGTCTAAGAAAAAAAGGGTTAGCTTTGGAAAACCATCTTGGTGAGGAAAAAGAAGATGGGGTTGAGGAAAAACACTCCATTGAAGCAAAAAAGTTGCAATCTTGAAATGTTTCAAAGCTCCAATTTTTACTGAAGAATCTTGAAGAATTTTCTCTTCTTATGTAAATTAAATTATTTATTGAATAAATTATTATTATTTTACTAGCATAAAACATACTGTATACCATTGTACCTGTCTGAGGTGATGGTGTAAGCACGTCACCAAACGGCAGATATGTAAGAAAATATTCACTATTTTACACCATTCTTTAAGAAAAAAAAAGTTAAAATACAGTTTAATTTATATATCATTATATTTTTATTTAGTTATGTGTCTTTTAATTTTAGAATAATTAGTATATTAAAAATAAAGTTGAAAAAAATATTATTTTTTTAATTATTTAAATTGATAATTATTTTAATGTGAGTATTTTTAATATACATGATAACTAAAACGAAAATAGCAAATATTTAGTGTATCTATCAAATTATCCTTTTTGCAGGTATTCTTTTGTTTACTTTTAATTAACTTTTTTTATTTACGATAAAGAGTTATGTGAGATTCAATACGAATAAAATACAAATAATATTATTAAAGAACTATCATATAGGAAATGTGATTTTTTTTTTTAGCAAATAAAAAAAAGAGTATCACATAAATTAGGACAAAGAAAGTTCTCCCTACGTCCCATTTTGTATGAGTTGGATTGACTTGGATGGAGTTAAAGAAAGAACGACATGTAAAACAACTAAAATAGAAATATTACCTCAAAATACGCACCAAACCCCAAATCCAACTTCACCAAGCGTTGGTTGCGAAAATTCGGGTCACGTGGACCTTTGAATCGCTCAAATCGGATAAGAAATGCTCCCGAAATTGACATGTAAGTTGGAGTGGAAATAGAAAAAGTAGTTGTAAATTAGTGAAATTTCAAACAGTCATAACTTTCGCCTCAGATGTCCGTTTTAGGCAATTTTTTTTTATTTAGGGTAGCTTTTCGAGATCTATGCGTACAAACTGCCATAGGCGGTTTGGTCGAGTCAATTTTTCAAAAAACCACTTTTATCCCATTCAATTTTAATTTTTCCCCAATTTCAAAGGAATTTTCTATTCTTTTTTGGTAAATAACTGATGAAATGAAATAGTTTTTGAGTATGAAATGTCATAGCGATGTGGATGTGAATGTCAATTTTAACTTTGGAGAATCAATTGTACTAAACGTGGCACATAGCATTACCCTTTAATAAAATATTTAAAAGTGATTTATATGAACATATATGACCTTTTGACTTGCTAGTTTAACTCAAACTTTTTATGACCTCAACTACCTGGTTTCAAATCTAGACAAAAGCATTTGAATACGAAATATTTTTGAAGAAGTATGGCCGCAAGAAAGGGCATTTTACGTCGTTATGTGTGAAGCGTGGCCTCATGTTTATGCTCGTGCTAAGCTACAACCACAAATCGGCTCGCACCAATGCATTTTTATAACTCTAAGGTGACGTAAAAATATTAGAACCCGACAATATATAAAAGGTAAATTAAAAAAATTATCTAGAAATTAGAAAAATAATATAAAACACTTTGCGATGTGTGGAACAAAATGCTCGGAAGTGTGGTACATGCTCTTTTGACTGCATGTGGCATCGCATGTTGTCAACTCGTCATCCAGTGTTTTTGTACATGGAGCATGGAGGCGTGATCTTATGGTGCACGCCACAAGGGACACACGATGCACTGGCGCCATGGTGCTTGGGGTGCAGGTGCCATGGCCCGCAGGGTACAACGACGCTTTGGTGCCTATGGCACACTGGCGCCATAGTACTTTATTGCATAGATGCCATGGTGCTCGACGTGCACCGGCACCATGGTGCTTAGGGTATATGAGCGCCATGGAGCCCAGGTGCACCGGCGCCATGGTGCCCCAGGTGCATGACCGCCATGGAGCCCAGGTACATAGGCACCACAGTACATCAGCGCCATGGAGCCCAGGTGCATAGGCACTAAGGTATATCGGTGCCATGGTGCCCAGGGTGAATGCGCGCCTTGGAGCCTCGCTGCATAGGTACTAAGGTGCAGAGACGACATGGTGCCCACAGTGCATGAGCGCGATGGTGCCTAGAGAGCATGAGCGCCATGGAGCCTAGGTACACAGGCGTCATGGTGCCCACGGTGCATGAGCGCTATGGTGCCCAATTTCACAAGTGCCAAGGGTGCATGCATAGTGCCCAGGGTGCATGAGCGCCATGGAGCCCAGGTGCACAGGCGCCATGGTACCAAGGGTGCACAGACGTCATGGTGCCAAGGTGCAAAGACGGTATGGTGCCCACGGTGCATAAGCACCTTGCGGGGAGTGCATGAGTGCCATAAAGCCCTGGTACACAAGAGCCATGGTGCCGACGGTGCATGAGCACCATGGAGCCCGAGTGCACAGGTGCTAAGGTGAACCAATGCCATAGTGCCCAGGGTGCATGAGCATCATCGTGCCCAGGGTGCATGAGCGCCATGGAGACCAGATGCACAGGCGTCGTGGTGCCCAGGGTGCATGAGCGCCATGGTGCCCAGGGGGGTGCATGAGCGCCATGGAGACCAGGTGCACAGGCGTCATGGTGCCCAGGGTGCACGAGCGTCATGGTGCCCAAGGTGCACATGCACCAGGGAGCACAAGTGCACAGGCGCCATGGTGCCTAGAGTGCATGAACGCTATGGAGCCCAAGTGCACAAGCGGCATGGTGCCCACGATGCATGAGCTCAATGGTACGCCGGGTGCATGAGTGCCATGGAGCCCAGGTGCACATGCGTTATGGTGCCCTTGGTGCATGAGCACTATGGAGCCCAAGTAGCAAGGTGCACCGGCCCTATGATGCCCAGGGTACATCAACGCCAGAGGGATCAGGCGCAACTTTCCTGAAAAATCATATGAGTGGATCCGCAATAATTAATAACTTAAAATTTTGAAGATGCATACAAAAAATCTATTCATAAATTATAATAATATATCTTATGTAATTTTTAAATATATAAATTTTTATTTTTAATTAAATTTATTATCAAAATAAACTATTTAAAGACTAGTTTGGTGCATTAAAATTCTGGCGTTTGGAAAATAATTGTGCTACAAAGATACTTCCTCTGTTCATTTTTAGTGTCAAATTTTAACTTGGCACAAATAATTATTGTAGTGCTTTATTTTTCAAAAACATTTACTCAATTTAGTCAGGAAATAAGAAGAAATTTGATGGTGTTTTCGTCGAAGAAACAACTTCATGTTTTATTTTCCTCCAGATTATAGTTATGAGATTATATTGTGTTTTGTATTGTTGTCATTGTTATTCTTCTTTCTCGAACTTCCCGTTACAAAATTCACGTATCTTGCACATTATGTAACTTGACTTTCAAAAATGTTATCACATTCACATTAGAACCTCCAAGAATGTCTCATTTTTTGGGGATTTGTTACATTCTATGACATGTTTAAACATTAGTTTACATAATTATGGGTCGTTTGGTTTGAATATAAGTTATGATGGGATAAAATATGTTGGGATTAGTTATGATGGGATAAGTTATGTTGAGGTTATTTCTTATTGTGAGGTCATTTGGTACAAAAATGAATAATGCAGGGATTAGTAATGCAAAGATTAGTTATGTAGAGATCAGTAATGCTAGCGTTATTTTTTATCTCATGTTTGATTTATTGTTTTTCATTTAATTTTGTATTTGGTCTAAAATTCTATAAAAAGTTTTTTCCAATCATGCTCTTGAACTATTATGAGATTTTCTATTTCACGCAATTAGATCAAAGTAGATTATTTTTTTGTGACTTCTAACTAGTTAGGAAAATAATAATTTTTCATTATATTTGTTATTTTCTCACTTGGATTATTTGAGAATAAATAATTGTAATCTTAAAAAATTCATCACTAATAAAATGTCAATCTTTAATTTAATAAAGATATACCATCTATTATTAAAATAGAAAAGAATAAACAATTGTAAAATAGACAATCTATATTTACAACCAAAAATTTGGAAGTTGTAATTTTAATATAATGTTTATATCTTACAAGGTCACTCAACTTTGAGAATATATCTAACATCATTGGACTTTATATTGTATCGATAAAATCACTCAAATAAAATTAGTTATAAAAAAAATTAACATGTCAAAATATTTTTTTGTGTATTATGTAAATATAAACTACAAATACATAAAATTTAAAAATTTGACATGGTAAATTTATTTATTTTTATATTATTAAAATATGAACCCTCAAATAAATAAAATTTGTAAGCTAATTTATTAAATAAATTTACAAGTACAAAACTACAAATATAAAATATAAAATCAAAAAAATATAAAAGAATTTGAGGGATATTTGTGTCTTTTTATATTTAATCGCATGGTATTAATCCAAGGTATTAGCTAATACAATGTATGTGGGATTAACTAATACCATGGATTAGTTAATATATGGTCAAAAAATTCTACCAAACATTGTAATAATTAATACCACCAACTAATCAATGGATTATTACTCCTAATACCTCTACCTTCAGAGCCGTTATCACCATCACCAAGAGTGAGTTTTGTGAAATTCGAAAAATAAAACGAATTTTTTCTTGTCTTAGGTATATAATTTGTATGATTGTGGGGATACCACACCTGGTCAGGGAAACTGGAACGAAAAGGGAATCACCTTTTTGGTAATTACCTGCCTAATAACGCTGCAAGGATACCGTACACTCTTTTAATACAAAGCAGTGAACCAAAAACCAGATTTTCGTTTCAAGGTCACTATCTTTCTAACAAAGTCACAGCCCGCAAGGACAATCTCTTGGGTCATGGAAGGGTTTGATGTACTTTTATCTTCAATGAGTGGCCCAGCATTCAATGCGGGTCGAAGCATTTGGTTGATAGGTTGGTTAAATGTTGTTAATGAAAATAGTAATTCATTATTCTTAACAATAGGTCTTGGAGATTTTTTGGTTCATCATGCTATTGCCTTTGGTTTACATACAACTACATTGATCTTAGTGAAAGGTGTTTTAGATGCACGTGGTTCAACATACCCTGAGTGTTTGGTTTGTTGAAAAAGTTTTAAGAATATATATTGTTTATTTACAAAAATACCCTTGACTTTATTAGTTTTTAATGTATTTTCTTTGCTAACTTTAGTTATTCAATATTCATTTTTAAGATAAATCTTTCATCTTATTTAGCTTAAATATTTTTAGGTGTGCATTTCTATAATAATATCGTATGCATTTAAAAGAAATTTATCTTTTTTAATTTATAAATAGAACTTGCATTTTTAAGTTTGTTAAAGTAAAAAAGGAATTATGAAAAATCAAAGTATAAAAAACATAAGAATTAGTCAATAAAAATTATACTATATAGTATAATTTTTTAATAGAAAAATATGAAGAAGTATCATAAAAATAAGGAGTGAAGATTGTGAATATTATTATATATTGTATTAAAAAATAATGTAAATATACAAAGTGGGTATAAAAAGGGTGTAAAAGGATATTATTGTCATTGACCCTTTTTATCTCGGGATAAGTTATCCCAGATTATTATACCACCAAGAAGGGATAACTTATTCCAGTATTATTTATTAATCCTAGGATAAGTTATCCCATATTTGCTAACCAAACAACTATTTAAGTACCACTAAATTTTTATCCCAGGATAACTTTTAGTTATCCCTCACACCAAACGACCCCTTAATCCATATCTTTGATACATTGCACTCTGTCTCTTATGTTATTTTAGCAAGTAAATATCTTCTATTATTGATGTTTGGTAAATATCGAAAGTCTTTAGAATTTTTATTTATTATTATTATTATTTTTTTTACCTATTTTAGGTTTAATAATTTTTTTTCTATTATCCAAGCACCTTAACACTTTGTTTGAAGGTTTGTTATGTATTGTATTATATTGTATCGTATTGTATTGTTTCAATAAATCTAATATTTAAATAGATTGTATTGTTTTTCATCGTTATATAATTCCACATATCTATAATTTGAATGATAAACATACAAGAAATTGACAGATATATGGTAGGTACCATGATAAGATAGGGTAAATGATAAAATGGAATTCTTAAATAATAAATAAAGTAAAAAATGAGAAGAAGATATTAAAGTAACGACGCAACACACCAAATCGGTCATTACATAGAATGGATCTTTTCGTTGTTACCTAACAATGGATTTAAACGACACAGTATAATAAAATTTAAATAACAATCAAAACATTATATTCTAAACAACAATACAATACAATGGGTAACAACCATCCAAATAAGGGGTAAATAAAAAGCTTAAACATTTTCTTCGTTTTTCATGTGTGTGAGAATTGTTTTTATGGTTAACCGTGAAACCTTTGTAGAATCGATTCTAATGATTCGAAAAAGAATTTCAATAGTCTCGACCTGATTTGAGAGGCATTTTTTAGCGTTTAAGACACTCAATAGAAATTAGGCGAGTTTTTCTATTTTCCGTGTATTAACGCCCATGAAAATTTTGGTGGTATGGATTTTGGAGAATTTTATTGTGAAATCTTTACAGAACAATCCATAACGACCTAAGAAAGAATTCTCATAGCTTCAGTCATATCGATAGGACATTTTTTAGTATTTCGAGGCCAGTCAACTAAGCGATTTTCTTCATTTTTCATGTAGATTAGTGCATGAATTTTTTTAGTTGTATGACTTTCGATCAATTTTATCGTGAAATCTTTATAGAACCATTTGTAATGACCCAAGTAAGAATTTCAATAGTCTCAGCTTAATCTACAAACATCTTTTAGCATTTAGGGGTCAATCAACAAGAATTAGGTGATTTTCTCCATTTTTTGTGTGTTAGCCCATGAATTTTTTGATAATATGACTTTTGATAAATTTTATCCCAAAACATTTACAGAATTGTTCATAATGACCTACGAAAGAATTTCAATAATCTCGGCCTAATCCGTGAAGAGCTGTTTTGCATTTAGGGTCTACTCAATAGGAATTAGATGATTTTCTCAGTTTTTAGTATATTAAAACTCATGAATTTTTTGGTGGTATGGTTTTTAGTAAAATTTATTGCGAAACATTTACAAAATAGTCCATAATGACTTGGGAAAAAATTTTCACAGCTTCGGCCGTATCTGCGAGGTATTTTTTAACATTAGAAGTCACTCAACAGGAATTAAGCGATTTTTTTCATTTTTCACGTGTAGTAGCCCATGGATTTGTTTTGTAGTATGACTTTTGGTCTTTCTTATTTTTTTTTTTTTTGCATAACCTTTATAGAATCATCTGACTAATCTGAGAAAAAATTCCAATAGTCTAGAACACATTTTTGTTGTAGTATGACTACTTTCGGCTGGCTACCTTTAGTAAAATCTGCCTTCTCTTTTCACTTTAGTTATTAGACATCACATGTTTCCTATGAAGAATAAATTAAAGTTATCCTTGTATAACAAAAAAGTTCCCCCTATTTTCTCTTTATATGTCATCAAATAAGTTTATATAAACCCAATAATAATAACTTCAACTTCATATTTCCCAAACAATGGCCTTTCATGCAAGAATTTCACAAACTTCATTTCTAGTTTTGTTATTGTTCTTTGTTGTATGTATTACTACAATCCATCATGTCCAAGGCCAACCAGGGCAATGTATCATCAATTGTGGCCAACAAGCAATCTCTTGTGTCATCAGCTGTGGCCCACCTCCGCCGCCGACTGGTTGCTATTCAGGTTGTGCGACAAGTGGCATCGGCTGTCTGACCTCCTGTCTTAGGCCACCCCCGCCACCAAAATCGCCACCAATGACCTCGGAATGGGCATAGATGTCATTTAGGGATGAGTGAATGATGCAAGGTTGAGATGTTCAAAATTGTTGTTTTTATTCCCAATAAATAAATATGAAGCAGTATTATAACTTCATATTCTGAATGCGCTTCTAGGCGAATAAGGCTTGATATGGACATGTTTATGAGGTTTTTACTTATACTAGAGTGTAGTTTTGCTTGTTGTACTTTTGCCTACAGCCAAACACTACAAATAATGATAGTTCCGGACTTTGAACAATTAGGATTAGAGGTGGTAAATGGACGGTTTGAGTTGAATTTGAGCAAGTTAAAAAACATTGAGTAAATATTTATTTTTCTAGAATTTTTTAGTACGGAATAAAGAATTATTATTTCATAAATCATAACTATACTTCACTCTCTCTAGCATCTCTCCTCTTTCTCTCTCTGATTTCGCTTCTCTCTCTATGTGCGCGCTATATGTTTGTAATAAAACAAATAAATATAAGTGGTAACAGAGCGAATAAGTGACAAAAGAGTGAATGAATACAGTTGAAATAAGAGGAATGAAAACAAGTGATACAAGAACGAACAAATACATATATACATATATATATACACACATACATTATATAATATTGTATAACTTATATACGTTGATATACACATTTTATATAGTGTATTTACACCTATTACCACCTCCAATAAGGCATGGGCTGGTATGGTAGATACCAATCTAAAACTTTTGATATCGTGATTTTAATATGATGCTATATTAATATTTGGTAATTTTTTTCGTTTCAATACGGTTCGATATTTATAAGTGATATATCAAAATGTCAAATATTGTATCTTTTAAATAAATAATTTATATATTATTATTATTATAACAGTAACAAACATACAGCCTGCTATAAGTATGAGCTAATTGTTCAAATATTGAAACTTTGACAAATCTATCTTCGTTAAAATGCCTTTTTGTGTAATTGATTAACAAAGAAAGTTGGTTGCATTCTCTTATGCATATATATGTCTACAGGTGGAAGGTATTCGTATGATATAATTGAGGCGTTTTTTTTTAAATTCAAAGTCATAATTATCTACAATATAAGTATGTGTGTATATATATATATAAAAAAGTTGAATTTGAATAAACTACTATTATCGATTTATCATATGACAGAATGAGAAAATTAAGCTTAAAAATTACTATAAATACCAAATTAATTTGAAGTGATAATAATAAATATTTTTTTAAAACCTAAATTACCGAACTAAAATGTCAAATACCATACCATATCCACCCTTAACTCTAATCACCATTAGACCACCATCATATAGTGTAAAACTAGTGTATCTACACTAAATAATTAATAATGTATAACAGGTTGTTATACATCTATTATATGGTGTATATATACATGTTACACTAATTTATACGGGCAAATCCGGTACACTAAACGTCTTATTGTGCATATGGTCCAGGGAAGGGCCTAACCAAAAGGGTCTGTTATATGCAGTCATGCGACCTTACCTTGCATTTTTATCAAAAGCTGTTTTCAAGGCTTGAACCAAAAAAAGGCAGCCCGGTGCATTAAAGCTCCCACTATACGGAGGGTCCGAGGAAGGGCTCCACCACAAGGGTCTATTGTACACACACCTTAGCAAATGTAATTAATGTTTGATACGTACACCTCACCCTCTCCATACTCCACTTGTCAAACTATACTAGATACATTATCGTTGTTGAGCATGACGAATAAAATCCGCCTTCTCTTTTCACTTTTGATTGTTAGAATTCACATGCTTCCCATGAAGAATAAAGTTATCCATAAAAGTTGCTCCCATTTTCACTTTATGTCATCAAACAAGTTTATATAAACTCAAAAACAAGAATACTAGCTTCAACTTCATCTTTCCACACAATGGCCTTTCTTAAAAGAATTTCACAAACTCCATCTCTAGCTTTGCTCATGTTCCTTGTTGTATCCATCACCACAATTCACCATGTCCAATGCCAATCAGGACTGTGTGTTATCAACTGTGGTCTACAAGCAATCTCTTGTGCTATCAAATGTGGTCCACCACCTCCCCCGATTACTTGCTTACCTGGTTGCGCGATTGATGGCATCTCCTGTCTAACCTCCTGTGTAGGGCCACCTCCGCGCCCACCAGCATCGGAGCCAATGGTTCCCGACATGGCCATTAACAAGTGAAAGATTCATGCTTTATTTTGTATTATAACTTAATATTCTAAATCTAAATGAAATTTGATAATTGATCATTCTGACGTTTTTAGTATAGTATAGTGATGCAATAATAGTATATTGTTTTTCAAAACCACAAGTGAAAGCAAATGATATTTGCCCATTACCATTTTCTACTTGGGGACTTTTTATACACTTTCCACATTTCGAAAATTACCAGATAACTCTCATCACAAAGAAACTTTAGGATCAAACATGGCCTTTGATGTACCCGTCCTTTTACCCTTCTCCGCTTAGATACCAAACTTAAATCCACTTGCTCTATATATAAACATACAAGAGTTGGATTCAGGATCCAGATTTCTTTCAAAAATAATGAGTATGAAACTATAATCAGACTTTTTGAACACAAATATGAACTCCAAGGAATTGAGTGAATGATTATACTCTACTACTTTCTTTTTTAAAAAAGTAGCAGAGAGCTTTCATACACCTTGACTACTCCACCGCATACCTTCTGTCTGCTACCTCCCTCACCACTACAGGCACCGAGTAACTCTGACATAACAAAGCTTAGACAGATGGAAAGAAATTCCCACACACATACACTAGTAAAAAGGCGGAAAAGCTTCCTTCAACAATAAAGAAAGAAGACTTTCCTGTAGTCATGAAATACATATGCAGAAACCTCCATATATAGATACCTATGTTCGATCTCGTAATACACCAAATATCTGTTCCAAACAATCATATAACTGCAGGTGCAACACTTAACTGTGGTCCAGGTTAAACCAAAAGCAAAAAACTAAGAACAGATACTTGCTAAAGGATGTTCGAAGTATCGTCTTACAAGTTATGCTATGTCCTACGCCTTTAAAATAATAGATGAGCAAAGAGAAACCAAGTTGTATAAATGATAGAGACCCATGCGCTCCAGATTTGATGATTTTAGAGATAGTTGAGGGACAAAGTTAATGCAAATATCAAAAGAATATAAAACACACATAAGCATAGGCAAGAACTTGGAATATCAACGAAATTCGTCACTTAGAATACAAAACAAAAAGAGTTTGACATGTCGTAGTTTCACAATATCGAATTCAAGTGAAATTACTAGAAGCTACTAACAACCCAAACTACTAAGACAAGGAACAGGGCAAACAGGACATACTGGAGAACAGCACTACATAACCATGTGAATTGGAAAATAGGTAACTACCAAGACAAGGGGTAATAACACAAAGAACACATCCTAATCTGGAATAGAAATCTCATAAACTTATCTGCCCAGTTTCCTTCTCTTTTGTGTTTTTACTTCTAAAGCTTATGTTGGATTGAAGTTCTCACTTGGCCATCATAACCTTGACGAACTCCTCGTAGTTGATCTGCCCGTCGCCATCCACATCAGCTTCACGAATCATCTCATCCACCTCTTCATCAGTAAGTTTCTCGCCTAGGTTTGTCATGACATGACGAAGCTCAGCTGCGGAGATGAATCCATTCTGATCCTTGTCAAACACTCTGAAAGCTTCCTTGAGCTCCTCCTCGGAATCAGTGTCCTTCATCTTGCGAGCCATGAGATTAAGGAACTCTGGGAAATCAATGGTCCCATTCCCATCAGCATCAACTTCATTGATCATGTCTTGAAGCTCAGCCTCGGTTGGGTTCTGCCCCAATGACCGCATTACAGTTCCAAGTTCCTTAGTTGTGATGCAACCTGCAGCATATTTGGAGATAATTATTGAACATTTATAACTGCTTCTAAAACTTATTGTTTTTCCCTTATTTCTCTATACTAGAGAAACAAGTTTAACATGAGACAAACTGTTTGTTCTCGCGTGACTAGTATAAATCAACAGAATCCGACAGAACCACAGATTTCCATAAGAAAGACTGAAACCAATGAATAATGTTCAAAAGGGTTAATTTTGAACCAAGGAAGCATGTGAATACACAACTAAGTGCGCTAATCACCTCAATCTGTCTACATAGGAAAAGCCAGAAGTATACATTCTAAAAAGGAATACAGACATTAAGATTCGCTTGGTTGGATTTTTATCTTCAGATGTAAATTACAGTAGAAAGCATCTTTCCTTCACCCCCCCTCACTGATTTACTCAACTTGCCAAAAGAATAACTGAAATATTAGCAGTCACCTTAATCAGAGGAGCAGGCTGGTGAGGAATAGGCTAAGGTGATGTCACAGTAAACAAGAATATATGTACCCGAGGGTGTGGCTTAGTGGTAAATGAAGTGGCCTAAGAACTTGAGGTTTCACATTCTAATCCCAAAGGAGCAAAAGTACTAGGTGATTTCTTTTCATCTGTCCAGACCTTGGGGGAGAAAGTTACTCAGTATATGTGCTAGTGGGAGGTAGAAGGTACCCCATGGGATTAGTAGAAATGCCCGCGGGCTGTCCAAGATACCACATGCTATCACACAAAAAAACAAGCATAGATGTCAGCTACACACTCACACATACACAGAGACATACAAATTAAACGGGAAAGGGTATTTTAAAGTAACATATACTGACGAGCTTCTATATGCACCAGTAAAATTAACTAATTGCTCCATACTTTCGGTTTTGATCAATCTTGTAAAGTGACTTGTACGTTTGTGCCATACGTTAGAAGAGAATTCAGTAAAAGCTTTGTATAAACCAAATACAAAAAAACTGTACCCTGTTCCCTAAAAGATTTCCTTAGACTTCTGTATGTTGTAGCAATGTATGGTAAGTTATTGAATCTACAAGTTCAAGCAAATTATGCTATTAGAGAAACAGATTAACAATTTATCAAGAAACACAAATCAATAGGAAATCAACAAAATATGGTAAGCACCGAAAAAGAACAACCTTTTTACGACTTGTCGCCTGATTTTAATCAAAGACAATTTCAACCAGCTCCCAATGTGATTCAAACCCAAAATAAGAATTCAATTTGTCACTTGTCAATGCTTAACAGTCCTCAGGATCCTATCAAGACCAACCAAACACCCAACATATCGACAAGCATTTTTGTTATGATCCTGTTGCAAGGTATGGGACCACATCGGTTAAATGAGGAGCTGATGTGGGGCTTATATAGTCTTGGGCCCTCCCACCTCAATAGCTAGCTTTTGGAGTGTGGTTCTCGTGGATTGTATCAATAGTATTGAAACAATCACCCTTGCTCTGTGGGTGTTAGTAACAGCATTCCAAAATCCACTTTATGTTTCTAATTTCACTTCCAACCTACCTTAATCATCTAAGCATGGTGACTCTCCAAATTCTAATGCTTTACCTTCTGGTGGTTAGGTAGTAGATCCCTTATGGGTATACCAATACAAGCTATGGAGTTTATTACAGTGGGTATCAGCAGCCCTTCAATCACACATACCAGCTTTCGAGGTTCTCCAATTTCTGTTACACAAGAATTTGCACAAGCTTACTTCTTAGTCAGAATTTCTTCCCTAATTCTTATATTACATCAATGGTATCAAAGACACTATCCATCCCTCTCCGTGTCTAGATGATGACACAGGTATTACAATGCTAGAAATGGTCCTACATAGCATGGTGGTTTGTTATGATCCTATTGCAAAGGTATAAGACTTATGTAGCTAAAATAGGGAGCGGATGCAGGACTTATATAGCCTTGTGCTCTCTCACCTCAAAAAACTAGCTTTTTCGGCGTAATTCTCCTTAGATTTGTATCAATTTATATTATTAACCAACATTACAATCAACCAACTTCACATAAATAAGTCATTATATCCATTTCCATCAAGAACTGAATCAAACTCCATGTTCAAAATCCAAACAGCATACATAATACTAACCCATATTCACAACTTCACACATATATCAAAAAATCATTCAAGAAAAGCAAACCCCACAAAATATAAACACATAAAAATTCAAAATACAAAGACCCAACCATTGGATCTGAGAAAAAAATTATCAAAATGAAAATTAATTTCAAAATATGTATGCTGTAAGGTTGAAGCTTACCATCTCCATCCTTGTCAAAGAGACTGAAGGCTTCCTTGAACTCAGAGATCTGATCTTCGGTGAGCTGATCCGCCATTTCTCTTTGACTTTTCTTTGGAAGAAGAAGAAGAGAAAGTACTTGAAAGTGACAGAGAAGTTGCAGATTGGGAAACAAAGCAGAAGAAGGGAAAAAATGGATTTTTTTTATTTTTGAGTATAAATATAAATAAAAGAAGAAGAAAAAAGAAAATGAAGGGTTAATTTTAATGGTTGTAATGGTGCCAATAGTTTTGGGGTGAAAAATAATTGAGAAAAAAAATATCTAAAATGATCAAAGTATTTATTTCAAATATTAAAATAGTACTCTCTCCGTCCCTTTCAAATTAACTTGATATTTATTTTTTAAAAAATATTTAAAATAGTGAAGTTATTCAAAGTTTAAGTGAATGTTTTAAACTTTTTTCATAGTTATCCTCTTATTTATCGAAATTTTATATTTTCAAAAAGATAGATTACATTACTTGCAAAACGATATTGTTGTACATATCACAAGAGATCATTTTATGTTGTTATCTATCTGTATTCTCCTTATTAATAAGCGACCTGCATGCTTCATCAATAAGAGCAGTTTAGTCATTTTTTGTATTTTATTAATATATTTATTTTAATTATATATTTAAAAATTACATAAAAGTATTATAGAATTACAATAATTAATAATTTGAAAAATTTTAAAAGCATATAAAAAAATTGATTGACTCTTAAAATTTTACCCGTATTATACAAATTATTTAAAGTGGCATAGTGACATAAAAAGTATTGTAAATCACAACAATTAAAATCGCACATAATATAAAATAAAGCATCAGAATAGTGTATCAATAATTTATTTCATTATTAAAATCATCAATAATTAATATTATGAATTTATTTGAAATAAAAAATTGAAATCCTAATTTCTTATAACTTGACATTAATATAAGGTGAGTTGAAATGTCTTTTTAAATTTCATCCATAGTGAGAGAAGATATTATTTTCTCGTTTGGTGAAATTATTTTTGTTGGAGAAGAGATATAGTGACAAAATTTTCTCAATTTAAGATAATTAAACATGAAAGTTAAAAAGTAAAATAAATTTCTGTATCAAGCACATTCGGTATTATTGTGTTAATCGACAAAATTTGAGCTGATGTACATTAAAATTCGCTACTAAAGAATTTTAAAATTATTTAATAGTCACTCTTTCTGTTTTTTTTTTTTCCTTTATTTTTTCATGTCTAGTTTATTCTGCTTATGGGTTTTTGGACGAGCGTTCCCAGAAACAGCTTATCTATCTCGATGAGGTAGTGGTAAGGTCTGGGTACATTCTACCCTCTCCAGACCCACATGTGGGATTCCACAGGGTAGGTTATTGTTGTTGTTATAAAATTTAAATTTTCATATGCTTTAAATGTGAATCATTTCAAGTAAATATTATATCAAAAGAATTAAGATAAAAAACACCTTATATCTAAAATTAATGTTTTATAAAGAATGTTTTGGTCCATTAATGTCCATTAAAGTTCGAATAGTTTGACCTGCCGCAAATATGAATCATTTTGAATGAATTATATGTCAAAAGAATCGAGATGTAGAGAAGAACTTATATCTAAAACTTGAGTTGTTTAGGGGAAGATTTGAAATAACGTTCATTGAATCACGCCATTGGAGAGCTCCAAAGCTCAAAAAAAAATAAAATTTGACATATAACAAATATGTATTATTTCAAGTGAATAATATATCAAATGACTTAAAAATATCAAAAGAATATCATATCTAAAACTTGGAAATGTTTACAGGAGATTTGAGATGGTTGAGATTAAAAAAGAAAAAAAACTCAATTCATCAAGAAAGATGAATTGATACATTGTATAAACATTCTACAACAGTGTATATGAATATGTATACTTCTCTAATACATAGTTATACATCATATATACATAGTTATATGTTATTTATACATAGTTATAAGTGGATATGAATATGTATACTTCTCTAATACATAGTTATACATCATATATACACAGTTATATGTTATTTATATAATACAAATTCATGTATTAATGCGTACTTCTTTTGTATAGATTCATATACAATTATACATTGCTATTTATACAACAACATATATAAATGTATATGCATCTTTAATATATATATACACACATCATATATACATAGTTATATATTATTTATATAACTAGATTTATTTATTACATATACATGACGTCTCTTAGATGAAAAACTTCTTGTTGCATGCTACATTTATGTGAGAAGCCTTAACATTTATTGCAAATCTTGTCAACATGAGAGTAGACAAGTCAAAGTGATAATAAATGATATTTTAGTGAAAAAAAAGTAACCAAATGATGAAAACAACATACCTATTCATAGGATAAGTGAATATATTCATAGGAGTCAAATAGAGCTAAAATATCATCCTCGAGAACTCATTGATATTCGAAATACATTTGTAACAACTCATCTTGAGATGAAAAAGTTGTACATCAAGAAAACACAAGAGAGATACATGATATATAAGTAAATAACTGGTCTATATGCTGTAAGACATCTTTTGGCTCACCCCAAAGGGATAAATCTGTGATGGGATAGGCCCAACAACGGACAATACTTCACAGTGTCGGGTCAGTTCGGATCGTTATAACATTCCAATCAACAATTCAATAGGCATATATACTCTTTATCTAATAAATGATGCATGTATATCTTTTTCATTAACAATTGTATATTTATTTAATTAAAAAATAATTATTTTAAATTTAAAATATCACATGATTTTTAAAAATTTCTCACTCATCTTTGTTACAATGGTCACGTTTGGAGACAAAGCAACATATTCATTCGAAGTAGTCGTATAGATTAGGTTCCTTCGGTATGTTCGAAATTTGAAAGAATCTTTGAAAAGTACATTTCATTGAAAACTAAATGTGGGGAATGGGCATGCACCAACAAACGTGAATTTATGGTGTATTTGGTATGAAGCAAAATGTTATCCACGAAAAATGATCTCCTAGAAAATATTTTCTGAAAAAAAAAAGTGAGTCTTTTAATTATTTTTTGGTGTTTGATAAATATGCTAAAAACATTATCTCAACATCACTTATATATTATCTAGCAAAATAGTCTAGAGGAAGGATGGGATGAGGAGTGGGTGTTCTAGGGTGGCGGGGGGTGGGATGGTCAGGGGATGGGGGTTGGAGGAGACAATATACTTGGAATGTTACTTTGTAACTTGTTTTCCAGAAAATGTTTTCCTCCCTAATAAACACATCCTTGGTATTGTCCTCTAGTCTCTATCTCTTGTGGTTCAATAGTATTATGTATCGACATTTGGTTTCAAGGGAAGTATTGAGTTGGCTGGAATTTGAGACCTAGCTCTTGCTATTATTTTTAAAAAAATGCATGGTGATATCTGGACATGAATAAATTGCTTACAAGTGTCATGAGCTATTGTTCTGTGAAGTTATTTTTTCTATTGGTTAAGTTGTTGAATCAAGGACTTTAACTAATCAAATATTGACATTTATTTGCAGCCTCGAATTAAAAAGATTATGCAAGTTGGTAAGGATGTGGAGAAGATTGCGTTGGTTGTCCCTCTTTTAGTCTGTAAGTGTTTGTTTCAATAAATTTATTTTTGTATTTGGTTCAACTAGGTTAAGATCTATTTATCCTTATTCATTCCTTTGCTTCTTGCTATCTATCATCTTGTGTTTCATTTTGTTTATCCTAATTTGTGTTTATCAGCGTTATATTCAGCAAAAGCTCTCGAACTCTTTCTACAAAATCTTTGTGGCCGTACATATCCTCAAGAAAGGAGCAAAAGCTATAAATTCCTTCCATTTGTAAGTTTCATTAAGTCTTGATTATGATATTACATGTCATGTTAGTTCTCTAGTTATTAGTTAAATTGATATATCTACTTCATAGGAAACATTGGATACAGAGCTTTAACATGTTTGATTTCTTTAAGGATGTAATGAATCGGGTTCCTGATCTAGATGGATCGGATATTGGTGCTGAATCGGACACCAAAAGAAGGTTAGAAAATTGTACTTCCTATGATCTCTTTTTCCTTGCCTATAATGGGATTTGTGGCGGTGTTTGTATTGTTAACAGCTCACTGTTTGCTGATTTAGGAAAGTTACTGAAGAAGATGATCATGACACTGATGGTTATATCAAAAAAAATTGTATAGTATAGAGATTATTCATTTTTTATTGTACTGGGTTTAAATTTGAGAAAATTTTCAGAAATAGGGATAGTTTGAGGGTTGCTACCAAACATTATGGCAGTTTGGATAAGTACCAAATGTTAGGAGATTCTGAAATTCTCTCTGTATCAGTGATACATCACAAGATACTGAAAGAATTAGTGTATGACTGATAAAGAGCAAATTACTGCATCACTGATGCAAAACGAATTTCAGAAACTCTTGTAGCACTAGTGCAGATGAAAATCAGAATTGCATCATTGTTACAGGACGTGTGTGTTTGGAATTCTAAAATTGAAACAAGTTGCTCTGAAAGTGAACTTCATGAATAGGCACTCAAGGCAGTATGACAAAATTACTCAACATGTCAATTAGTAAGGTGTGATTGAGTAAAATTTACAAACTTATATTTGATGCGCCACATTCATGCGATCCAAATATTCATTTAGAATATCGCAAAATGATGTTTAAATTATATCATTATTGCAGATCCAATAGATTTAAGAAATAAAGCATGGACAAATAATGCCAGACTATTTCACAATTATGTTATGGCAAATATAATACGTATATTGTTTCGTCGTGAATTAAATGTCAAGGTCAGACAAACATGTGTGATACACGTGCAATGAATCTTATATATATATATATATATATTATTTATTAAATAAAAATATAAAAACTATTTATTCTAAGTCATAAAATCAAAAAAATATTTATTTTTTATATTTAATAAAATTATTTAATTCTCAAAATTCAAAACGCGTTACTAATAAATAGATTTGCTATTGTTGCATGATTCACCCGGATAGGAAAAGCAAATATTTCGTGCACATATAAATAATTTATTTTTGTGTCAGAAATCCGTTCCGTTAGGTAAATGGACCACACAACAAGAAGAGGGGCATATTGGTGAAAAATGAAGTTTGTGTAGGGGTAAAATAGGAATAGAACAAAAGATAATGGGGAACATAACGGCATCTAACCGAGAAAAAAGGAATCTTCTTTAAAAGCATAATATTATAAATTAAGAGGAATCCAAAAATGGACCATATCCTCGTGCACACATTTTTTAATTATATTTTTATATATTATTTTATTTGTTTAAAAAAGAATGATTTAATTTAACTTGATATGAAATTTTTAAAAAATAATTTATAATTTTAAATTAAAATTATATCAAATATATCAAAACACTCTTTAATCTAGTGACTTTAAATATGCTACGTGGAAATGTGAAATTGAAATATTACCAAAAAGGAAAATTGGTTATTCTCTTTAAAATGGATGAAGTAAAACTTTTTAAAATTGAAATTTTGCAAATGAGTTTTGAGGAACGTAGAATATACGCAGACCTTATCACTATCTTGTGAAAATAAAAAGACTGTTTTTAAAAAGTTCTCGACTCAAAATCAATAAATTTCGATATAAAAAAGAAGACAATAAAAAATATATAACAAATAACAAGAAAACAATGCAAAAAGTCTATCAGAGTTTTAAAAATATTACTTGTTATAATAGGCTAAAAAATACACGATAATATGCAAATTATTTAAAGAAAATGATAAATTATATGTAAATTAACTTAATTATTCTAAATATTTAATAAATTTAAGGGACTCTCTTTTATTGAATAAAATATACTCCAATATAAGTCCTATTGCCAACCTTAGTGGACCCTTGATGCCCTTTTTGTACTTGTATGCTTTTTTGTAATGATGTAGGGTATAGCCTAATAAAATTGATGGATGGCCTAATTAATGGTGACTTGAAATTTTATTTAATGCTTTGGTTGTTTCAATTTATTTATGTGATTACATAATTTAATACTAAATGTTAGAACATATGGAACATTTTAAAATTTTAAATTAATGTCCCAAATGGTTGGTATATAAAATTATTATTTTTAGCACAATTATTGATATATGAAATTATATTTTTTCAATATCTATTAAAATTATTATTTTTAACATAATTATTGATATACGATATTATACTATTCTTAATTTTTTCAATACCTACTAAACTTGTTCAATGGGTTGATTAAGAAATGAAAATTGAATTGGATTAAATTATTTTTTGATCGAATTGGATTAATTCGGGTAAATAGAGTTTGTTTGAGCTAAGAGTAGGTGTGGACCAAGCTAGCATAATGTAATACCCCGTAAAATTATCGAAACGCTTTTAAAACGTAATTGTACGCACAATGCGTCTTTCAAAGCTCCGATGGGAAATTTGAGATCGGATTTGTGATCAGTGCA
>JAPFFP010000001.1:3287367-3321226 GCA_026153255.1 Solanum medicagineum
TCGATACAGGGACATACCAATTAGTAAACATATATTCTTAACTATTATTACAAAAAATAATTATATTTTTTAAATAAGTATATTTTAATTAAAATTAATCATAAAAACTTAAAGTATAAAATTTTGATAAACATAAAAAAAGTTTGTTTGACAAAAACATGAATATTATAAATGTCAGTAATATTAAAGAAGGGAAAAGGGTAACACTACAACCTTATTCAACCATGAATTTTACTTATTTATAAATTAGAATATTAACAAAATTACGCTAACGAAAAAATAATTTAAAATAAATAAATAATATAAAAGATTACATGAAATCCCATGAAAAAGTAAGAATTAAGAATAAAAAGGAAATAAAATATATATAATGTTTTTTTAGAAAATACTAGGATAATAAAATAAAAATAACATTAAAACAAAAAAAACACACTAAAATAATAGAAATAAAAGAATTTGAAAAAGTTCCATATAATTACATTGTTTAATTACATCAATTTTTTTCTCTCTCGGAAATTGAAGATTATAATTACTCCTCTTCAATTATATTCATTTTCTGTCCTACTCAAAGATGGAGTAATAATTATATCAAATTACATCAAATTCTAATTACATGATTGACTTTCCAAATAGATTCTAAATCAAATCCATTTTTAATAAATAATTTCACAATTAAATTCATTTACCTAGTTTTCTTTTTTCTCTTCAATATATAAGTGAAATAAAATCACAATTTGATTGAATTATGCTAATCTATTTATAAAGTGTGGCGAAGGCCCATGCTCCCAATATAAATTATTTTTTAGTCTCAATTTATGAAACATCGATAGATTTTTCTTATATATTTTAAAAGATATTGTAAAATATAATTGAAGCAGTTAAAGAAATATTATGGAGTTGTTGAAGCAGACACGTCAATACACAGTTGCATTGAAAATATTGAATTAAAAAGCACATAAATTATTTTTTGTTGGCTCATCAGAAGCTGCAATGTAAATTATTTTTTAGTCTCGATTTATGTGACATCGATAGATTTTTCCTGTATATTTTAGAAGATATCGTAAAATTGCAGAAGATATCATAAAATTACAATTGAAACAACTAAAGAAATATTATGAAATTATTGAAGCAGACATGTCAATACACAACTGCGCTAAATAGATTAAATTACAAAATCCACAAATTATTTTTTGTTGGCTCACCGGAAGCTACTCAAACAAACAATCAGTATAAATTATTTTTTAGTCTTGATTTATGTGACACCAATAGATTTTCTATATATATTTCAAAAACTATCGTAACATAATAATTGAAGCAACTAAAAAAATATTATGAATTAGTTGAAGCAGACACGTCAATACACATCTGCCTTGAAAAGATTAAATTAAAATATTTACGGAATATTTTTTATTGACCCTATATAATAAATGAGAAAAAACAGTCAGGACAATCAAAAACTGCTCAAGCAAACAACACAATCGGAAACTCCTCAACTAATTGCTTATATTATGAAAAAATAATAATAGTATAGTTAAGTAAAATAAATAAAACAAAATAAATATAAGAGAACATTTATAAATTTTATAAATTAATTAACCATTTTTTCTTTATAAATAATATGAGGAGGGACACGTGGAGGTCATAGAGAGAGACACCAAAAGAAGGGAAAAAAGGTGTAAAGAGGCAGTATTTTAGGCTCACTCGTAACTGTTGGGAGGTACTAAATACTCCTTTTTTTTCTCAGTCCACTCTCATTGTCACTCTCTCCCCTTTTCTCTTCTTCCATCTTTAGGGTTTTCTCCTCGAGTTTGGTGCTTCATCTTGCTTTCTTGAGCGCAAGGTATAGTCTCTATACCAAAATTTTGATGGTTTTTTGAAGTTTTATTGTGAGGTGTGGGTTTTTTTGGGGTCTAGAAAGGTCAATGTTGGTTTAGGTTGGGTTTTTTTGGTGAAAATCATGTGGGGTTGGTTTGTTTTTTGATTTTGGGGGTTCATTTGTGTTTTTTGAGCAAGAAGGTTTGCTGGTTTTACCGGAATTTTGATGGTTTGCTGAGTTTTGTGGGGTTTTGGGTTTTTTTTTTTCTGGTTGTGAAGCGGTCAATGCTGCTTTGTGTTGAGTTTTTTAGGTCAAAAATTTTGAGGGGTTTGTTTATTTTTTGATTTTTTTTGGATTTGTGTGTTGAGAAAGCTGTTGGGTTCCTGCTGTTCATGAAAACTGAAGGTTTTTTTTAAACCAATTTTTTTTTTGTGGATTTGAGTTTTTAGGCTGATAAATTAGTCAATGCTACTCTTGTTTGAGTGATTTTGGTTGAATGATTTGTGGGGTTTGTTTTTTTTTGATTTTTTTTACTGCATCTGTTCTAGGTTTTTGGGTTTCTGCTGGAAAATGTTGACTAAAACTGAAGAAAAAGAAAAACAAAAAATTGTTTTGGGTGATTTTGGGGATTTGAGTTTTTTCTGCTGATGAATCAGTCAAAGCTTCTTAATTTGAGAGATTTTTGGTCGAATAATTCCTGGGGTTTTTTATTTTTGATTTTTATGCCGTGCCTGATGAAATTTTTTTTTGGGTTTCTTCTGCTGAAAGATGGAATTTACAAAGAAATTAAAATTTCTTCCTTCTGTGTGGGTTTTCTTGGCTTGCATGTCTGTTATGGCTTCATTTATGAAGTTTGCAGCTCTTGGTTGAACAATATTTGTTATTTTAGTATTTTTTAAATGGAAAAGTTGTGGAGTTTTGTGGATCTAGTGAGATCTGTTTGACTTTTATTCTGTTGTTATGTCTTTTCTTTATCTGGAACAGAAGAAAATGGAGAACTTAAAAAAAGGGAAACTAAAAGTTAAAAAGTTAGACTAGATTTGAATGTGAAATATCAGATTTTATTTTTCTGTTTGTGATTTTGTTGGCTTGCATGTGTGTATTATGGGTTGGATTGTGATATTTTGTTGGTAAATTCTACTTTTTCTACTATGGCTGTCTTGCTAGTTGAGTTTGTTCTAGAATTGCAAGCTGTTGTTTTTCTTGATGTTTTGCTTAAAAACCCTTTGGGATGAAATATGATGATGCCCTCTTATTTAGTATTTTGCTGCTTCTTTGTTTTCATTAGGGGTCTCTTAAGCCTTTGTAACTGTTGTAGAGTTGGTGCTGAAAATTATCTTGTGTTGTTGAGTTTTACTTCCAGGACCACCTTTTAGTCTGGTTTATTTTGTCTATCCTATAATGCATGTTTGTTGTCTTTAGGAATGAAGTCTTGTAGTAAGAATTGCATTTGCTTCTATGTTTTAGTTTATCTGTTTAATGGTTTCCTTTTCTGACC
The DNA here is from genome assembly GCA_026153255.1 of Solanum medicagineum. Taxonomy (NCBI): domain Eukaryota; kingdom Viridiplantae; phylum Streptophyta; class Magnoliopsida; order Solanales; family Solanaceae; genus Solanum; species Solanum medicagineum. The sequence goes on from JAPFFP010000001.1 coordinate 3,290,682, forward strand.
AAAAAATAGTAAAATATATAATAAGACCATAGAAAGAAATTGCAAAGATTTTATGAATGTAGATGTTCCATCCTGTTCAATTTTTTGGTGGACATTTATGATGTTACGGTTTTTCATGCATTCTTCCATTGATATGTAGACTTGAATGTTCGAAGTTGGTAGTGTTTTTTTTCTTTCTGAATCTGGTAAGGAGTATTTAGCAGTGTCTTAGTGATGTCTTTCACCTTATACTTTGATGTCTATACCTTTTTCTTGTGTGACTGATACTTCATAATTATTTTCCAAATTTAGATGTGTTCTGTGTTTTTTTTAACACTGATTACACTCTTTCCTTGAAAAAGTAGTACATTTGATAGTTTTTACTTATAAGCATACTTCTGGAGTACATCTTTGAATGATGTTTCCAGTTGCATTTCATATTTTCATTAATTCAGAATTTTCTAATTCAGTAAGATCCTGATATGGCTGAAGACGGCATGAATGGAGCAGCAGAGGGTCTGCCACCTCCTCCTCCTGTTCCACCAGATTTTACTCCTGCCAAAACAGAACTAGAGCCAGTGAAGAAAAAGCCCTTACGTCTTCCCATGGCCAGACGTGGCGTTGGAAGCAAGGGTCAGAAGATTCAAATTCTTACTAATCACTTTAAAGTGAATGTAAACAATGTGGATGGACACTTCTTTCACTACAGTGTATGTTTGTGGACTTCCATACATTTACACAGCTTCTGTTCTTAGTTCTGTATATTTATAATAATTCCTTGCCTTTTAACTCTATCCTTTAACAGGTTGCCCTGTGTTATGAAGATGGTCGACCAGTCGATGCAAAAGGAGTTGGAAGGAAGGTCTTGGACAGAGTGCATGAAACTTATGATACAGAATTAGCTGGAAAAGAATTTGCCTATGATGGTGAAAAAAGCTTGTTTACTATTGGAGCACTCCCTCGGAATAAACTGGAGTTTACTGTTGTCCTCGATGACGTGACATCAAATAGGTTGGTTTCAAAGAGGCTGAGTTGATTCTCCCAGCGCTTATACCAGTTTTTGACAATCTGTTTACAACTTTTATGTTCAGGAACAATGGTAATAGCAGCCCTGTTCACGGAAGTCCCAATGAAGCTGACAGGAAGAGGATACGTCGTCCTTACCAGTCAAAAACCTTCAAGGTGGAGATCAGTTTTGCTGCCAAAATCCCGATGCAGGCAATTGCAAATGCTCTGCGCGGTCAAGAGTCAGAGAACTCTCAAGAAGCCTTGAGAGTCTTGGATATTATTCTAAGGCAGCATGCTGCTAAGCAGTAAGTAATTGTTGTTTCTTCGTACTTGGGGAATCAAGACTGTTTTCTTGCTTCATTTTGTTGATGTTCTTGTATCAGGGGTTGTCTGCTTGTTCGACAATCTTTCTTCCACAATGATCCCAAAAACTTTGTTGATGTTGGTGGTGGTGTTCTTGGATGTCGAGGATTCCATTCCAGCTTCCGGACTACCCAGAGTGGCTTGTCTTTGAACATTGGTAATGACTTAAGTGGTTAATATATCAAGTATCACCTTTCATATTTCTATGGCAACACAATGATTTTGATGTTTCTCTTTGTTTCAATTACAGATGTGTCTACAACAATGATTATCCAGCCTGGGCCTGTCGTAGACTTCTTGATTGCAAATCAAAATGCCAAGGATCCTTTTTCACTGGATTGGGCAAAGGTGGGTTCTTGTTTCTGTTGATCTGTTCATTTAGTTATGTGCACTGTAGCTAACCATGGATTGGCTATATACAATTTATTAGGCAAAACGTATGCTCAAGAATTTGAGGGTGAAGACGAGCCCCACTAATCAGGAATACAAGATTACTGGATTGAGTGATCGGCCTTGTCGTGAACAACTGTATGCTGCATTTCTTTCTTTAGTTATTTCGAACCTTGGCATGATTATGCAGCACCTGCTAAAGGAAGTTATCCTTGATTTGCTGAAGCGAGTATGTAAAATTCATCTTCTTTTTGTGTATAGGTTTACCCTGAAGCAGAAAGGAAAAGATGCAGATGGTGAGGTCCAAACAACTGAAGTTACCGTGTATGATTACTTTGTCAACCACCGCAACATAGAGTTGCGTTATTCTGCTGATTTACCTTGCATAAATGTTGGGAAGCCGAAACGTCCCACCTTTTTCCCTATTGAGGTGGGCAACTGGGTTAAATTTAGAGGACTATGCCATTTCTTGTTCTCTGTGCGTATGATAACTCCAAGTTTTCCGTGAATGGTTTCAGCTCTGTTCTTTGGTGTCATTGCAAAGATACACAAAATCCTTGTCCACATTCCAGAGGTCTTCGCTAGTGGAGAAGTCAAGACAAAAGCCTCAGGAGAGGATGCAAGTCTTGAGCCATGTAAGTTCTTTTTCATAAATCAAAAGAGTTTCACTATTTTCTGTTGAACAGGCTCCAACTATCTAGTGGTTTTGTTTAGGCTCTCAAGATCAACCAGTATGATGCTGAGCCTCTGCTTCGTGCCTGTGGAGTATCGATTAGCAGTAACTTCACTCAGATCGAAGGACGTGTTCTTCCTCCTCCAAAGGTATTATTCATATTTGTCATTTCTCAGCTAGGATTAATAACTTCACGTAATGCATTTGGAAATCCAATCTCCTTACCTTTTATATTTCACCAGTTGAAGACAGGCGGTGATGACTTTGTCCCTCGTAATGGCAGATGGAATTTCAATAATAAGGTTCAGAATCACCACTTTTAATATGATTTTTTCATTTGATCTATTTACTGAGCCTCATCGTTCCTTTAGTTATGATCTGCTTTGTATCTCCTTTTCACATTTTATCTGTAATGGTAGAGACTAGTCGATCCCATGAAGATAGAACGCTGGGCTGTTGTCAATTTTTCTGCACGCTGTAACGTACCAGGGCTAGTCAGTGATCTGATCAAATGTGGAAAAATGAAGGGAATTGTAAGTTGCCTGATTCACAATTTCTTGAAACTGAGTGTACAGATAAATGAATGATCGTCGGTATTTTTTATAAAATGTCAGATGGTGGAAGATCCATTTGAAGTTTTTGAGGAATCTCCACAAGTCAGAAGGGCTCCACCACTTGTTAGAGTTGAGAAAATGTTTGAACAGGTCCAATCTAAGCTTCCTGGGGCACCAAAATTTCTGCTGTGTCTGCTCCCTGAGAGGAAAAACTGTGATGTATACGGTTAGTATATTGTACTTGCTCTCTTGATTAATAGCTGAACTCCAACAAGAGTATATTCTAAGTTTTAGATGGCTGATGTAACAGGACCATGGAAGCGAAAGAATCTTGCTGAGTATGGTATTGTGACCCAATGTATTGCTCCAACAAGGGTCAATGATCAGTACATCACTAATGTGCTCTTGAAGATAAACGCAAAGGTGAGAGTTCTGAGAGCTATCATCTTGAGTAGTCTCCTTTTTCCTACTTCTCCTTCTTTGGATGTCTCAACCTAATTGTCTTTTTCTTCTTGGCAGCTTGGAGGTTTAAATTCTATGCTTACTGTTGAGCATTCTCCTGCGATCCCCATGGTATCTAAGGTCCCTACCATTATTCTTGGGATGGATGTGTCCCATGGCTCTCCTGGCCAGTCTGATATCCCGTCAATTGCAGCGGTACTACCTGTCAAGTTTCAGTACTATTTTCGTTTCCATTGTTATCAAATCCTCTGATTATTTGATTGTTTTGGTACTTGAAAATGCCTAATGTGTAAAAACATAACAAGGCATTCATAGCATTTTCCTCCCTTAACTTATAATGGCTTAAATCTGTGTGTTTGTTGTCAACTTGACCAGGTTGTCAGCTCAAGGCAGTGGCCTTCAATCTCCCGTTACAGAGCTTCAGTTCGTACTCAGTCTCCTAAAGTGGAGATGATAGACAACTTGTTTAAACGTGTTTCTGACACTGAAGATGAGGGAATAATGAGGTGAGTTTGCCTTTTAGGTTTCCCCTTTTTTATTTTTAGGCAGGGGCTTTAATTTTGGGGGGAGGCTTTGTCTACCACAGCAACTTAACAGGGCTTGGGCCTGATGTATTTTAGTTGGACCAACCACTATTATCTTTTTGTTAGTGTGTGAAAACAAACATGAAAATCTACATGGTGTGTTTGATGGGATATTATCATGTAACTAGATATTAGCAGTGATCCTAGTGAATGAAGAAGTTATATTTCTTAGTCTGACATATTCCATTGTTGTAGCATTGCCTATAAATAATCAAGCTACAAAATTGCAGGGAGGCTTTGCTAGATTTTTATGTGAGCTCTGGAAAAAGGAAGCCCGAGCATATAATAATATTCAGGTGACTTTCAGCCATATTTCATTTAATTCGAGCTAAATGTGTGTCATGTACAAGTGCCATGCTGTTGTGTTAAATGCTCTAAATATTTGCTCACATGAAATGGAAGTAGAATGTGAGTGTACGATTCAGTGGGCACAAATAAGAACTCTGAAGTGATCGGATTTGAACAAGAACTTTCCTGTAACAGTTTGCTGTACTTACTCTGAAGAAAACCCCCATAAAACATTTGTGGTGAGATCATGGTTATTCTGGGTTGACATTTGGTTTTAATCAATTTGGGAGCAACTTATATATGGCATGTTTCTGTTGGCTGCATTTTTCCTGAGATGAAACTCAGATGTGACGTATGGTTTTTGTCAATTGTCTTGTTCAAAATTTCAGGGATGGTGTCAGTGAATCTCAGTTTAATCAAGTTCTGAATGTTGAGCTGGAGCAGATTATTGAGGTTTTGCCTGATAAATGCTTTCTTGATGAAATATTGAGCAACTTGGGAAAACCGAGATATAATTGTACTAATAATCATTTTTTTCATTTATTGATTTAACTAGGCTTGTAAATTTCTTGATGAGAAATGGTCACCCAAGTTTGTGGTGATAGTTGCCCAGAAGAATCATCATACCAAGTTCTTCCAGCCTAATGATCCGAACAATGTTCCTCCAGGTACCCCACTGGAACTTAAAGAGGATATTAGTTGCATATTTTGCTCTGGATGAAATTGCTTATGCATTTCACTTGTTGCAGGCACAATCATCGACAACAAAGTCTGTCATCCAAGGAATTATGACTTCTACTTGTGTGCTCATGCTGGAATGATTGTTAGTCTTTTCCATCTCTTTTTGTACTGTTAGCTTTGCTTAATTCATTCTAAGATTCTTCACTTGGATCAGTTTCTCCCCCTTTCATGGGCAAAGTTCTTTCGCATATGGCTGCATTCAACAGAAGTTCAATGCTTTTAAGCTGCAATTAATCAATCTTTTGTTTGTGGTAAATGATCTAATGGTATCCTTACTTCGACAATGATTCTTCTGTAGGGTACTACTCGTCCTACACACTATCATGTCTTGTATGATGAATTGGGTTTCTCTGCTGATGATCTTCAAGAGCTTGTTCATAATCTCTCTTATGTGTAAGTATTGCATCAAGTATTTTGTGGATGGAATGATAGCTTATCTACTAAATTCAGTAGTTTACAGCTTAATGTTTGCTTTAACAAATAATTTTATATCATCCTCTTGCAGGTACCAGAGGAGCACCACTGCTATATCTGTTGGTAAGTTTTCATTGTCTTGTATATATTCAGCCACGTACAGCGCACACTTGTATTCTCTTTTTTGCGCTCATTCTTTGCGCTTACATGCAGTTGCCCCCATCTGTTATGCTCATCTGGCTGCAACTCAAATGGGGCAATGGATGAAGTTTGAAGATGTATCAGAGACTTCCTCAAGCCGTAATGGAGTAACCAATGCTGGACCAGTTTCCGTTCCTCAGCTTCCAAAGCTCGAGGAGAAAGTTTCCAGCTCTATGTTCTTTTGCTGAGGCATGTTAGCCTCTTTGCTTTCTTTTAATGTGTGTTTGTGAATAGTTGCTGTCCCAAAACTCTCTTTGAGAAGATGGTAGTTTGAACTTTTTGTCCAGACTTGGGTGAATCACTCTGCAGAAGATTTTACATCTTTTGGCTTTGTGATTTGCTCTTTTAACTTGTTTTGGATCATGTACTTATGTTTTGGTACTCCTAAGTTATGGACATGACTGCTAGTTTTTATTCTCGTTATTGGTTTTACTGTTTGCTGAAATTTGCTCACAGGGGTGTGCCATTGCTACTTCATTGATAGTTGCTTAATCTGATAGCTTGATTAACACTGTTGGCAGGTCAAAAGTGGTTAGTTTTTGACTTGTATGTCCGGTATATTTTGTTCTACCATTCACTTCACTTTGATGACTTGGCGGTCATTCATGCTTTGATCAAGAATGAGTAGTAGAATACAAGAGTTGCTAGCTTCTACTTTTGTGAAAGGTGAGCTCGACATTTTTCTTTTTAGTTAGAATGAAAGCAATCCTTTGAGGGGAGAATGGATGCAGATCATTCAATACAGCGGTAGTAACACGATACCAAGGCTTTGACCCATGATTTGGGAAGATGGTGGAGAAATAGTTGTTTATACATTTTATCATTTGCAATTTCCAAACTAGCATAGTAGGACTGAGTGGAGCAGAACGACTGTGAGGTAAACTCTTATGTATTAGGTCTCATATTTATTATTAAATGATTCAATCAACAAACAGTCATACGTCTTATGTGCCTCATAATTGGATTTTATCTCCTTAATGCCAAATGCGAGGAGAGGAGGTCAGTTAAGAGAAAAAGAATTGATCAAAGGACCAAAGTAATAGAAATTTCACCCATAGTTCGAAGATGAACCATGTTACGTACTTTGTATAATAATTTGTTGGTAGTAAATCACTCAATAAATAATATTAATGGGGCAGAATTAATTTGTGAATATAGTTATTGCAACGAGATTTATGTATATATCCTGGTTTGACAGATTATTTGAAAATATCTGACCTACACTCACATTCGTTTACCCAATTATAGTAATAATATTGCAATGCTAAAATGATCCAAACCAAGCAGCTTATAACTGGAACCCAGATGTCAAGAGGCTCTTCAATGCGAGAAAACTCAAGAATAGAACATCTCAATGTCAGAGATCAACAGAAGCCAAGCCCAAGCTTATCTCATGTCGTGTCCATTTTCCGTGGCGCAAGACCCTTTACTTCTTCTCCCAGTTTTGGTAGAGTACAGAGCAAATAGGATCTCAGCTCAACCACAAGAAGTAGTAGTCATGGTGGGTTAGAAGGCTACTCAGTCTTGACCAAATTTATCACCTCATGACAGCAATGCCAACCTATGCACCTTTGCCATCATTCTATGAACATCAGTAGAGCACCAATGTCAATACAGACAACTCTGCATATCGGACCAGGCATCCCCGTCTTGACAAGACTTCTACTTCAAATGCCATGACAACCTGCTCACCCCTTGGATGCAGAACATCAAATCCCTGTTTGGATTCCACCCACTTCTGAATCTTACGAGATAATGTTTTAGAGGTCAACTAGGATACGATAGAATTTAGATTTAAAATTAGCGGAAATTTTGGCAGACTTCCCCCCCACCACCACCACCCCTACCCCCACCTCCAAAAGCGGAAGAAAAAGAAATCTCTAGTGTCATTTTGTAAAGCTGTTTATAAATCAATTTTGTGGAACATTTAAGACACCTTTCCTTCTCTCCAACTTAAGGTTAAAACAACCCAAAATTCCATACTTTCCAAAAAAAAAAAAACTAACTCCACCATGAACCATATCTTTATCTATTAAATACCTTCATAGAAATTTAAGTGACTGACGAGGAGTTATAATCAGCATTCAATCTATATAAAATGTATTCTTAAGTCCCCCAACCCCCACAAACATAACAAGTGTAAGCATGGAAAAAATGGAGGAACAGAAGACACCTGCAGTGAAATGCCATGAACATCACCTTTTACCTGCAACAGCAACTGCTGCATGATAATCTTTAAAACAAATTAGCTGACCACTCCATATGCTCATTAATTTATTTATTTGAAACAGAGGGAAAAGCAAAAGTTGCTGGTATGAGACAGACAATTCAGTGTTTTGTAGAGCAGTAGAAGAAACCATTCAGAAAATAAGATGTTGGAAGTTGAAAAGACATTGCTATGTATCTAAAATACTGCTGAGACTAGGGTAGGATACCCTACCTTCTTCTCAATCCTTTTAAGATAGAAAAATTTAGTGCAAAATACTACAGTGTTTAAAAACATTCACCAGAATAAAAGTACTTGAATAACACGAAAATACACATAAAGGTCTTTAAACAAAAGTTTAACTTTTGTGATAGTAAAAGACTTCATTTGGAGAGTGCCCGGAACTTCAGAAGAATCACCAGTCCAAAACTAAAAGTTTGATGCATTTATGAAGGAATCTGCACAGTGAATAGGTAAAACATAAAAATCTAAGTAGAAAATTACTTTAGCAGAAAAAACCATGAAATGCAGCTGTAAGAAATGCAGCTGTAAGAAATGCCTTCGGAAAAGTGAAAGATAAGTTTAAAGATATTGCTTTTGTGTAGACAAATTTAACACAAAAAGGATAAGGTAACAGACAGACAAACCAAATGAATATGAGCTGCAAAACTAAACAACTAATCAATAATATTTACCTCACTTGAAAGTGCAGCCATAGCATTACAGATACCTGTCGAAGAAAACAGAATGGTAAAGAGAACCACAATATTCTGATGCAGTATGATGTTCACTACTACTTTTAAAAAGGAAGAAAACTCCTATAGTTTGATAAAGGCAACTTGAGATTATCTTATCATGATATCTCCTTAAGTATAGCATAGTTAAGGAAGAACCAACAGTCAGCATTAGGTAAGCAATTACTATAATCAAGCTACACATGCATGACATCTCATCAAAGGCTTCCTCCAAGACAGTCGTGAGACTGAGATTCCATATGGTAAGACAATCTTTCTCCTAGATCATCAGATATGAAAGTATTTTCTACTCCAATCTAGATTTTCAGATTTGAATAAAATCCTTGTAACTTTTGCAAATCAAGCAAATGTCTAGCTGGTTGGATCTTTAGTATGCATTACACATGCTGCTTAATCTCAGCCTTAGAAACCATTGAAGATCCATCACAGTTAAATTGTATAAGAAATGAGATAGTACAAGCTACAGTCCCTTAATGTAGATGCATGCAATGAATACAAACAAATCAATCATTATTCCATGAGAACTATATATATAACCAATAGAAACCAACATGCAAGCCATGAGAAAGATATCACACCTTAAGTTTTCCTAGTGACCTCCATAGCCAGAGTATGGTGCAGCACCACCTTGTGGTCTGGCACCACCCTGCATCTGTGGGTTTTGGTATTGCGCATGAGGCTGAGCTCCATAGCCACCAGCAGCACCCTGAGCACCATATCCTGTTGCATTATTCATCACTGGTGGCACACCCTGATGATTCACTGGCCCACTAAGACCTCCAAGCAAATTGCCAATCCCCAAACCAGCTCCTTGTGTAGCTAATAGGGCTGTCAGTGCCTGTCCAAGAGCTGGGGTCACAGCTGCCACAGCAGGATTGTATCCCACAGGTGCAGGTCCCGACGGAGCCATCAAATGCCCAGCTGATCCTGCTCCTGCACTGCCACCTGATTTTTTTTGGATAAAGTAACAATTCTTATCAATTTTATAACAAAATCTAGTCTAAAAGCAATACTAACATAATAGAAAGCCTACAGAAAAGCAGAGTTCTTCACTACCTGAATATTTCCCCTTTTTTGCAGGATGCTGATAATACTGCTGCTGCTGATTATGATGGTGATGAGAGTAATGCTGTTGCGACTGAGGCTGTTGTTGCTGATAGAAATTCTTATTATGCTTCGGTCCATCAATTGCTTTCTGACAATGAAGGGTGTGCCCTTCAAAGGTCTTGTGCGGCTCCTCCAATGCCTTCCTTGCACCCTCAACATTCTTATACACAAACAAACAAAACCCCTTGGGTTTCCCAGTTTGCTTATCCAATCCAAGAGGACCCTCTTCAACTTCACCAAACTTTGAGAAATACTCCAACAACTTCTGAGGCTCAAGATCAGCAGCTACATTGCTAACAAAAATCTTCCTCTGGGTATATTCCGAAACCGGTGCGGAAGCTGTTGTAGGTGGAGGAGCCGGAACCGGCCCGGCAGAAGCCAGCTGACAAGAAGTCATCCTTGTACCAATTTTCTTCTGTGGTTCCTTCAAAGCTTTCCTAGCACCACTCCTATGCTTAAACAATATAAATCCATAACCCTTTGATTTCCCCGAAACCTTATCTGTAACAGCTTTACAATCCTCAATCTCACCGTAAGCTCCGAAAACACTTGTTAGGGTTTCAGCCGTCGTATCCCAACCTAAACCGTGCACAAAGATTTTCCGGTGTGCCGGATCTTTATCAGCCAATTTCTGGATATTTTCTTTGAAATCAGGGTATTTCGCTAAAGCTTCTTTAATAAGCGCTGTAAGTTGATCCTTCGTGAAGGGTTCTAGAAGCTTCTCAAGTGGCTCATCTTCCAAATCCTCTTCATTAACTTCCTCCGTCTTCACGTCAGCGCCTCCATTAACTTTTTCCTGCTCGTTACCAGACTTCTCATTATTACCCTCTACACCGTCATTTCCAGATCCGGGTATTTCTTCTTCATCCTCATCGTCGCCGCCGTCTTCATCTTCCTCCTCGGGATCTGGTTCTTCTTCGTCTTCATGTACTGCTTCTTCTTCTTCTTCTACGACGTCGTTCTCGTATTCTTCTTGTGCCGGTTCAACATCAGGTTCTTGCTTAATTTCTTCTACTGGTTCTTCAACTGGTTGTGAGGGTTCGGAAGCTCTCGATTTTCGCTTCTTCGCCATGGAAATACAGAGAGAATTAGTGGTGATTAGGGTTTTCTGATTTGGGGGCTAGGGTTTCGGGAGAGAGAGAATGATAAAGGAGAAGTAGAGGCTCATATTTATGATGGGGTTTCGGGTCGGTTTGGTAGAATTGTGTGGATTTTCAAGTGAATCATTTTACGGGGGGAGAATCTTAGTAGTTTAGTTGATTTGGAAAAATGCTCATAAATATTTATAATTTATGAAAAAAGATTTGTAAATGTTTTTTTTATTTTGTATTTAAAAATACAACAACAACAACATATCTAGTGATATTACACAAGTGGAGTCTGGGAGGGTAGATTGTACGCGGACCTTATTTTTAAAATTTATTTTTGATTTCAAACATATCTCTCAACTTTATAAAAATAATCAAGTCAATTTTGATTTTTTAAAAAGTCACATGACATGGAATAATTGGTCATATGCATTCAGAATAATTTAAACCCACCTAATCATGTCTTTTTATTAAAATTCTTGTATACCATAATACGTAAAAGACCTCCAATCTATTTGAATAACCACTAAAATTAACTAAACACTTAAATTAAACTCTAGGCTAGAAGTAAAATAAAAAATCAAGAGGTAAATATAATTTCAAAAAATAAAATAAAATTACATATTTCAAATTTACCAACTAGATAATTTACAGCAAAAGTATAATAAATCAAAAATATAATATAAAAATAAAATATTTTTTAAAAATGTTTGAGTGGTTTAAATTATTACGAATACGTATGGCCAATTAAAAAATGTCACATAATTTTTTAAAGAATTAAAGTTGACTGGACTATTTTTGTTAAGTTGAAGGATACGTTTGAATCCAAAAATAAACCTTAGGGGTATTTTTAGACTCAAAGGTGGGAGATGACATATCTTCATAAATATCGTGCCAGCAAGATAGCAGGTGTTTGTTGAGTATTCAACATTCAGTATTGATATATATGATCAAGGTAAATGTCTATTGAATTGAAATTTTTGAATTTTTAATTACGAAAAGTTATAGCTGTAGATGATTATAGTAATTTCTTGTTGATTTTGACTTCGGCTGTTATTACTTCGAGGTAGATTGTTTAGTTTGGCATTTCAAAAATCTTTAATAAGAAAATCATTCTCCTACGATCTTCCTTTATAATTCTTTGTTTAATATTATTTTTATAGATTTTTGAGTCACGAAGTATTGCTCCAGATCATTATTTTATCTTGCTGACTTGATCATTATTTTTGTATTATTGATAGTGTTAAGGTGTTGAAGAACTGAAAATTTATTTAATTATTATCATGGTTGTGTAAGAAGATAGTTTGATCGAATAACGTGATCGATAAATAGTGCCTCGGTCTTTTGAGATATGATTAGCATATTTTTGTTGAATTTAGCTGCCATTTATTATTGTTGTTGGCCTCATTTTATGCTTTAGAGTTTGTTGGTTCTGTGTGTAATATTAACACCTTATTAATTGCTTATATATACATCTCATTCTCGTTGTCTTGTTGATTCTACCAATTATTGCATTATGATAAATTGGTTGAGTTTCATACAAATATCTTTGAGGCTTCGGTTGAAAGGGTATGTTAACGTTAACATTCTCCTTCTTTTGGGCAAGAATTTTAGAAAAAAATTTGGTCATCAAATGCAATATTTTATTATTTATTGCTAGAAAGACCTTTTGTGAAAGACATTAGGATCGTCGTTGAAGTATTTTCGTGACTCCATTATGTTGATATTTCACTCATTCGATTATATATGGTATTTGGTGTCTATATGTCGTTTGTCGACTTTTGACTATAGGTCCATCTACATAAATTTTTATTCTTCTTTGGATATCTGACTTAAAAAGATCGCGAAAGAACATTAAGAATTTGCAATTGATCCTCCTTCTTCGCTATTTCTTTTTTTCTCTTTGAAATACGTCCTTTTACAGACTATCAAAAAGGCATACATAGACTAAGCGAAACACATTAAGCGCTTTATAAGCATCCTTAGGTTTATGTTATCTTTCTAAAGTCGAATTAAAGTGTTTCAATTTATTCTACAAGCATATGATGTTCTATGAAGCATTTACATATTATATAAAAGTAAGTGTTGAATTACGCGAATAAAAGTACAAAGGAGCCAAGATTGGTAAGTTCCTCTTATAGCCTACTATGAGCATTTAGAGTTCATATCATTAAGTTCTTGTTATGGCCATCCATGTGCATTCAAAGTTCATATCATGCATTGCATATTATACATTTACTTTGAACTATAATGGAAGAGAAGAGAGCCTATTTACTCAAAAGACTATGTATTGTACAGATGACTACGAGTTGACAAGCATGATGCAGTTAACAACCAGAAGAGATCGTCATTGCTGGCATATGATTGTGCATGTCATGCATTTGCATGTCATGCATATTTAATTCAGAAAAAGTTGGATGTCAGTTATGGAGGCTATTAAAATTTCTGTTTCAAGTGGTATCATTTTTATTATTTTTATAACAACTTATCATCTACTTTCCGCCTGTCAAACCTCCTCTAATTTGGAGCGTGACAACACTCTTGGCAGGGACAAGCTACATAAGGACTTTACAAGCGTTTATAAAAAATAGTTATGGCATCATTTATACATTTGAATTTGAATGTATATTTAAATGATTAAGAATCATCTTTTGATATAAATAATGAAAACATTGAATAAATAGAATTATTGTTCAAATGTTTGAAGGTGCATAGTTTAATTATTTATGAATATAATAAATATTAATGAAATATAAATTTATCAAAATTAAATTATTATTACTTGATAATAAAAGGAACATTAATGTTGGCTAGCTAGAGATGTTGGTAATAATAGTTGATGTTTGTATCGATGGTAGTTATGACAATAAAATTGATTGATGTTAATAGTTGACGATATGTTGGTGGCAATAGAAGTAACTAATAGTAGGGATTGACCATATTATAAGTGAAGGCAATATTGAATACTTATGTAATTTAATGATGAATGTGATAGGTATGATATCGACTGATCCTAGTAATTGATAGTGATAATAATTTGTGATGATATAGGTGCCGATTGTGATGACGAACCAATGATTGACCGTGATAATAATTTATGATGATATAGGTGCCGATTGTGATGACGAACCAATAAGTACACAAATGGCACCTCATTCCAACATGGGTCATCATGGAAAATCCGACCCGAAACGAAAAAAATTAATGGGCCGGCCACATCACCACACTTCTCTCCAATTTCGAGAAGACAAAAATAATAAGAAAAAGAAAAAACAGTTTCAAGATTTGAACCAAATACTCATATTGATACGTGGATTTCTATACGAACGACAAGAAGTTTCTTGTATTTGTGTTTTTTTTTTTCACTAAATTGATTCTTCCTCTTCTTCTGCCAGGTAATACCCTCTTTCCTCTTCTCCCCCCTTTTTTTTTCTCAATAATATCTTTTCTCCCTTTTTTTGTGAGTGTGTGTTATTCTGTCATCTATTACTATAATATAAATCTATGTTTTCCTTTGAGCTTTTTGGGTTTTATGTTGTATTTTGTATTGTTCTTTAATGGGTCTGTGTTTTTTCTTTCTATTACATCAAAATTTTATCTGGGGTTATTGTAAAAATTGGTTCTTGAATATTGGAAGGGATTGGTTGCTAATGGAACAGAATTAGTGTTCTTGATAATTTAACTAGTTTGACATTGAGATAGAAGTAGATATCAGGGGCAGAGCTACTCTTTGGTAGGGTTCATCTGGACCCCCTTTGACAACAACTTATACTATTTATACATGAGTAAAATATATTTTTATATGTATATCATAAATTTCGAACCCCATCTTTGACTATTTATACATGAGTAAAATATATTTTTATATGTATATCATAAATGTCGAACCCCTTTGATCTTTGATTAGTTTGAACCCCTTTAGGGTAATCCTGGCTCTGCCACTGGTAGATATTATTTATATATACATATATATAGTTGTATATGATTGTTCTTCTTTTGTTATTTATTGTGTTCCTCTTCCTTTCTTGTTCCAATAATTGGTCTAAAGTAGTTATAGAGGGGGTTTAGAGTAGGAGATCTTCTGAAAAAAGTGAGTCTTTTTTGATAGTGAAGATTGGGGATGAGGACAGGAAGGTTTGCTGGGAGGGTAAACATCCTCCACTTCCAAACCTCAAGGTTGTAGTTTCGAGTTAGCAATGAGCAGGAAGGATTGGGAGCTCCTAGGGAGGGGTCTTAGAAGGGGTAAGAAAAGAGAAGAACATTGGGGATGGGTAAAGAGGGGTTTAAAAAAGAGAAGAAGATTGGGGACGGGTAAATAATGATCCTTTTTTTTTGGTTTTGACGGGAAATGGGGCTCAATACAGGTTTTAAAAGAATTTTGTGTTCTTGTAATTATTCCTGTAACTGGTTCAAACTAGTTGAGGAGGGGGTTTAGAGTAGGGGCTTTTTTAGAATTCTGTGTTCTTGTAAATATTCTTATAACTGGTTAAACTAGTTTAAGAGGGGGTTTAGAGTAGGGGATCTTCGAGAAAAAGTATGGCTTTTTGATAGTGAAGATCTGGCATGGGGACAAGAGGGGTTGGTCTGATGGTAAATGCTCCAACAGTAATATTGTTGCTTTGAATGAGCAAGGAGCGATCCTTTTTTGTTTTTAACAGGGAAATGGGTGGGAGCTCCTGGGGAGGGGTTAAAAGAAGATAGGAAGATTGGGGATGGGTAAAAAGCGATCCTTTTTTGTTTTTAACAGGGAAATGGGGCTTGAGTAGAGCAGAATGTATATGGAGAGTTTATTAAGTAGAATTCAATTAGTTTGGAATTAGGGTTTAGTTTAGTTGTATGATCCCAACACCTAACATGTGGCGTTAGGGGCATGTCACGAGATTGAACCCGCAATGGATAAAATCTGGCATTTAAGTAGAGAAGGTAAAGGGGCAAACCATTATTTACAGAGTTCCCAATTGAGCATTAGTGGGTAAAGGGTGAAGGACTGATGTGTAGTTGATTGATTGGTTGGTTGGTTTGGTCCTAACGGGGATGATCGAGGATTGTTTCTTTTATAATTGACCATGACTGTTATTTTTCAACAGAGTAGGTTTTTATTAGGGGTTTAGCGGTGGAGGTTTTGATGAATTGGGATTCAGATCATGAATTCTCATGGGAGTGGGCAACAATCTCATTTACAGTGGACAGGCAAAATTCATGGTTTACCCTTACATTTGACGAGGTTGAGAATCGGTTGGGTGATTTAGTTAAGTTTCCAGGCAGTATGAATCTTGATGAGTACTCACAAGTGTGTGCAATGCAGATTTTATTCGGTCTTCTGGAGGGAATATTGATGATACTTCCACTGCTACTACTTTTCAGCATCAGGCTAGGTTAACTTTGGCAAGGGTGATTAGTAGTAATACAGTTGATAAGGTGTGGGGATAGACATACGACAAGGCCAGAAGTTGATAAATTTCAAGGAGATGAACAATCAGGAGAGAGAGCCAACTCTTGGCGAGACAACTTTGGAGGACTACTTGGTGAAAGCTGGGCTTTTTGTTGCTGATGCTTCTTTAGAACATACAATGTCATTGGATAATCCCATGGCAATGCAAAATTATGTGCCTCCAATGGGCTTGTCGCCATCTCCTTCGCTGTCTGATACACCAGTATCTGGACGGAAGAGGGATGCTACAGACATCGATAAGACTATTGATCGGAGATTAAGGAGGAAGATCAAAAATAGAGAGTCAGCTGCGCGCTCTCGCGCCAGAAAACAGGTGTGCTGCTGTCTGGTAATATTTTGCTTGCAATCCCAGTAGGCATTTACATTTCTCATTTTTATCTATTTATTTCCATGGTGTAGGCTTACCACAATGAGCTGGTGAACAAGGTGTCTCATCTGGAAGAGGAAAACATGAAGCTTAAGAAAGAGAAGGTATGGATTCTTTCATTATGTATGCCGAAGGCTGCAAATGTTGGGTGTATCTTTCAAATAAGAAACATTTCTAGTGTTTGCTCGTGATTTCATTAATGGGCTAAGCAAGTTGATCGAACAGCTGCTTCTATTCCGTGTGCTGTTAGTTCCAACATATGCAATTATTTCTCGAGCAACCAACTAAGGTATCTGATAATGGATAATTTATTTTAAAAACTGTGTGATTGATTGTAGAAAGATGAATTGTCTTAGAAGTGAGATAATTATACTTTAAAAGGTAGCCGGCTTGATATTACAATTTAATGTAGCTTATAGTGTTGATTGATGTGTCTATCAGCCTTGTACAGGTATTGCTGCAAAAATACTTAAAATGTGAAAGGAAGGTTGAATCCTAAAACATATCAAACACATCCTGTATTTTATTTTAAGCAACTCAAAGAAAGGAGTAAAATGAGACGAGGGTCTGTAGGAAATAGTCTCTCTATCTCTATGAGGTGTAAGGTCTACGTACATTTTATCCTCCCCAAACCCCCCCGTGGGATTCCACTGGGTATGTTGTTGTTTTTGTAGTAAAGAAAGGGGTAAAATAGACTGGTCAGCTCATTGATGGGAGCTTTTGTCTGAAGTCCATTTTTAAGTACTCCTTTTCTTGTAAATGGTTTGTTGAATAATCTAATTATCTTCTCGCTCAAACTAGTTGTCTGTGTAGCGTGTCTGTACTAGAACTTATGAATGTCACTGTGTAGATACACTTTTTAATTTGTTTTGAGGGGGAGGGGGAGAAAAGGGACGAGTATCCTAATTTTAAAGTGAATTAAGCAGAAACTGTTTTGGTCAGATAGAAAACTTGGTTTACATTCACAGCGTTTCTCGTTGACATGGGCTTTTTACAAGGTAAAATTGGATAGATGATGAGAACTGTGCAATGGTCAGTGATCCGTGTCTGCAAAAATTCCTCCTTAAACCTGACATTCCTGAAGAACCTGGTAGATAATATGTTTTGTTCGTGATGCATAGAGTATTTATTATATGTTGCTTGGCAATGTAAATTGCTATGATGGCCCCTTATAAAAAAAGGTCCCTTATTTTGAACTTAGTTGCATTTCTTGTCCGCTATCTTTATGGTGTTACCAAATTGTTCCTTTAACTCACTGTGCATTTGTTGTCTTCTATCTTTGTAGTGTTACCAGATTGTTCCTTTAACTTCCTGCAAATATTTGAAAAAGGAATATATTGCCTTTCCAGTTAAGTCTGAAGTAAATGCAATAAGTACCTATAAAGATACTGCACGTGGAATCTCCGGTGAGGGGGGTGTCGGAAACAAGCACCATTGTCTACTATTTGCCTTCTTTGACACATGTATGATGTGTATATATTACTGTGGCTCAAGAAGAATGCAGAAAATACTTACAGGAGTAATAAAAAAATAGAAAAAAAAGAACAATAAATGGACCAACAAACCAAAAACACTTTTATTTATGGTGGTTTTGTGTTATATGGATCTATTTGACCAGACAAGGTGCGTAAGGTAGAAATAAGTATAACATACCCAAATATCAAAAGCTATCTTCCATTTATCTTGACCTAGACTGTTATCGGTGCGGATGATGTTTGTCATTGTCAATTGTTTGTGTACACACACACACACACACAGAGGCCCTTATTTTTAATGAGCTGTCAACAATGATGACATTTTAGTGAACTAAAAAGGGGGGAGGATGATAATAATCTTCATTCTCCTCTCGAGAGATATCCTATCTGTCTGGCTGTCATAAGTCTTGAAAACAAGTTGTTCTTATATTCAGGTAGTCTGGCTTCAAATCAAAGAAAGGCCTACTTTTCCATATTCATCAGTCAAACCAATGAATCTCTTTCCGAAGTAATAAAGAGTATTCATTATTCTTAGTATTTATTGGTCTCCTACATGTTATGCCGTGTTAGTTCCTCCAAACGTATGTCATAAAGATAAAATGAGAGTGCTAAGATTTATGAGTTAACATATATCGAAAGGTGTCAGTGTTTGAAGCACTCTAAAAAAAAGTGTAACATAAAATGGAGCAGGAGTAGGTTTGTATACATACCATATTTGGGATCAGAGGTAGCTTCAAACGTGGCTCTAAGAACAGCCCGCCCACCCCACCCCCCCCCCCCCCCCCCCCCCCCCCAAAAAAAAAAACACACACACCCAAAACCCAAACGAAAAGAACTCCACCCACACAGATACATAGAGTCGATCCTATTGACTATGCATGAGTATTTGTAGCTTAACTTGGAGGATTCAGAGTTGCATTTTTTTTTTGTGCTTAGTTCATAGACCATTTTCGCAATGTTCTAAACATAGAGAATTGAAAATCCATTAGCCATAACAGAGATTTTTTTAAAAATTTGCTATGATAGGCTACCTAGGCTAGTACATATATGATAAGCAGTTGCATTTTACTGAGTGCAGATAATGCTTTTGAATTTCTTCAATATAAAATAAGTGTCCATCTAATGTGCACTTACTTCTATCGCGTGGATTGTGTAGTTCTGATGGATTGTTTGGTATTGCCAGCGTCTTTGATTAGTTTAGTGGAGTGGGGATTTTTGGGACTGATATATTTGAGTCGAGGGTCTTCCGGAGACAGCCTCTCTATCTCTATGAGGTAGTGGTAAGGTTTGTATACACTCTACCCTCCCCAGACCCCACTTGTGGGATTTTACTGTGTTTGTTGTTGTTATGTTTTTACCATACAAAAAGAAAAATACTCTGCTTTTACCCAGAAAAGGATGTTTTGCTTTATCATACTAATGAAAATATTGGCTTTCTGAAAAATTCATGCAATGGTTAGAAGTGATGCTGCCTTTGATGATTGATCTGGTGCTTTGGGGATGCTTGGACTGATGGCCCTAGATGCTTGTAGTACACAGTGATTGATTGAGTTCCCATTTGATGATATCTTGTTTGTTTCTTATTGTATTAGAGTTGAGTTTACTTTGGTACTTCCCTTTTTTCCTTTGTCCCCTGGTTGGCAAAGTGATATTTGCTTCCTTTTGTAGAAAGTAGAAGAAAGAGGAGGTGCAGGGAAAGAGTTGGGAAGATGTCAAACTAAAATTGAATCTAGATAGTTCTCATTTCTCAATAATGTTATGAGCTAAAATTCATTTTTTATTTCTTGCCAGTGTTTTGTTTCATGTTCCACGAACTTTTCCCCCTGCATCTGACTGTATCATAGTGCACTGGTCAGTTTTGAAGAGACTCTTCCTTGTGCTAAAAGTCTCTTGATAGTTTGGTCACTGGAAGAAACCTTTTCCGACAGTTTGTTTACAGACTTACAAGAAGAGAACTACTTCCATTGATAACTACTAACATCCTGATTGTTCAGGATTAACGCATTTGAGATCTTCTTATGGCAAAAGTTGGTTTTTGCTTTCGATCCAAAAGTCAATCTTTTCTGGTTATGGTGTTTGTTGATCACTTCATCTAGGTTCTGACCAACATAAGGACTTATTCTATTAAAGCTTGTATTCCGTAGCCTCTTCTTTGATGTATTTTATTTCTATCTCCAGGAAAGAAAACCTTACTGCCAATAGTGGTAGTGACTGATTAGGAGGAGCCTAAATCTACAGGTAGGGGTGTCCATGGTTCGGTTTGGATCGGTTATTGGCTAAAACCATAACCAAACCAATGTAGTCGATTTTTAAATTCCTGAAACCAAACCAAACCAAATAAAAAAATAACCGTCGGTTTGGTTAGTGTCAGTTTGGATCAGTTTGATTATTTTTTCGGTTTGAAAGTAATACGTTTGTTGAGAGCATGCGCATCTTGATAGACACAAACACCTAGTACATGAATAATCTACAAAAGGCTATTGTGAATACTATTAAGCAATAGTGCTAGAGTTATTATTATGCAAACAAATTGATTTAGTTAAGCAATACTAAAGTTATTATACACGAATAAAGTGATTTAGTTGAACAATAATACTAAAGTCATTATATACCAAAGATCAAATCTTCATAATAAAATCAAGCTCAACAACCAAATAACTACCTGGGAAAGGTGGTACAAGAAAATCATATTTCAAAATACTAACAAGCGTATGTTCAAATATAAATAGTAAGTTAAAGATTTAAATTAATTAAAATATAACAAAATATTTATATATTATTTATGAATACTATCTAAATAATTATAAAATTTATATATATAATTATTTGGTTCGGTTTGGTTATATTTGCGAATTTTTTTTAGTAAAACCAAAACCAAACCAAATAGTATCGGTTTTCAAAATTTAAAAATCAGATCTAACCAAATCAAATCAAATATCGAATTTTTTAATCGGTTTGGTTAGGATTGTGGTTCGGTTTGGTTGTTTAACCATAACCATGAACAGCCCTATCTACAGGGACACTGAACCCCCCTATCTACAAAATCGAAAGTGGATGTGGTCTTCGTGCCATAGGATTACCATATATACGTTTGGTGTTCCCTTCGAAGTATTTATATTAGATATTAGTACATGACATAGCTTTGTCATCCCACGTCTTCTCAACAACAATATAATACCTAGTGTGATCCCACAAGTGGGCTTTGGGGTGGGTATAGTGACGCAGACCTGACCGTACCTTGTTGAGGTAGAGCAACTATTTCCGGTAGACCATCAGCTCAAGATATATGGATCCATGTCTTCTCAATAACTGATATATGGTATTTGTGAAAGACCTATCTCTGATTGGTATTAGTAAGACCAAAATGTACTCTTTCCATATCATCTGGTGGAGTGTGTCCGCAGCTATGGTAATGGTAGATCCCTCGAGCATTTTAGCTGTCTTTTTATGTGCTAGTGGGATGATAGGGATCCCTTCTGGGTAGGGAATGCTTTACTCCTTTGGTGGACCTCCTGGCACAACGCGGATCAGTCAGGCTAGTGGCTTTCGGATACTCAATTTTCTAGATGTCTTGTTATTTGGCCTAACGGTATAGATATCAGTCCAAACTCAGCAAAACACGCTGCATCTACATGTTACAAAAGTACCTATCTTGTTTCTTGTCGTTTTAACCACTATGTTACTGAACTCTTCTTGCAGGAGCTAGATAAGATGTTATCCGAGCTGTCGTCTGAACCAAGATACCAGCTAAGACGAACGACTTCATTCTAATCGAGCGCTTTCTCTGGTTCTTTTGCAGAAGTTACTGTAGTCTTGATAGACATAGGATTGTGTATCCTCTATGAAACATCTTATTAGGGAGTTGGGATATAGATCTTAGTATGTTTGCTCTTTGTTTTATCTGTATATGTTTAGATGCACATGATAAACTGAAGATGGAATGGACCCTTTATCTTACTTTGTCCTTTTTACTTGGTAAATGAATTTGGAATTTTTCCTTTTAGTAAAAAAAACGAATGCGTTGATCTAGTGTAATTCTACAACATGATGTATTTTTGTTGTGTACTTCACTCTTTCCAATTTTTGTGACGAGGGTCTTCTAGAAACAATCTTTGGATGTATTTTTGTTATGTACTTCTCTTTCCAATTTTCGAGACGAGCGTCTTTTGGAAACAATCTGTGAATGTATTTTTGTGGTGTATTTCTCTCTTTCTGATTTTTAAGATGAGAGTTTTTCGAAAATAACCTCTTTATCTATACAAGGTAGTGATAAAGCTTGTGTACATTTTATCATCTTTAGACGTCACTCGGGAGATTTTACTGTTGTTTAAGTCTATTTTCCATATGTTGTTTAAGTCTATCTTCCAAAAAAGAAGATCAAGTGGCGAGAGGGCTAGAAAAGGTATTAATAGATATCGGTAGTTTTTCTATCGTACCTAAACAATAATAATATCTCCAAAAGGAATGCACTCGAGGTCAAATATTTTAAGCTGACTTTCGTAGAAACCTAAAGATTTAGGTATTTATTTAAAGTCCTAAATGTTCTTTTTCAATATATTTTATTGATCTTGAATTTTTTTTAAAAAATACTTCATATAATGCTAGTTTTTTTTAATTTACTTTTTTTTTGAAAAAAAAAAATACATGTAAATTTTTTTCTTAAAACTTAGCTAAATAATTTTCTATTTGTATTTATGATGTTTGAACATGCTTATAATATGAGCAGTTGATTCCAAAGTGTTTTATATTTGATACTTAATTCAATATATTTTTAATAATGTAAAGTTCAAATTTTATGCATTTTGTTCATGTGTTTATCAATCCCTACGTTTATCAATCCCTGCGTTATTAATGTTTATACCAAACGATCCTTTAATGCTTACCAAATCAAATCTTATAGCATAAAATACACCCTAACTTGTATTCATGCACCTTTAATGAATTAAAAGTATCAAAATAATTTCAAAAATCAATCATAATTTGGAAAATAAGATATCACCCTAATCTCAACAAAGATAAAAATATCAGGTAATTTTTTTCATTTATTCTAGTTTTGATGACTCTAATTGAGTGGCGTTGGGACTTGATGGTGGATTAAGGTCGTGTCGTCGGTTGGGATCGAGGGCAAGGCGTTGTGACGGTAAGAGGGGACAGACGTACTTCAGTTAAGAGTAGGGTCATGGAATATAGGCACACTTACAGGTAAGTCCATAGAGCTAGTAACATAACATGCATTCATGAGACCAGATGGGTAGGCACCAAAGCCCGAGACTTAGATGGATTTAAACTATGGTATTCAGGCGGGTCTAGGGATAGAAATGGGGTAGGGATTCTAGTAGATGAGGACCTTATGGAGTATGTGGTTGAGGTTAGGAGAGCGAGTGATAGGATAATGTTTATTAAACTAGTGGTCGGTAGTCAGGTAGTGAATGTAGTTAGTGCCTACGTGCCCCAAGTGGGCTTAGAGGAGGAAGTCAAAAAGTTTTTTTTTTGGGAGGAATTGGATGAAGTTGTGAGAGGTATTACCTGTTACAGAAAAAATCTACATCGGGGGAGATTTTAATAGGCATATCGGTGCAACCTTTAGTGGTTTTGCAGATGTCCATGAAGGCTTCGATTTTGGAGAAAGGAATGGAGGAGAGACGTCTATCTTGGAGTTTGCCAAAGCCTTTGAGTTAGTTATCGCTAACTCATGCTTCCTGAAGAGGGAGAATCACTTGATTACCTTACGTGACATGGTAACTAAGACTCAGATTGACTACTTACTCATCCGGAAGGGAGACAGAAGCCTTTGTAAGGATGGCAAGGTTATTCCGCATGAAAATATCTCCACTCAACATAGGCTCCTAGTGATGGACTTAGAAATTAGGAGAAAGAAAAAGAAGAAAGTTATTTTTGCCCAACCGAAGATAAATGGGGAGGCCTGACTCTTGCTATTTCTCGAGAGATGGGAGATAGGTTGGGTAGTTTAGGAGCATGGAGGAGTAGCAACGATGTGAACAGTATGTGGGACACTACTGCTTGTTACATTAGAAAAGTAGCTACCGATGTTTTAGGGGTGTCGAGAAGGACTTTTGGTGGACGTCAGGGTGATTGGTGGTGGAATGGAGAAGTTGAGAATAAGGTGAAAGCTAAGAAGGTTGTTTATACGGAGTGGTTGGAGTATAGGGGTGAGGATGAGAAGCGACGATTGAAGGAGATTTATAAGATGTCTAAGACAGAAGCGAAGACGGCGGTGATGAGTGCTAAGACAACAACGTTTAAGCGACTGTATGTAGAGTTAAGTGATAAAGGGGGAGACAAGAGATTGTATAGGCTCGCTAAAGTGGGAAAGGAAAGCTCGCGACTTGGATCAAGTGAAGTGCATCAAGGATGCGGAGGGTGAGGTGTTGGTGGATGAGACTTCTATTAAGCTAAGGTGGCAAGCTTACTTTCACAAACTCTTAAACGAAAAAGGAGATAGAGATATTCAGTTGGGTGAGTTGGCACACTCCAAAAGTCATCGTGATTTTGGATATTGGAGGCGATTCAGAGTTGAGGAGGTGAGACGAGCTATTAGTTTAAGATGAAGAGAGGGAGGGCGATCGGACGCGATGAGATTCCGGTAGGGTTTTGGAAATACATGGTCAAGGATGACATAGAGTGGTTGACTAGACTATTCAATGCTATTATGAAGAATGCCAAGATGCTCGATGAATGGAGGAGGAGTACAATGGTTTCATTGTTGTAAGGACCCGTTAGATATTTTGAGAATCGGTACTATTATTTTCTTAAAAATATCCTTCTCGTAAAATTTTAGTAGATAACTAAGACGGTGTACTATTTTACGTAACCTGTGATTTTTAAATTAATGTGTTGAGTTGAGCTGGGAAATAAAGAGTAGTAGAAATGTTACATGATTTCTTTTATTGCTCCACTTAATATTATCTTAATGGATGTACTGCTCCACTTAAGATTTTCTTATTGGCAGTATTTCTCCACCTTACAAAGTGGACATTTTGTGAGTGGCCAACAATGGCCATATACAAAGGTGCTCCGTAAGGAGCCACTGGAAGACTCTTATGCCTCTATATAAAGGCAACATTTTGCTCAAACTAAGACAGTGAAAAAAATTAGAAAAAAAATAGAGAAGCACATCAGAGAGTCAGAGGAGAAAAACAAGAAGCACGCATATATATTGTTTGCTTAATAATTTGGAGAGGTTTATTAGCTAAAGGGAGGTGTTTAATTGTGTAGAGCTTCTATAAATTTTATTTTTGTAAGTTGAACCTATTTTTCTAAATCTTTTATAATAAGATATTTTATAAATGAGTTATTTTCGTGTACATTTAAGTACTTTATTATAAAAATATTATTATGATGAAATTATCTTGATGGATCAAAGTTAAGTTCAGGTGTAATAATTTATGTGACTAGATTGTGGTGCTACGGATTCCATTCGAAAAAGGGAAGGCCGAAGTGTTAGATTGACCGTGATTTGACTAAGGCAAGTGGACTTTCAAAACTTTGTAATTCTCGTAGTATTCTCGAATTTTCCTTTCTCGTACGTGCGATACGTGAAATATTTTAATATTAAAGAAAAATGAGATGATACAAAATGTAAATGCGAGTTGATATGTTATTATGATACTTGAATTGATAAATATGGTCAAGTGATGAGAATTCTATATTTTTGATATATATATATTGTTGTGATTGGAAATAATGAGTGGATTTGTCTGTGGAATTCATATCATGTTCATTCATTCCATGACATGCATATTTGCATTGATACAAGTAAAGATGGAAATATTGGGACCGAGGTCTTTATCGGTCGAGATACCGAGGTCTTTGCCGACAAAGTATAATGTTATTGGGACCGAGGTCTTTACCGGTCGAGATATGACGTCGAGGTTTCTGCCGGCGAATTTATGATGATATTGTGATGTCGAGGTCTTTGCCGGCATGTTTATGATATTGTGACGCCAAGGTTTCTGCCGGCGATGATGTGATGTCATAATTGCATAATGCATTGCATATCACCCTTGCATACTATTACATAACATGGTGTTGTCATTATGATTGATTGTGCCCTTAACTTATGTTGTGGAAATTGTAATATGATGCAATACCATCTTTATTATGTGTTATGTATTGCTGGGTCGGAATAACTTTTTGTGCAGGATGTAGTCGTGGATATCGATTGGGATGGAAGGAGTTTGTGTATTCTATTAGACTTCCTGGTTTTGTTAGTTGACTTGCTGGGTACCATATAATATTTGGTACTCACCCCTTGCTTCTACACTCATGTAGGTAGTGAACCCAGATAGTGAAAAGTAATTCCTTGATCCGCCGAAGGTTCTCAGGAGACATAGAGAGGTAGCTGTTATCATCTAGCTGACTCTCTTGTTCCTATTTCTTCTGTACTTGTTCTTTCGAGAAGAAGGACAATTTGGACTTGTATTTCTTTGATTTTCTATATTTCTAGCGGCTTGTACGCGTGACAACCAATCTTTGGGTGGTATTTAAGTTTATGAAAATTTTCAGCTTTAATTATCTACTCTAGTTAAATTGCTTTCGCGCTATATGTTTATTATCTCTAGGTTAAGGCTGACTTGTTCTGGTGGGATTGAGCAAGTGTCATCACGCCAATTTTTGGGTCGTGACAATTATACAAGAACAAGGGGGACATTCAAAACTGTAACAACTACAGGGGTATTAAGCTGCTAAGTCACACTATGAACGTCTGGGAAAGAGTGGTAGAGATGAGGATGAGAAAAGTAGTGTCTATCTCCGAAAATTTAGTTTGGATTCATACCGGGGCGGTCGACTACTGAAGCTATTCATCGTGCAGAAATTAATGGAGAAATACAGGGAGAGAAATAAGGACCTTCATATGGTGTTCATTGATCTCGAGAAGGCCTATGACAGTTTCGAGAGATGTCCTATTGAGGTACCTAGAGATAAAAAGGTGTCCCAGGCATATATTAGGGTGATAAAGGATATGTACGACGAAGTCAAAACTCGAGTAAGAATGGTGGGATGTCACTCAACGTATTTTCCTATTAAGATGGGACTTCATCAAAGATCCGTATTTAGCCTTTTTTGTTTGCCTTGGTGATAGATAAGCTGACACGGTCTATTCAAGAGGAGGTTCCATGATGTATGCTATTTGCAGATGACATAGTATTGATTGATGAGACTCGGGCTTAAGTTAATGATAGATTGAAGGTCTGGAGACAAGCTTTGAAGTTCAAAGGGTTCAAACTGAGCAGGACAAAAACAGAATACTTAGAGTGCAAATTCAGTGTTAAGGGGGGATGAAGCAGACATTAGGTGAGATTTGATACTCAATTTATTCTCAAGAGAGAAAATTTTAAGTATCTTGGGTCCATCATCTAGGGCAGTGGCGATATTGACGATGACGTCACGCACCGTATTGGGGGTAGCATGAACTGAATGGAGGCTTGTCTTTGGAGTATTGTGTAATAAGAAGATTCCACCAAAACTCAAAGGTAAGTTTTACAAGATGGTGGTTAGACCTTCCTTGTTGTAATAGGGCAGAGTGTTGGCCAATCAAAAATTCATATCTTCAGAAGATGCAGGTCGCAGAGATGAGAATATTAACATGGATGTGTGGACATACCAGGAGTGATAAGATTAGGAATAAGATCGTTCGGAAGAAGCTAGAGGTGGCCCCTGTGGCTGATAAAATGAGGGGAACGAGACTGTTATGGTTTGGACATGTGTAGAGGAGGAGTATCGATGCCGCTGTTCGGAGGTACGGGAGGTTGGATTTAGGAGTTACTGAGAGGGGTAGAGGTAGACCGAAGAAGTATTAAGGGGAGGTGATCAGGCAAGATATGGTGAAATTTGATCTCACCGAGGACATGACCTTAGATAGGAAGGAGTGGAGGTCGCGAATTAGAGTAATAGCTTAATGGGTTAGTAGGGTTAGGTTAATAGGTTGTTGCCCGACTATGGAGTACAGTAGGGTATTAGGTCAGTCATGCATTTATATCTTGTGTTGTCATTATTCGCCTTGTATATGTCAATTTTATTGTATTCTCAAACACGAATCGCTCTGTGTATTTACTTTTCTTTCTTCCTTGTCTTTCATATCTAGTTTATTCTGCGTAAATTCTACCCTTCCCAGACCCCACTTGTGGGATTCCACTGGGTATGTTGTTGTTGTTTGATTCTAGTTTTATTGAATAAAGTTACTTGATACTTATTGTTAGTGTGATGTGACAGGTATTCTGTGAAACTAATCGAGTGAATGAAAGCTAACCTGGACATTATTGTATTAATTTTTTTTAAAAAAAATACTCTTCTGAATTTTCACTTAGGTGAAAAAATCAAAATTGCTTGTCACTCGATTAGTTTCATGGAAAAAATCAAAATTTGATCGCTCGATTAGTTTCATGGAATGCCTGTCACCTCACACTAACAATAAGTATTAGGTAATTCTAAGTCTCTATCCATCAAAACTAGAATAAATAAAAAAATTATCTAATATTTTTATGTCCGTTGAGATTAGGGTGATATCTTATTTTCCTATTATGTTCTACTAATGTAATGACTTTTTTCCCTAAAAAAGGTATTACTTCCCTATTTCAATTTATTTTTATGACTTTTCCTTCTAGTTCGATTAAAAAAATGTCTTTTTTAACAATTCTTTTATTCTATATTTTCACCTGAAAAAGTTTATAATCACAAAATTCAAAGTCATTTTAATTCATTTTACAAAATTTTAATAATATATTTTTTTTATTTTCTAAATTTTATGTTTTGGTATAAAATTTTGAAATGTGAAAAATATCAAAAAATTATTTTTGTCATAAATCACTCACAAAATTTTTAAAACAACTCAAATTTATATTCTTAACCCAAAACACAACTTTAATTTTCAAATACAATTTTTTGCTTTAAAATTATTTCCTTTTTTGAAAAATTTAAATTTCATAAACTTTTTCTTTTGCAAAACAAAACATTAAAAAGCAAAAAAAAAAACCCCGGAGCTTCACCTTTAATCGTCAGAACAGCAAGGAGAATTTTCGCCGGTGAAGATCGGAGGTTTCGCCGGCACCGGAGTTTGTCTATCTCACAATTCGAACTTTAAGTAAGTCTCTCTTCTAACACACACACACACACGCAGAGTGTAATTTGCAACTGTCTATTAGAGTGGAATGGTTATAAAGGGGGCATTAACTAGTTAGGGATTGAAATGGTTATGGAGGATCAATGTAGCTGATTTCAACTAGTTTGTGATTCTGAGACACAGTTGATTTGTTGATTGCAACGGGAGAAAAAGAAGGCATCTCATGCTCCTAATTTTGATTGATTTAGCTCGTTATTTCGTCTTGATTTTTGTTATTTGCATCTGTCATTTTCTAGGCAGAGACAGCTCCTGCATCCGCTTTTTATATAGGGGCATTAACTAGCTAGGGAATGAAATGGAGCAAAATGATTATGGAGGATTCATGTAGTCAGATTTTTTTCAACTAGTTTGGAATTTCGAGTTGATTGATTGATTTGTTATTTGCAAGCAGCAAAAAAGGAATCTCATGTTTCTAAGTTTGATTGATTTAGCTCTCTCTATCCTCCTGAGTTTGATATTAGCTTTGATAGCCAAAGGCAGCTCATGCACACGTATTTTATATAGGGGGCATTAACTAGCTAGGAATTCAACTGGAGCAAAATGATAATAGAGGATTCATATTATTGATTCCAACTAGTTTGAAATTCTGATTTATAGTTGATTGATTTTTTGTTTGCAAAGCATATAAAAACAGGTCGTTAACAAAAAGGCATTTCATGCTCCCAATTTTGATTGATTTAGCTCGTTATTTCGTCTTGATTTTTGTTGTTTGCATCTTTAATTTTTCTAGACAGAGACAGCTCCTGAATCCACTTTTTATATTGGGGCATTAACTAGCTAGGGAATGAAATGGGGCAAAATAATTATGGAGGATTCATGTAGTCTATTTTTTCTGACTAGTTTGGGATTTCGTGTTGATTGATTGATTGATTGATTTGTTGTTTGCAAGCATGGAGGATTTCATGCTCCTAAGTTTGATTGATTTAGCTCTCTCTATCCTCTTGATTTTGATATTTGCAATTGTAATTTGATAGGCAAAGGCAGCTAATGCACTCATATTTATATAGGGGGCATTAACTACCTGGGAATTGAAATAGAGCAAAATGATTATGGAGGATTTATATATCTAATTCCAAGTAGTGTGGAATTTTGATATACAATTGATTGATTGATTTGTTGTTAGCAAGCATAATATTTCCTCTTGTTTTTTGTTATTTGCAAGTATAATTTACTGGCCAAAAGCAGCTCCTCCACCCACGTTTTTGGGGCACTAACTAGCTAGGGAATGAAATGGAGCAAAATGATTATGGAGGATTCATGTAGTCAATTCCAACTAGTTTGGGATTTGGAGACATAGT
>JAPFFP010000001.1:3321326-3331828 GCA_026153255.1 Solanum medicagineum
GGGAATGAAATGGAGCAAAATGATTATGGAGGATTCATGTAGTCAATTCCAACTAGTTTGGGATTTGGAGACATAGTTGACTGATTGATTGATTTGTTGTTTGCAAGCAAGCAACCAAACAAAAAAACATCTCATGCTTCTAATTTTGATTGATTTAGCTCTCTATATCCTCTTGATTTTGATATTTTGCTACTATAATTTGATAGCAAAAAGTAACGTATGTACTCATATTTTATATAGGGGGCATTAACTATCCACAAATTGAAATGGAGCAAAATGATTATAGAGGATTCATATAATTGATTCCAACTAGTTTGGAATTTCGATATACAGTTGATGGTCGATTGATTTGTTGTTTACAAGCGTAAAAAGGGCATCTCATGCTCCCAATGCTGATTCATTTAGCTGTCTTTTCTCTTGATTTTTGTTATTTGCAACTGTAATTTGCTAGCCAAAGGCAACTCTTAAACCCACTTTTGATGTAGGGGGCATTAACTAGCTAGGGAATGAAATGGAGCAAAATGATTATGGAAGATTAAGTAGTCGATTCCAACTTGTTTGGGATTCTGAGACACAGTTGATTGATTGATTTGTTGTTTGCAAGACGAAAAAAAGGCATTTGATGCTCCTAATTTTGATTGATTTAGCTCTCTATAACCTCTTGATTTTAATGTTGGCAATTGTAATTTGAAAGCCGAAGGCGGCTGATGCACCCATTTTTTTTAATATAGGTAGTATTAACTAGCTAGGAATTGAAATGGAGCAAAATGATCATGGAGGATTGATGTAGTCGATTCGAACTAGTTTGGGATTCCGAGACACAGTTGATTGATTGATTGATTTGTTGTTTGCAATCAGAAAAAACGCATCTCATGCTTCTAATTTTGATTTACCTCTTTATATCCTCTTGATTTTGATCTTTTCAACTGTAACTTGATAGCCGAAGGCAGCTCATGCACTCATATTTCATATTGGGGGCATTAACTAGCTAGAAATTGAAATGGAGCAAAATGATTGTGGAGAATTTATATAGCTGATTTCAACTAGTTTGGGATTCCTATATGCAGTTCATTGATTGATTGATTTGTTGGTAGCAAGTATGAAAAGATTGGCCTCTCATTCTCACAATTTTGATTAATTTAGCTCTCTATTTCCTCTTTATTTTTGTTAGGTGCAATTGTAATTTGTTAGCCAAAAGCATCTCCTCCACCCACGTTTTATCGGGGATTAACTAACTAGGGAATGAAATGGAGCACAATGATTATGGAGGAATTATGTAGTTGATTCCAACTAGTTTGGGATTTTGAGACACAATCAACTGATTGATGGATTTGTTCTTTGCGAGCGAACAAAAAAAGGTCTACCTTGCTCCCTAATTTGATTGATTTAGGTCTGTATTTCATCTTGATGTTTGTTGTTTGCAACAGTAATTTGCTAGCCAGAGGCAGCTCATTTGCCTACTTTTTATATAGTGGGTCATAAACTAGTTTGGGATTGAAATGAAGTAAAATGATTATGGAGTATCCATAAAGCTGATTCCAACTAGTTTGGGATCCCGACACATTTGATTGGTTGGTTTGTTGTTTGCAAACGAACCAAAAAAAGGCCTCTCATGCTCTAATTTTGATTGATTTAGGTCTGTATTTCATCTTGATTTTTGTTATTTGCATTGTGTAATTTGCTAGCCAAAGGCAACTCTTGGACCCACTTCTTATATGGGCAAGCATTAACTAGCTAGGGAATGATATGGAGGATTCATGTAGTCGATTTCAACTAGGTTGGGATTCCGAGGTAGTTGATTTATTAATTGATTTGTTGTTTACAAGTGAGAAAAGCATAGCATGATCCCAATTTTGATTGATTTAGCTCACTTTCCTCTTGATTTTTGTTATTTGTAATTGGAATTTGCTAGCCAAAGGCAACTCTTGGACCTACTTTTTATATAGAGGAGCATTAAATAGCTAGGGAATGAAATGGAGCAAAATGATTATGGAGGATTCATGTAATCAATTCCAACTAGTTTGGGATTCCGAGATACAGTTGATTGATTAATTGTTGTTTGCTAGCGGGAAAAAAGGCATCTCATGCTCCTGATTTTGATTGATTTAGCTCTTTATATCTTCTTGATTCATATTACCTACTGCAACTAGTTTTGGGATCAAGGCATAGTTGAGCAAATAATGTTTAGGGAAAATTTCTGCATTGATCTTGCTGTCTACGTATTTGTGTTGTTTACGTCTGCAGAGCTGTCAAGTTTATCCACGATTATTTACTCTCGGATGTTGATCCTTTGAGATGATTTTTCTTTCAGGATAGGAAAATAAATGTTGGCGAAAGGCAGAAGAGTTGCAGGGAAGGGGGAGACGCCTGCAAATTATGCTTTTGGCCCGCTTGAAGATGATTTAATAATTAAGCATAGACTTCTCACTCGCACAACAACCACTAGAGGTGAACCGCCGTTGAAGAAACTTCAGAAAAAGTTTACTGCTTTTGCTTTGGAGGTAGAGAAGGAAGCTGATAACTATGGTGATTGTGAAAGACTTGCCAAAGCTTTCTTGCAAGACCTAAATACATTTGAGATTCCACTCCTAAAGAGCAAAGCAGTCATAGATGCAAACCTTAGAGAGAAGGAGAACTTCAATGACCTAAAAGATGAGATAAATGGACAAATTTTACAAGCTCAGACCGATATAGAAGATCTCAAGAGGCAACTTGAAGAAAGCAAGATAGAGAGGAAGCACAAGGAAGAGTGTGAGTCCATCAAGAAGTTGGTTGCTATGCAGCCTCCAAGATCTGAAACTCAGAAGGTTATTATGGAGCTTGAGAAAGAGATAGCAATGTTGGGAGCAGAGAATACTGCTAGTTCAAGAACATTGGAGCTTCGTAAAAAGCAATTTGCTCTTCTATTGCATGTGGTACGTGTTCCTCCTGATTTCTGCAGGGAGTTCTAGTTGGAAATTCTTAACTGCTTCTATTAGATTATGGTAGTTAGAATAGACTCTAGGAACTAAAGAGAACTACAAAACGCACTAATGAGTGGCAGGTCCACAATTTCTTTTAAGAAATACTGGATAATTCTCCTTCAATAAGCTTTTCACTTTGGAATTGACATTTTGGCACTTCCTTTATGTACTTTAAACCTGTAAAATTGGGAAAAGTCACTCTCTTTACTTGACTTTCCCTCTTGGCTTTGACTGCCTTTTTTCGTATTAATGCCAACTCATCATCATCATCATCATACCCAGTAAAATCCCACAAGTGGGGATTAATGCCAACTCTCTAATTTTAATAAAAGCGATGGTGAAGTTCTGGTGAATTCATATGAAAGAATTAATCAGCAGCAGCTGATGAAAATGCCAGGCTTCTCGAAGTTTTCTTTGTTGGCTTCTATTAGTACTGGTTGTTTGTTAAGCATCATTTTTGAAATTATCTGAGATTTAGCCATGTGTTCTCATCATTGCCTTGTAACTCTAGTTTTTTTTTTGATGACCGTGGTGTCCAGTGCCTGCTTTGCAGGCCCGACTATTATTCCACAGGGCCCTGATGCACAACCAGGTAACACAGCAGTGGCTCTGGGGATTCGATCCTGGGACCTTGTGGCATTTTTGCCCAAGGTTTTAACCATTGGACCAACCCCTCAGGGTTGTAACTCTAGTTTTCTGACCTACAAGGCAATCAAACGCCCTCTCTTTTTTATTGACAATTGCATTTCTCTATCTTTTTAGGTCATCAAATATCAGTATATCTCAAAGATGTTATGTGATATATAAGTCCAACTAGGGAACCTGACATTGAATATTTTTCAGTTGTTAACAATTCTGAAGTGACTTTGCTGAATTTCCTCTTTTAAATGTTCTTTCCCTAACATTTAAATGTACATGATTTGAGTTTTGATGAAGGGATTAATACTTTCATTGCTTCAAAAGAACTACAACATAAGAAGAAATAACTTAGAGCCTCCTTGCTGATTCTTGTTGCCAGAATTAGCAAATGGAAGAGAAAATAATTCTTTGAGAGTTAAGCAAGACTCATTTTAAAAAATATACATCTTATTCTGCTTTGTCTCTTATAGAAACTTGTCATTATTATGGTCTTGCATACTCTATAAATTGCTCAGAGAATAATTCTTAAGTTTACTTATTGAGGTGTAAAAGAGTTCCCTGTAACTAGTGTTGATAAAAGCCATCGATCGATTTGAAGCGAAGGGTTGTTTTTTCATGGGTGTACCCATGTATTTAGAGAAATGTTTGCTTCAAACAATGACTTGCTACGCGTTCGTAGAATCTCAACTTTGATGATTACACTCAGAAGAAGGTGCAAATTATTCACATGGAGGACAAAAGTAGAAGGTTGCCGAAGATGGTTTGGTCGCGTTATATAGAGATCAGTGGCGGATCCAAGATTCGACGGTCATGGGTGCTCACAATGGCGTGCACAGGATTTCTCATAAAGAGTGTCACTGTTAAAAATGAAAAAAATAAATAAAATAATGTGAAATCATATTTTTTTTAAAAAAGGATTAAATATAAACAAAATAAGTTTGCATTTACTACTATAGCCTTTTTTTAAAAAAATATTTTAAGAAAATTATAGAAAAAAATCAAGTGAGTTTTTTTTTTTAAAGTGTATTCAAAATATCCTCTTTACAATAATGATATTACTAAACATTTATAAACCTATGAGATGGTGAATGGATGACTTCAAATGTAACTTAAAAATTAAAATGTATAAAAAATGTCAATTTCTATTTTGAACACACAATGTTGAACATGAAACTATGTCACGTGACCTCCCTTGGCCCTTCTTAGATCCGCCCCTGGTGCTCAGATACTTGCCAAGAAGGATTTCCTTCTAAAAGCTTATTGCTGATATTTTTATAATTTAGTTATTGAATGAATTAACAAAAAACTAATACTAAAATCTAAGTTGCTCAGACTCTTCACTTTTGTTGCCACACCCGTGTCGACACGGCATGAGTGTGGGCGTGGGTGTCGGATCCGGGTCCGATTTGGTCAACTGGTTTTGGGTACTTTGACCAAAATTGATGGGGATTGATGGGGAAAGATTGGAGGGTTTTAACTAAGTTACTCGGACTCTTCACTTTTGATGCCGCACCCGTGTCGACATGACATTGGTGTATAAAAAATGACAATTTCTATTTTGAACACACAATGTTAACCATGAAACTGTGTCACATGACCTCCCTTGGCCCTTCTTACTTCTTAGATCCGCCCCTGGTGCTCAGATACTTGCCAATAAGGATTTCCTTCTAAAAGCTTATTGCTAATAATTTTATAATTTAGTTAGTAAATGAATTAACAAAATACTAATACTAAAAATCTAAGTTGCTCGGACTCTTCACTTTTGGTGCCACACCTGTGTCGACACGGCATGAGTGTGGGCGTGGGTGTCGGATCCGGGTCTGATTTGGTCAACCGATTTTGGGTACTTTGACCAAAATTGATGGGGAAAGATTGGAGGGTTTTAACTAAGTTACTCGAACTCTTCACTTTTGATGCTGCACCCGTGTCGACATGACATGGGTGTGGTTTCGGGTACTTTGACCAAAATCGATGGGGAACTTTTGGGACGGTTTTAATGATTTCTGTGATTAATACAAAAGCAAAGGTGAAATTGAAGAAAATGAAATACTTTTTATATAGAAATTTCTATGTCACGCCTTTTTCTTTAATCTCCTTCTAGGATTTTCTTCAAGTTCTCTACATAATATCTCATAATTTAGGTTTGTCACTCTATTTTTGGATATTTTTGATTATTTTTAGGCGAATCCCCGCACTCATATCCGTACACAGATCCATATCCCCGAGTCTTAAAAATTAGATCATGAAGGATCCGGCCTCTAGATCCGCACCCGTATCGGACACCCGCACCCGAATCCGAGCAACTTAGCTAAAAATAGAAAACTGGAGAAACAATAAATTGAGATAAACAAATAGCAGTGAAAAGGTAAGAAAAGGAAGAGTAAAAATGTAATTAAAAAACTGTAGGCTGCCCTTCTTTAATGAAAAAATGGTTTTTTTTTTAACCAAGATTCGAACCCTCACACTCAAGAGGAACAACATGAACTTGCACTACAGCCTGAGAACCAAAGCACCTACGGGAGATTTTGTTCAATGGGTGCTCGGATAAATGTTATATCAATTTTTCAACATTCTTTATATAAATATACAAAGTTTCCGTCGGAGTTAATGGGTGCACGAGCACCCGATACTTTATACGTGGATCCGCCCTTGATGGAGATATCCAAATGAATCGACCTATAGGTCTTGAAAAAAGATAGGTGTTAAATGAGAATGAAGTAGTCTTTAAATCACATAGTGCTAGTTATATTAAGGTAAGGTCTGCATATATTTTACCCTCCCCAAACCCCACTTGTGGGATTTCACTGGGTATGTTGGTGGTGGTGGTGGTAGTGTAAGTTATATCAGAAGATTTATGATCTTTTAGAACATGTAGAATTAGCGGAAACATAATTACAATAGAAGAGGAGGATATGTATTGTCTATGCCAACTAGTTGAGATTAAGATTTAGTCTTGTTGGTGCACTCGTATTAGTCTAATATTTGCTAGCAGTCTTTTTGATCTTATTGTGGCATTTGTATAATCAATATAAAATGTAGAGAACTTCCAGTTCTACAGAAGCTATTTTATTGTATCTGAGAATGAGAAGTGTCTAAATGAAGTTGAGAGTGAGGATTCATATACCAATCCAACTAGTTTGGCATTGAAATTAGTTGTACTGTGGCATTTGGTAGAAGAACTTTCCTGTTAAATCAAGTAAATCTCCATTGTGAGCCTGCATAGCACTTTACGCGTAATAAGCAGATGACAGACTTGCTATTGTAAAGGATACATGTGAAATTTTTCCATGTTTGTAGATAAATACATTTTTGTTAGTGCATAATATATTATCTGTATCTTGATAACACTGATTAGTGTCTTTTGCTAATGTTCAAACTTTTTCCTTAGGTTGATGAGTTGCAGAACACGATAGAGGAAGAACAGAGGAGCTTGGCAGAAGAGTTGAGGAATGCAGTTGATGATCATAATAAGAGTGGGTTGGAGGATGCTAGTGGGGGTCCTGAAGCAATGGCTGTTGATTAGCAAGTGAGTGCACCTAGGTTCCTTAATTATAAGTGCTCTCTTTATGCATCATCTAACTGTAGTATCTGTAACAAAAGATGGTTGAAGTTGGTTAAATTTACTTTTACAATTATAAGCATGTAAAGAATATTTATCAAATGACATTGACGAGCTGAAATACATCACAAAAAACTAGCAATGGTAAGTACCTGATGTTGGAAGTCAAGTCTTTTAAGTGCTGTAGCTTTTGTATGATGCATAGCATACTGCATATTAGGGAATTTACATCTCCTCATTCAATTCATATAAGGTGCAATGCTATTACTGCATAATGATACTGGTGCTGGGGAGGCATTTGCCTCTTCATGACAGTTTCTTTTAGGTTTGTACTTTCTTTTCTTTTGAATAGGTCAACGAAGTTTAACCTTGCAAGATTGGTCCAAGTCAAGTTGACAACTGTGGGCAATCTGAGCTCTATCCTTGAAAGTATAGGATAAGTTGGCTTCATTTTGATTTGGTGCTGTTGCCAGGTCACAGTCTCGTCCTAAAGTAGGGATAGAATTTATAATTTTTATAATGAGGTCGAAAACATAATCCAGCAGGCTGCAGCAATCATGTTTGGTAGGGTCAAATGGGATGTGAAGCCTCTCTTTGAATTGAGCATGATAAATAGCACATCACATTGTGCTGCACATGTAATTTTTTGTGTCATATTCTGGCATCTTAGACTTACCTTGCCCCCACACTAAGTTGCGCGGACTCTTCACTTTCAATGCTGCACCCATGTTGGATTCTCCGAAAATACACTGCTTTTGGAGAATCTGACATGACGTGCACCTGCTGAAACTTTTGAAGAGTCCGAGCAACATAGACCCTACATGCACTACGTACTAAAAATGTTAACATCATAAAGATTATCGATACAGAACATTCATTGTCTTTCTATATCTCAGTTTTAATGACTTCAATCTTCATTTATGCAGTTGGGCCATCTTAAGGACAAGCCTTTATCACATATTTCCTACCAACTGTTATATTGTAGTATTTAGCATCATTTGGCTTGGAAAAAAAATTCCAAGCCCCTGGATTGTTCCGAGGCATAGCGTAAACAACCCCCCAACCCTACCCTTACCCTGCACCCACCCGCCTCAAAAAGGCATTCACTTTCTTGTTTTTATTTTGACAATGTAATACCTATTTTGTTATGCTATTTATCACTGGGACTTGGATTAGTTTCTGGTTGTAGAAATGTTCAATATGAGAGTCTGTTTATTGTACCATCTTGAGATTGACATGCACAAATTACCGTGGCTAGAATTGAAGATGGAGTAAATACTGCTGGAAAAAATGAGCCATGGCATCTCACTTTCTTTATTATTGATGGTGACAGTTCTGGTTTATTATTTTTTTGATAACCGAGAAATTCGTCTGTGGCCAACCACAGTCTTCCAAACTCGGTGGATAATGGGCTTGCCCCTCTATCCTTCTTCACTTAAATACCAGGTTTCGCCTTACATGGCGTGGGAATTGAACTTGTGACCTCAGTCACGAATCCTTCGCCCTTTGCCACCTGAGCTAGGCTTTGGGGGCATGGGCGTTCAGTTTAATAGTTTGATGAGTTATCCTATTCGTTTTACTTAAATTTATGGAATAAGTCCAACCATAAAATGTTATGGATGGCTTTAATTTAGTCAACTTTACCAACTACTTAGAAGCAGATTTTGGTCTCCATTCTTCATAGATAGGAAAATTGTCAACTTATTCAGCTACTATGAGTAGGCCTTTTGGTCGTAGATTTCAAATATTTTCGTTTTATTTAAAAGTTATGAAGTTAAAGTTGAAAATAAGTTATGAAATTAAAGTTGAAAATAGAGTTGCGTATGATTATACCATCAATGAAGGATAAAAGAGGGCGTATTTGAAAATTACGAAGATGGAGTTTGAAAAATAAATTTGGTGCACTTATCCAAATTTAAAATCCCATTCTAAGTTAGAATTTGAAAATTTTATAATCATATATTGGTTTTTTAAAAAAAATGAAATTGTCAAATGTCATTGAAGATTTATGTTTTTGATGCAAACTACTAATAAGTTCTTTTATTTTTTATTTTTATTTTTATTTTTTTAAATTGGGGCCGAGAAAGAGAAAATGGGAAGGAGATTACAATGTGGGAAATCGAACTCTCACGTGGGAGTCACCTTTATACAAAGTCTTTTCATTTCAAAGTGGAACAATAATTAACTTATGACACCAAAGTGTAATTTTGATTAATTAAAATGATTTATTGTTAATTTTACCAATATCCATTTTGTGTTTTTGGCAGTATATTATGGTAAAATATCAAATTATTATATCAAAATTCAATCTTTTGTCATTTTGTTTCCGCAATATAATATTTGATGTGCATTTAAAAATAAAAAATAAAATATTTGATATTAATTGGAAAAAGTACTAAATACTTATTACATATGCAATGCTAATGTATTACCTATATAAATAATTATTTACTTAATAGTATATACTAATAAAATGTCTAAAATTTTAACATTTTCAGATTTTAAAAGTTTCTTGACTTTATTCGTACCAAATATAAACTAAGTACGTATGTTATTTTATCTATTACTAAATAAAATTTCAGTCATTTCAAGAATGAAAGTTTCCCACCATTGACGAATTTTTTTGTAAATCTTCACTATATTTAAGTTACATTTGAAAAAAAATATGATTATCAATTTATTTATGTACACATTAAAATTGAATCAGATCATACTAACTCGATGTGGTAAATGAGAGAGTAAAAGTTGAATATCTAAACTATCGAATAGAAAAACCTTCAAAATATATTTAAACGAAGAAAGGTTTTACGGTGGATGCTTAGACACCCTTAGATGAGGATAAGCTATAGTAATCGACGAAACATTTCAAAAAATTGAAAATAAGCATAGAGTCAAAGATTTTCTAATAGCAATTTCTCGAATTGTGATTGAATTATTATGCAGATAAGAGACAATCTGACGAACTGAAATATCTTAATAGTTAGAAAAAAAGAAAGTTAAAACAATTTACGCACTAAAATATCTTAATATCAAGAGAAAAAGAAAGTTAAAGCGATTTCCGCACCGGCGGGGAGCATGTAGTTTGAACTCTTTTCACTTCAAAGTGGAACAAAGACAAACTTATAGGACCAAAGTGTAATAATATTTTCTAATGAAAATGATTGAACTTTCTTGTTAACCTTTCCAATCACCATTGTTTGGCATTTAGTTGGTGAGAAAACATTCTCCAATAAAAAAGTGCATAGCAGGGGCATTTTAGTACATGCAACTGTAGAACAGCACATATTTCTCATCCCCTTTTTGTCTCCTTTCTTATTTTAGGGTTAATTCATTTTCTCTCT
>JAPFFP010000001.1:3332677-3349315 GCA_026153255.1 Solanum medicagineum
GCAACTGTAGAACAGCACATATTTCTCATCCCCTTTTTGTCTCCTTTCTTATTTTAGGGTTAATTCATTTTCTCTCTCACTTCACACTCCCTAAGCACCATCATCTTCTGGTAAGACTCAAAACCCAATCTTTTTTTCAAAATTTATAGTTTTAGTTTACATAATTCATGTTTCATTTCAAATTTGTCATCAATTTGAATTTTTTTAATCTCTTTGTATGTATCTATCTGTGTTTCTGTATGGGGTTGTTTCTTTTTTCAAGATTTTGTGTTCTATGTATGTTATTTTGTTTGATGAGGTGTAAAGGAGCTATCTTGATGAGTGATTTGTATGATCTTGTGGATTGGAGGTCATGTGAAGGTAGTTTTTGGGTTGATTGTTTGGTCAATCACTGTATGTTGATGGTCTAACTCTTGTAAAATTATTTGGTACCTGTGTTGGTAGGAGGTAGTAGGTAACTCGTGGGATAGTCGAGCTAGGCACAAGCTGGCTCGGACACCATTTGTTATGAAAAAGAAGGGTTTTTTTACCCCGAGTACTGGTAGGAGGTAGTAGGTAGCTTGTGGGATAGTTGAGCTAGGCACAAGCTGGCTCGGGCACCATTTGTTATGAAAAAGAAGGGTTTTTAACCCCAAGTATGAAGAAGGGTGATTCCCTTCTAGTTTGGGGTAGGAGGAGAAGAAGGTGTATACAGTATGCTGCCTTCTCCTTGAATTTATCGAAAGGAGCAACTCTGCTGTTGCTCTGACCTTGAAATGTTGGTGAAATTAATAAATGGGGTTTTGAGAGTTCTTCAAATTTAGAAGTGGGAGCCCAGGGTCTACTAGAAACAAACTCTCTATCCCACAAAGATATAGTGTAGGGGCAAGGTCTGCGAACATCCTACCCTCCTCATGCAGTTCTTGTGGGATTGCACTGGGTGTGTTGTTTGTTGTTGTTCATAGTAAAAGTGGGATGAATTTTATGTGGATGTAGAAGAAAGTATAATGTAAGTGACGTGGTTTTGGGAGTTCTTATTGGGATGAAGTGTATTTAGATGTCGCTATAGCTTTGTAAGAAGTATGCTCAAGTTTGTGGTTTCCCTTCTTTAATAAATCAGAGAAACGGATTTAGAAAAAGAAGAAAAAACCACTTTCTTGATGAGAGAGGGAGAGGGAGGGGTGGGTTTACCTGCTCCTAAAGGAACAGAAAAGAGAGATCTTTTAAAAATGGCTAAAAGGGGGAGGGAAATTTTAGATTTGGAAGGGTCTAATATGATGTGTGTTTTGGTGAATATGAATGACGGATGACATCGCTTTTGAGCATTACATGATACTTTTATCTTAAAATATTGTCTTATTTCATATATTGAAAGTGGGAGTAATCTCCATTCTAGTTTTGCAGTTAGTTTGTGGGTGCATGATGGTCTGCAGCTTGGTCTAAAAGTTTCAGGATTTGTTCAAGAAAGTGCTTATAAGGGATGTCGAGTGGGAGCTATACACATTGGTGCCACAGATGCAGGCAGCCAATTCGGCCTCGAGGAGCTACTTGTCTATGCCCAAATTGTGGCGGAGGTTTCGTCGAAGAGCTCGATGACATGGTAGGTGTTAGATCTAATATTGAGGATGATCCTCATTTTGGATTGATGGATCCTTCCCCGGACCCAAGATTTGGTATAATGGATGCCCTTGCGACATTCATGAGGCAGAGAATGGCTGGAAGAAACCCTAACTTTGACATTAGGACAAGATCTGGCATTGTTCCTGGAAGTGGGAGGGGTTTTGGTTCTGGTCCATGGTTGATATTTCATGGCCAAACTCCTGTTAGTATGACCGGAAACGATGCATTTGAGTACTTTTTCTCCAATGGAGGCCCAGGAGTGGGACACCGGCAACCTAATTTTGATGATCTGATGGGGCCTGGGCTGCAACAGTTAATTGAGCAGCTCAGTATGAATGATAGGCAGGGGCCTCCCCCAGCACCTCGTTCTGCAATAGATGCTTTACCTACTGTCAGAATCACTCAAAGGCACCTCAACATTGATTCTCAGTGCTCAGTTTGTCAAGACAACTTTGAATTGGGTTCTGAAGCAAGGCAAATGCCATGTAAGCATCTTTACCATTCAGATTGTATCATACCATGGTTGGTTAGGCACAATTCGTGCCCTGTTTGCCGTCTTGAACTGCCTTCACGAGCTTCTGGGAGTGCCCCCGGCAATTGGAGTGCCAGAGCTGGAAACGTTAGCGACAGCAGCAACAACAGTAGTAGTGGGGAGACTAGCAGTCAGAACCAAGGGAGGAGGAATCCTTTTTCATTCTTGTGGCCGTTTCGCTCGTCCAACCAAAACACTGGCAATTATGCCGAGAGGGGAGGAGGAAGTAGCTCAACAACACCCTATGAAGAGAACAATGAAGCAAATTACCCTGCGTGGCGCTTTTAATCATGTGAAATAATTTTTCTTTCCAGCATCTTGGATTTTGCCTAGTTTCAAGAAGTTTTTATTGAGTGCTAGATCTTTGAGTTATCTAGATGGAGTGGGAGTGTTGTTTGCAATATGTTGTAAAATGGGATGGAAGTTGTTTTTCAAAGGTGTATAGGTGGGAAACATCTTGAAAGTTTAAGGGACTTCTGTAAATGATCTCAAAATGTTAAATGATACATCTGTTGTTGATAATAAATTTGCTTCTAGTTAGCATAGTTAATAAATGATGCCCTTGTTAGTCACTATGTTTTGGATTTGTTACACTTTGAGTCGACCGCGTCTCAGAAACCACCTCTCTAACTCCATGAGATAACGGTAAGCTCTGCGTATACTTTATCCTTTTCAGACTTCACTTATAGATTCTACTAGATATGTTGTTGGTTGGAGAGTGTTTTCTCAATTATGACATACTCGATTAAGTTGCCTGTCTATATCTTAGTTGA
This sequence comes from Solanum medicagineum, assembly GCA_026153255.1. Lineage (NCBI taxonomy): Eukaryota > Viridiplantae > Streptophyta > Magnoliopsida > Solanales > Solanaceae > Solanum > Solanum medicagineum. The sequence continues at coordinate 3,335,582 of JAPFFP010000001.1, forward strand.
GGGCGACTTTAAAATCACGGTCCCATTCTTAATTCCCTCCCTTTAATTCATGGTCTTGTCAGGAGTTGAATCGTGGTGACGTTTTTGTACAGTTTTTTCCGCCTAGGGTCCTCGATCTATGAAATTGAATAAGGAAGATTTTCCAATCAGTACCCTGATGAAGTAGTAAATTATAGACGTGGCGGCGCTGATGAAGTAGTAAATTATAGACGTGGCGGCAAACGGACGCTAAGATGGAATAGGCTTGCTAATATGTCCAATGTTCATCTACAAAATATTTTGCTTATACAATTATATATGGACTCCAATCTCATCCACTATTCACTAGTTTGCACTTTTGTTGCATGTGCAAAGTCATGAGAAAATAATATTCTAATAATCAAATACAAATGATTATTATACTTGTAAAATACTAGAAATATATGATGTGTATGTAGAAAAAGATTGCAAATATTTGTATTTATTTAAATCATAAAACAAAAGTGGTACTACTTAAATTCTTTTCTAATAAGGAAAAATCTCATGTGATTTACAAATTAAATAGAAGAAAATATTTTTAAAAAAAGATTTTTATGAATAAAAATGAAGATGTCTTAGCATAACACTAGGGAAAAAAAGGTTTGTAAAAAGATATGAAGTAATAAAACCAAATCTCTCAATGTAGTTTGAGTTGAAATAACTCAAATAAGATTTGACTTTGTTTTAATAAATATTTCCAAAATAAAAAATTGTGAATTTAAAAGCATATGAAAAGGGATAATTGGAACATTTTCTATTATTTACCTTGTACTTTTTCTAGATATACTTAAACAACCATAATCAATCAAGAAACTATTATTAATTTTTTGATAGATGATTATGTATATTTCATATTTAATATTTTTTATTTTTAAAATAATATTTATTTAGTTAATGATCATTCGAAAACAGCGTCTGTATTTACTATCTCTATAGTGTAAATGAGTTTTACTTCCCAACTTATTTTCTCTAAATTTTCCATTGACAACAAGAACCACAGACAAAGAAAAAAAAAATTATTCTGTAAAACACATTTCTGAAATCCTTTCTTTTCCCCTTTTTGGTCCTGTGTTGTATACCTTTACCTACCTGAAAAGTGAAAACTAAAAAAAAAAAAAAACACTCATTATACTCCCAAGATACCCTTTGGTCAGTTCCACTTACCACACTAAAAAAAGATTGGAACTTTCTGAATTGTATTTTCAAGAAACACAATTCTTGAAATGGGGTTGAAGAATTGAAATCATATTGTTCAAATTTTGCTTTTTTAATTATACTTATATTTCTGCAGAAAATAGCATAGTGGGAAACACTAGCTATGTCTTCCTGTAATATTCTTTGCAGTTACCAGCTTTACAGTTCTTGTAATGTCAAACCCCAAATTGGTTCTGTTAAAAACGGCTGTTTTTATCAACCTTGGTCAAATAGGCCACATGGATCATCTTATTTTCACAAGAATTTTCAGTTTAGAAGAAGCAATTTTGTTATTGTGAAGGCTTCAGATTCAAGAACCAGCAGAAAACAAGTAGAGGTAACCCTCTTTTTTTGGGTCATAGTTTGTTTTTTGGGTGGATTTTTGTTCTCTGCTGGTATAAATTTGATTTTCTTGTTTTTATTATTCTTTTGAGCTGTAATAGTGTTTGTGAAGAGGGTTCCCAGGAAAAGTCCAGTAGTAAGGTCGCATACATTCCACCCTCCTCCCAAGACTCCACTCGTGGGATTCCACTGGGTATGTTGGGGTCTGTGGGATTCCACTAGGTATGATGTTGTTGTTGTTGTTATGTTGAGCTGTAATTGTGTAAAAAGATTTGAGCTTTGACTGAATTTTGTTGTGGGTGTTCTCAGATAACATGTAACTCTATTATTTGTCATAGTTTGGCTATTTTTTGTGTGAATTTTATTCTCTGCTGTTTTGAATTTGATTTTCTTGTTTTTATTGTTCCTTTGAGCTGTAATTGTGTAAAAAGTTTTGATCTTTGACTGAATTTTGCTGTGGGGGTGCTTAGATACATGTAACTCTATTATGTGTCATTGTTTGACTATTTTCTGTGTGAATTTTATTCTCTGCTGGTTTGGATTTGGTTTTTCTTGTTTTATTGTTCTTTTGAGCTGTAATTGTGTTAAAAGTTTTGAGCTTTGACTGAATTTTGTTGTGGGGGTTCTTAGATAACATGTAACTCTATTATTTGTCATAGTTTGGCTGTTTTTTGTGTCAATTACATTCTCTGCTGGTTTGAATTTGGTGAGGTATTGGTAAGATCTGCATACATTTCACACTCCCTGGACCCCACTCATTGGATTCCACTGGGTACGTTGTTATTGTTGTTTTTGTTTTATTGTTCTTTTGAGCTGTAATTGTGTAAAAAGTTTTGAGCTTTGACTGAATTTTGCTGTGGGGGTGCTTAGATAACATGTAACTCTATTATTTGTCATAGTTTGGCTATTTTTGTGTCAATTATATTCTCTGCTTGTTTGAATTTGGTGAGGTAGTGGTAAGGTCTGCGTACATTTCACCCTCCCCAGACCGCACTCGTGGGATTCCATTGGATATGTTGTCGTCGTTTTTGTTTTATTGTTCTTTTGAGCTTTGACAGAATTTTGTTGTGGGGGTTCTTAGATAACATGTAACTCTATTATTTGTCATAGTTTGGCTGTTTTTGGTGTCAATTACATTCTCTGCTGGTTTGAATTTGGTGAGGTAGTGGTAAGGTCTGCGTACATTTCACCCTCCCCAGACCTCACTCGTGGGATTCCACTGGGTATGTCGTTGTTGTTGTTTTGCTTTTATTGTTCTTTTGAGCTGTAATTGTGTAAAAAGTTTTGAGCTTTGACTGAATTTTGCTGTGGGGGTGCTTAGATAACATATAACCCTGAAGAGACATTTAATAAATTAGCTGATGAAGTGGATAAGGAAGCTGGGCTTTCAAGACTCACTCTTTTCTCTCCTTGCAAGGTAAGTTAATCAAGTTAAAATCTTGAAGTATCAAAACTCTTTTGTGGATTATACCCTTAATTCTTTCTTTTCTTTTGCAAATGTGCTGCAGATAAATGTTTTCTTGAGAATAACAGGCAAGAGGGACGACGGGTATCATGATTTGGCATCTCTCTTTCATGTAAGTGTTCAACTTCCTTTTTTGTGCTTGAGATTTTGTGTGGTGAGAAATCAGATTATGGTAATGCTTGAAAGAATCCCATTGGAATTATGCGATGCTATCACCCCCTCCGTTTCGATTTGTTTGTCTAGTTTTGACTTGACATAGAGTTTAACAAAGTAAAAAGAACTTTTGAATCACGTGGCCTTAAACTAAAGATAAGTAGAATGTACTGAAATGTCTTTTAATCTTGTGGTCTTAGACATGCAATGAAGAAAGTAAGAATTAAAGAGTTTCATAAAAGGGAAGAAACATTCTTTTTTAACGAACTTGAAAGGAAAGTAAGACAAACAAACTGAAACAAACAGAGTATAATGCAAGTTCTGAAGAATTGCAAGTTCCTGTTATTATCGTATTCACTAATGAAGTTCTGGAAGAATGAATGATCAAGTGTGTTAGAAGTTTTAAAATGATGAGCCTTTTTTCTTTCCTTCAGGTAATTAGTCTAGGAGATAAAATAAAGTTTTCGCTCTCACCATCGAAGTCAAAGGATCGTTTATCTACTAATGTTGCTGGAGTTCCACTCGATGAGAGAAATCTGGTAAAAGAAGAAGCTGATATGGATATCCTCATACTCATCAATTTTAATGATCTGATTAGTATATTCATGATTTTGCCACTCTATTTGCAGATTATAAAGGCCCTCAATCTTTATAGGAAAAAGACTGGAACCGAAAATTACTTTTGGGTAAATCTTTAAACTGTTAGCAAATTAATGAGTTTGGAATAACTTTTGGGTATATTGTGACCTCTTTAACTTTATTACCTGTTTCTCCGGCCAGATTCATCTTGATAAGAACGTGCCAACTGGAGCTGGTCTTGGTGGTGGGAGCAGTAATGCTGCAACAGCTCTGTGGGCAGCAAATCAATTCAGTGGTTGTGTTGCCACTGAAAAGGAGCTCCAAGAGTGGTCTGGTGAGATTGGTTCTGATATTCCTTTCTTCTTCTCTCATGGAGCTGCCTACTGTACGGGTAGGGGTGAGGTATGCTTTTGTCTTGCACTTGCTTCCAAATGACATATTTCTTCTAATTGTGTCTGAGATCTTGTGGCTTTCCTTTCATCTCTTTGGGTCTCTAGTTCTGTTAATTAGTTGGGTAGAAAGCTGCAACCATATCCCAGAACCAGAAGGAGAGGGGAAAAAGGAGGTTGGGTGGAAAGCGAAGGTTCATCTGTGGTAAAGCTGATTAAAGGGTGGAGGTCGTCTAACTATTACTAGCTGGTATGGTTAGCAAGATTTAGGGTGTCTAAGCTTTGAAAGAAAATGTTTTCTAGGAAAATAAGTGGGTGTATTACTTATTTTCTTGTGTTAGGTAAACAACAACAACAACATACCCTATGGAATCCCACAAGTGGGGTCTAGGGAGGGTAGAATGTACGTAGACCTTAGGTATATATGCAAAAAAGATTCTCTTAAAATTATTGATGTATAATCTAGACAATATTATGAGAGGTGAGAATTGGGGGTGTGGAGAGGTGACTGGGGGTGAAGAATAGGTGTATTACAGGGTGGGGAGGACACAACCAATGTGGAATGCCACTTGTAGAACTTGTTTTCCCTACTTCCATTTAGGAAGTCATTTTCCTAGAGAAAATATATTCCAAAATTTTGACCAAGCAAACGTGAGAAATTCGGAATATATTTTCCACTCCATACCGAACACACCCTTAAAATAAGATTATTTGTTCTACTTTAACCCTTTAGTAAAACTTCAAATCCATTATCATTGACAAAGAAATTTTATCAAAGTGACTAGCAACTTGTTTCACTTGCAACGAAGGTTGCATCCACACGTTCATGTCGTAAGTTAAATGTATTAATGTCAAACTTGGCACCTTTTCAACTCCTTCCTTTCACATGGAAAGTATAATTTCTAATGGTTACCAGATGGAATGCAATTCAGGGAGTGGATGTATTGCATGGGAACTTTAGATAGATCCCTTATTTTGCATTTAGCAAGAGATCTTGGAATTGGTTTCGCAACTCCATCCTTTCACATGACAAGTATAATTTCCTCTTAGTAAGCATGTTTATTATTGATAGGCGAAAGGTACAAGTGTAGTTTATTTGGACAAGTAGGGTCAAATCATCTTGTGCTTCTCATAATTCAAAAAACTGGCATGCAAAAAGGAGACATCAGCTTATGTTACAAAATTACTGTTAACGAGTCGTGTGATAGTCACTCAATAGGTTGTAAATTTGACAGTTAATGGCCTGAGATTCCGCATGGAAAACCACAAATTCAAAGTGTATGGAACATTGAAATTTTGCAAAGTGACGGTTAGAAAAGAATTCTCAAACTTTTTTGGAACTGACGTTCGATCATTAGCTATCTTGTCGAGGCGTTCCATTATTCACTATTTACATGTAAGCTGCAGCAGTGGTCAATGCATGAGAAATGGCTTGTAAATTGCTAGAAGTTATTACATTTGATCTTGTCTCTTATAAATTCAAATTATGGAAATATGCATTTGTTTTTTCAGATTGTTCAAGATATCCCATCACCTATACCATCTGACATTCCAATGGTTCTCATAAAGCCTCAACAAGAATGCTCTACTGCTGAAGTTTACAAGGTGATACAAAATAAAGTTAATGAACAAGTTTAGGATGAATTATGCGATTTTGATTATCAAAGTCTAAGAGAAACTTGGTTTGACAGCGTTTTCAGTTGGATCTGTCCAGTAAGGTTGATCCCTTGAGCTTGCTGGAGAAAATCTCAACTAGTGGAATATCTCAAGATGTGTGTGTCAATGATTTAGGTACAAGATGAAGATTAAACACCTTAACATTTGTTCATTCACACAAACACATATCTTTTTGTGTGTGTGCGCGAATTTCTAAATTCATGTGCATTAAAGTAACTCTCCTAGTGACATTGCACAAAGAATAGGAAAACTTTCTTAGAAGGGCCATTACTGTAGTTTCTTAGTCCAGTTCAGGCCTGTAGGGTGGCTATGCTAACACGAATTTCCTTCGAACTGCATAGTCTTGGTGTTTATCAGTAACATAGAAATGCAACTTTTTAAGCGCATTTTCTTCAATCCCCTGGTTTCACTGAGTAAAGGACTACTCTTTCTCTCCTTATATAGTGCGTGAAATGAGAACTTCACTTAATTGATTGCAATCATGCAACGCAAATGTGAAAACTTTTCTCCTTGTAATGATACACTCCCTCAGTTTCAATTTGTTTGTGTTTTCTTTTTAGTCCGTTAAAAAAAGAATGCCAATTTTCTTTCTTGACAACTCTTTAGTTTCAATTTTCCACAGAGTTTTTTTAATACTACAAAATCCAATAGTCTTCTTTACTTTCTTGAACTCAACGTCAAGTCAAAACCAGACAAACAAACTGAAACGGAGGGAGTATTGCTTTCAAACACACTTGTGAAACATATTTCATATCCTTTTCTAGGACTCTGCATGTCAGTTACCAGTTTCAGTTGTAGGTTTTGCAGGAGATGTCAACTAGATGATTAGTCTTTAGTGTTTCCTTGTCGTCTTCTGTCAGAGCAAGTAATTGTTCAGCTTGCAAGATAGAATAGATTCATATAACCAGACTACTAAACATGAATTAGATTGCTCTTATTTTTACCAGTTCTTCCATTTGATGCTTACCTTTTAGGAAAATAGTGGTTATTTTTCTTCCCAAGTCATCGAGTCTGCATATATGACTTGGGAATCACTATTGATTGAATGTAGTACTTGAATATGCATCTAGCTGGAGATCAGCAGAGTGGATCTTGCACTTTGAAGATTTTTTTTGCTCAATACTTAAACTCAATTTGTGAGACGAAGGTCTTCTGAAAACAGCCTCTCTATCTCTATGAGATAGTGGTAAGGTCTGCGAACATTTTACCCTCCCCAGACCCCATGTTTTTTTGTGGGATTCCACTGGGTATGTTGTTGTTGTTGTAGTACTTACACTCATTTGACATTGATAATATTTCTTGCAGAACCTCCTGCCTTTGAAGTTCTTCCATCTCTTAAAAGGTTAAAACAACGAGTAATTGCTGCAGGCCGAGGACAATATGATGCAGTCTTCATGTCTGGAAGGTATGCTTTTGCCTTTGACTGGCATATATTCTTGTTTTCTCTTTTCTAGATTGTCTGATTTCTAGCGCTTTTCGCTTGTACTTAAAAGCTTTTCAAGCACATGGCTGTGTCGATGTGGATTAGGCATGTTGGGCAATAGGAGAAACTAAAATTAGCAGTGTTATGCTTGTAGATTTTATCATCATAGCGAGCAAGACGCTAAAATGAGATCGGTATACTAGATCATTTGATGAAACATTTATGACTACTGAACTCAACAGTTAGGCTGAATGGTAAAAATGAACGAGTATGAGTGATGGGTGATTAAGCGGCAATGATATTTAGTTTTGAAAGTTCGCGCAAACTTAAAGTGGAAATTCTACTCTTGACAGGATAGAAAGTTAAACGACATCTTATTCCTGCACTCTGTCTTTACTTTGAGACTCGTACTAATTCCAAAAATGAAATGCAGTGGAAGCACAATAGTAGGGGTTGGCTCTCCAGATCCACCACAATTTGTCTATGACGACGAAGAATACAAGGATGTCTTCTTGTCAGGTAAATAAAAAAACAGCCGACTTCATGATAATACAATCTGCATCTAGTTAGTTTACATTATAGTGATCTAACTCATTTAGATTTAACTCTTAAGTAGGATAGGTGAAGGGTAGAGGGGCGTTCCATTATCCACCGAGTTCAAACCATGCTCCAACATGCCCTCAGGGTTTCCTCGGTATTCACGAAGAGAAAAGGTTAAGCTAGGCTCTTAAGTAGGTATTTCACTGTTCTTGCTACAAGCATACCCTAATTATACAATAGTAAAGTATTCCTTTGAGAGATTCTTGCTTTGGCTTAACAACAACATACACAATGTGATCTCACGAGTGGGGTCAAGTAGGGTCTGGGGAGGATAGGATGTACACAGACCTTATCCTTGTTGCTGTAAGGTAGAGAGGTTGTTTCCAATAGACCTCGAGATTTCACTATTCTTGTTTTGACGTGTTGATGAGTATTTACTACCCAATTGTTTTTCGCAGAAGCAAGTTTCATCACTCGACCAGCCAACGAGTGGTATGTGGAACCTGTTTCATCTGGCAATATTGGTGATCAAGCTGATTTCTCCGCATCTTTTGACAAGTCTTAAAGGCTAAGAGCATGTAAATTGAAGCAATAGGAGAAGTTTTTTCAGTTGTAAATGTAATGTACAATAATTTCTGTAGCATCCTTTCACTTTTGGATGCACTATTCAAGAAAGAAGAAAAATCATTCACAATCTGCTCGAAGTGTCAAATGGGCGGGTAGGGTTAAATGTGAATAAGTCACATCAATAAAACGTGTTATGATTCGATATGTTCAAAGTTTACTTGAGTTGAAATGAGTTGGTTCACAGTCAATCAAACAATGAGGTTATAGCTCAACCAGCCTAACAAAGCTCAAATTTCCCTCCTTTTTTTGTTTTTTAAGCCCGATCGCTTTTCTAGGTGTATTTTAACCTGATCATAGTTTCATGTGACAATAAGGAGAGGTTTTAACAACAAAAATATACCCAGTGAAATCCCACAAAGTAGGGTAACACAAATCTTACCTCTATCTTATGGAGATAGAGAAACTATTTCCGAAAGATTCTCGACTCAAATATATATACACCAAATAAAAAGAGAAAACTATAGATATAGAATAACAACTAAAACGAAGAGCAATGTGTAAGGAGAAGCCTTATAATTACTATTATTACTGTTGCTATTATTAGTTATATATAAATACAGCAATAACATACTCGGCATAATCTTTTATGATAGGGTTTGGTGAAGGTGGCATGTATGTAGTTATTCCTTGCCTTGTGAAGATAGAGAGGTTATTTTCGATAAACTTCCCACTAGTATAATTTATATAGTTGACTTATTTTTTTGATTTGATAATGAAATGAATTAAACTTAAATCGAAAAACAATGTCAATGAGAATTTATATACGCAATCCCAACTTAGGTATGATTTAGACATATTTGTTGTTGTTGGGAAATTTACTTGAATAAACACGTTTTATTACAAATAAGTTATCTTTTAGTGTGTAATTAATTGACTATCCAATAATTAAGAACATCCACACCATTGTTTTGTCTCATATTAACTGAATTTATAAGGTAATACATACATATTAAGAAAAATATTCAAAGACAAAATTTACACCATATTTTCCACTATTACTCTTTGTAAAATCATAAATATATAGTGTAATTGATTTCCTAGAAAATATAAAAGTTCAATTAATGCAAGGGCAAATATGAAAAAAGTTTCAAACATTCATCTTGAACTTTGAAAAATTCAACTACTTTGAACTTTAAAAAAAGTTTCAAAAATTCAATTATTGTGAGACGAAGGGAGTAGGATCTAACAAACATGTTAATCATAATTACAATACTTTACTGCTTAGGTAATCACGTGAACAGATCATGAATTCACGAAAAAGTTTTCATTAATTGAGTTTCGATTGATACATTAAATGAGTTTTTAGAATTCGAAAAGAATAAAAATAGAAAAACATAATTAAATTTTATCTAAAACTAATAATTTAATCCTTAACATACAAGCAAAAAGGTGGTTGTCAAGATTTAGATGATACTTTTTAGCAAAAGGATCTCTATTTGCTATTCAACAATTCAAGAAATTCATCAGGTATGCATCAATCGGTTCGATTCGATTTTATGTATTATCAGTTGGATTTATTGATTTTTAATTTTTAAATATAATAAACCAATAAAAAACTAATAAGACATTTTTTATTGATTTTGGTCCTTAATGGTCTGGTTCTGGTTTACCCAATGAGAAAATTACTCATAAAATAAGTATATGACTTCTCTAATAATTTGATGCAACACAATGAAATACAGTAAAACAAACAAATCAATTGAGTACCTAAACTTAATAATATACAATACTTGACCTCATATTCCAATTTACTTTCCAACAAAAGGGTCATACATTAGAAACCAAATAAATACATGACTTACGAGTATAAATTACGTATCAAGTGATGTTAAATGAGTAATATTTAATATTTATGAAGGGATAAAGTAGTAAATTATTATAGTCATAATGAGTTATCGATTTATCCAATACTGAAAACCAAAACCCAATAATTTTTTTTTTAAACCATTAAAAACACGTTAACCCAATAACCTAATGAATAAACCAATAATATTTTTTTCGGTTTGATTTTTGCACACCCTAAAATTCACATAAAATTCACAGGTGATGACTAGAAACCAGTTACTCCACTGCCAGCCAAATCAACTTTCTTCAGTTCAGTAGAGGAAAAAAAAAAGGATTGTAAGCTATTCAACAGTTTCATGACTACAACAACATGCTGCTAAACCAACAACAGGATAGGTCTTTAATCATGCTATATGTTATCATTTCCCACCCCAATTAACATGTTCATGGACAACGCGAAGGTCGAAGACTAGACATTTCCTATAATCGGCAAAAACAGAGACTGCGACTGTGATCTATGTTGCTCAGACTCTTTAAAAATGTCCATAGGTGCGTGTCGGATTCGCCAAAAGTAGTACATTTTTGGAGAATCGGATACAGGTCAGACATTGAAAGTGAAGAGTCTGCGCAACCTAGACTGTGATAGGATCAACTGTGATGTGAGAGGAAGAACAATAGTAGTACATGATTCTTGTCACCATAAAGAATACAAAAATGATAGACCTATATACACAGTTCTAATATAATTCTCCAATCTGCATCTGTCACAGAATGTTGGTTATGGACTAACAACAACTTACCCAGTGAAATCCCACAAATGAGTCTAGGGAGGGTAAAAATATACGCATACCATACCACTACCTCATAGAGATAGGGATGTTTCCGGAAGACCCTCAAAGCACATTTAGAAAGAAAATGGTGAAGTATGCAACAGCAAGGCAAGTACATTTAGTTGGGACATGAATGCATACATTATAACTATCTTTATGCTATTGCTAGCCATCAACCAGTCGCCTACGCTAACTTCACAAACAAATTTGGCAATTGCTTATGCTTCTCAGATATATTAACAACAGAAACTAGGAAGATCACACTATATGAATATGGAATAGTTACTCATAATTTAGATCCACGATAGAGTTATGAACATACTTTACGACATTCAAATAGTAACTTTATTTTCAGAGTCAGAGATCATTCAGCACTTGTTAAGCATTAGTGGCGTCCCCAATAAGCTTGAAGTCTTCAACTTGCTTGAAGTTCTCCCATGGCTTCACCCAGACCTTGGCTTCATATGCTTTCTTCTTACCACCTTCAGTTGCCTCCAGTGTTATATAGTACATGGTACCAGATACCACTTGTTCCTTCACATTGACGACCTTTCCAAACTCCAAAAGTGCATTCTGATGTACAATATTGTCAAGAACAGTGAACCATGAGTGCTAAAGCAATTAATCCCGGTCATAACAGAGAGCAAGTACGATAAACATTGTCTCCTATTACATGCTTAATCACATAGAGACGCACTTACAAAGTTGGTAAGAAACATGAACCCTTGCCTCGAAGCTGGTAAAGATGAACATACTTATTTCGTTATTTTCTGTTTGGATGAATGCAGCTGTTCATCTCTATCAGAAGAGCACTGTCAAATATACCATATGCTAGTGAAAAATGTCCATTTCGAGAGCATGAACTTAAATAAGATGGACGTTGGAACAATTGCACAGGCTTATCTCGATTAGTTTATCAACTTATAAACTACTCTCTTTGTCCAAATACCAGAAACAATATTGAAATAGTCTCAGCTCAAAGGTTTAAATCATCACAGTTTTCCCCCTTTTGATAGGAATGATTAAAGGTTTAAAACGACAACAACATACCCTGAATGCAACAATTCCAGATACAAAGAAGAAAATAGAATGTCACAGGAAAGCAGTATAAAGTCTACCAAAAAAAAAAAAAGCAACACAATAACCAATATACTAGGATAGATTATTGAAAACAATGATAAATAATGATAATTATAAAAAGTAAGAACTATATAAATTCAACTATTACAATGGCAAACACCAACATCCTAAGCAAGACAACACTACACTACCTACTAACCTTTTACCTTAAAATGTGTCTTACACATCTTCCTATCTAACGCCATGTCCTCGATAACCTAGAGTTGTGTCACATTCTGTCTTATCTCCTCTCTCTCCAATATTTTTTGACTTATCCCTATTCGTGTACCCTCTATAACAAACCTCTCACACCTCCTCACTAGCATCTTCCATCACCTTCTCTTCACATATCTAAACCATCTCGGTCTCGCTTCTCTCATCTTTGTCCACCATGAAAGTCACTCTCACCTTATTATGAATATCCTCATTTCTAATCTTATCGCTCCTAATATGACCACATATCCACCTCATTATCCTTATCTCCACAACACGATCTACTAAACATGTGAATTTTTGACTAACCAACACTCACTCCCATACAGCTAATACAAATATTATCAATACTTCCATAACTCTAACCACCTACCAAACAACCCCAAGGAAAGATAGTCACTTTCCATTATTTTCAAATCATATTACTCCACTTGTTTCAATTTATTTGTCTCGTTTTCACTTAAACAAGATTTAACCAAGTACCAGGAAAAAAATCTCGTAATCTTAAACCTACCACATGAAAAGTCAAAATTAATTTATTTTTTTTAAAAAAAAACATTCTTTATGCATCATGACAGATGTTACCCCCTTAATACTAAGTTGAGTTCACCTAATTTCACCTAATTTTGACAAACCCATTTCAGAAATTAGAATAACACACACAATCAAACAACAACAACATACTCAAACCTTACCACTGGCTCGTAGAGACATACAGAGGCTGTTTCCCGACAACCCTCCTCTAAAACACAATCAAACAATGGGTTAGAAAAAAAACGAACCTGTTTCTTATTGTGTTCATCAACAGCAAACCGAGCAAGATCGTCGATCTCAAGGCTGTTTTTGGATCCTCCAGCTTCACGAATTCCTCCTACAGTAGCCATTTTTTTGGGGGTCTCGGTAAATGTAAATGGATCTTTTGACAATATTTATGGATAACAGTGGAAATGCAAAGAAGATGAATCGTCACAGAGCGCGTTTGATTAAAGCTTGCGGTGAATATTCGTCTAACAATAACACTCCTTTATATACATATCATTATTTTTCAAACCAAAATACAATTTCTTGTTCTTCTTTCCACTACTAATGAAATTTTTTTCTCATTTTTGACAATAAAAAAAAATTATAATTTAAAATAATTTTTAAAATAAATATTTAAATTTTTTTTTAAAAGGTAGAAGGGTAAAGGTAAGGAGTTAGGAATGAAATGGAGTAAAAAACTAAATTTTAATATTTTTGTATGGAAATAGGAGGTGGGGTGGGGAATAAGGTCCAAAGTTAAGTAAAAAGTTAAATTTTTTGTAAAATTAAAATTTTTAATATTTGAATTTTTTGTAAATATAAACTTTTAATTTTTTTTTTTATAGGGTAGGAGTGGGG
>JAPFFP010000001.1:3351139-3369507 GCA_026153255.1 Solanum medicagineum
TTAGTGTTATTGAGTTATTGGGTTAACAATTTTTTAATGGTTCTTTTTTTTTAAAAAAAAAAAATCGGGTTATCTGTTCAGTTTTGATTTTTAGTATTGAGTTATTGGGTAATATCGATAACTCATTAAGACTATAATAATTTACTACTTTATCCTTTCATAAATATTAAATATTAATATTTAACATCACTTGATACTAAATCATTACTCGTAAGTCATGTATTTGCTTGGTTTCCAATGTATAACTCTTCTATTGGAAAGTAAATTAGAATATGATGTCAAATATTGCATATTATTAAGTTTATGTGCTCAGTTGATTTGTTTGTTTTATTGTATCTCATTGTATTGCATCACATAGTTAGAGAAGTTATATGTATTTTTTTATGATTGGGTAAATCGAAAATCAAACCGTTAAGGACCAAAACTAATAAACTGGCCATATTTGTATGAGTTCTTAAAATAGATCAACCCATATTTACCCATTTTGAAAATATGAGTGATCTACTAAAATAAATATGGGTTAAATGGACTCCTTTTACCTTATATGGATTCAAATTGCCACCCCTATGCCAAAGCATGTTTTAATGATAATGATAATGATGTTATAATGATAATGATGCTATGATGGTAAGAGTGATTAAAACCCTAATGCTTATGCAAGGATGATGGGGAGTATACCCACACTATATGAAAGCTACGTAGATGGACTGTTCCTATTTTATGAGATGTTTTCATGAAGTTATGATGAATATTTTACAAGTTATGAAAGTATAATTTTGATAAAGTATGAATTATGTTGAAAGCGATGTATATACATGATTTATGTATTTTGTGGGATATGACTTAGCACCGAGAGGGCATGGTAGATTCCAATGTATCATAACTACGTGCCTTAATTTTTTAAAATTAGAATATTGGGCTCATGGCCCTTTTATTAATTAAACTTCCAGTCCAAATGCAATATCAGGGACCCAACAGATACTATGCCCTAAAATATTGGCTATTCTAGAATGAATCGCCATTAGCTTTCCTAATCTCGTTTCTTCATCTTCTCCACCAGACCAATGGGTTCCTTTAGCGTATCTCAAGTGACAAAGCTCATCTTCGTCGTTGTATTCTTACTCAGCTTCATCGTTCTTCTGTAAGTATCTTCTTCCTGCCTTTAATTTCCTTTTGATTGTTGAATCATTTTGCTGATTGTTGATTTTTGCCAAGCTCCATGTGACGCTCCGCCATGGACAAACCGCTTCTTCCACCATGAACAAAAGCTTCTCCGCTCTGTGAAGATTGACCAGTAAGTCTTGATCTCCCCTCAATGTGTCTCGATCTGTGTGTATCTCATCTATATATCTCCTTCACTAAATCCAATCGCTTCTTCTGCAAGACATATTGTAGCCTCACCTGTTCTTTGGATATTGAAACGATCCCAAAAAGTGCCCGAAAATGTGCCTCAGAAGTGCCTAAAATCGTAATTTCCATATATCTAAAAATCTGTGCGTGATATCAAAAGTTCGACTTCATATTCTTATTAAGAGGGTCAAATTTAGGGGGAAAAGGGCCTAACCCTGATTTTAGAGCAACAGTAGCAAAATCCAAAATTTCAAAGTGTCAATTTCCAATGGCTATTTTGCATTACTGGCGCTATGCGCCAGTGTGTTATTTCGTGCCCAGTTTTATGAGTTTGCTCCAAGGCTATTGGTTCTTGGGCCTAAGCCTCCCCATACGTGAAAATACCTATACTTAGCCATATTTCACTTTCATATCATACAAGACATTCCCCAATACTCTCTCAAATACTTAGAGAAATATTTCACCCAATTCAAGTGTCCCCAAACTCACTTTCGGATCTCAAGAAACTCATTCTAGTTTCAAGCTCTCATTTAAATCTAAGTCAACTTATTTATGTCGTTTAAGACCATTGTGAGTCCCCTACATCAAGCCTAGTCCAAACGAATTTCCGTTGGCTATGTTTTGCAAAAGTACTAGTCGGAGGATCAACTTTAAAGGAACATATCTCTTAGCGGACAAAGTACTGGGTGGCCCACGACCTACCAAATTAAAGCTCTTTGAATTAGTTTTGAACACACTTTGTTTCACCTTATTTAAAGTTCGGATGAAGAAGTTATGCCCGTTTTCGTAGAACTCGTATGTGTAGGGGTATATTCGGATTTTTGCCAAATTTCGCCTCATTAATGGCATTCTATAAATTTAGCCATTTCTATTGGTATTTGGGGATCCCTATGCTATGTTAACACTTCCTAAAGACATAAACCCTTTCCTAAAGATCAAATTCACTCCTCCCAATTGGAATACACTCTCAAATTCTCTCAAGAGCCTCTATCAAAACTCCAATACAAATTCAAGGAAACTCAAGAACAAGCTTTGGATTCCAAGACCCACTCCCAAACTTCAAGTCTTTCATAACTCAATTTCAAGAAATTCAAGATCTAAGGTATGTGGGTTTCATTCATGGGTACCTTTCACCCATGAAGCCCAATTTTCCATTTCTAAGAAAATCTCATGTTTTCAAGTTGTGTTGCTTATGAGTATTATCCGTTTGAGATTATGATCATATACTATATTGAGATTTTATAAAAGTTTGGTTAAGAATACATGATTACTCATTTTTAAGTCTATACATGAGATAATTTACCTATTATGATTAGGCATGTTTTAAGCTTTAGAACCATGATCTTTCTTGGGATTTGATGAGGGGTTTCAATGTATTTTGCAAGATGGTATTACCAAGTATTGGTGGGCTATTTTACTTCAAGTTTTCTTGCATGATTTCACTATTGAAACGCATGCTTTATGCACTACACACCCGCCAAGTGTTTGATAAAATGTCCAATTATGGTTTCTTGAGGAATTAAAGGTCCAATGGATATCTTATGAGTTAAATGACTATATAATGATGAAATAATGATGAAATGATGATGGAGTGATGATGAAATTGATGTATGTTTATGATGACTATATGATGATGAAAGGAATGTGTAAATATGATGATTGTATGATGATGAGAGGAATGTATTTGTATATGATGAAAGGAGTGCATATATATATATATATAGTGTTGGGAATGACAAAGCCTAGCTCGGGGATTGTAGGCTAGGGTAACTTATCGAGGGGTTAGTACCTTGGTTGCCTAGCTCGGGGGATAGTAGGCCCGGGTAACCTTGTTGGGGGTTGGTACCTATCAACCTTGATGGGGGGTTTGTACTCTATCAACCTTGATGGGGGGTTTGTACTCCGTCAACCTTGGTGGGGGGTTTGTACTCCATCAACCTCATGAAGGGGTTCGTACCTCATACGCTTATCCAAGGGGGTGGTAGGCCTTAGCTTGCACTATAATGATTACTCCTTGCACTTGTATTATGTTCTATATAAGCATGCTTTTACTTCAAGTATCATTCATACATGTCATATTGTTAGTATGCTATCTATTGCTTATGATTATGCATTTTGTCTATGATACCTATTTCTTGTTTCATTTGCATCTCACATACTTAGTACATTCAAATGTACTAATGCATACTCTATGCTTACATGATATCACCATGTAGGAACCGAAGATCCTATTGATTCTCCTTGTGGCTAGGCAGATTGTTCAAGATATCTTATGGTGAGTCCTCAAGTCCGGGGACAATATCTATCTTCTCTCAAGCTTATGTTTAAACTATATCTTGTATGTTTGGATTACCTATTCTCATTATTATGAGGGTGAGCCCGGTTGCTTTTCTTGGCCCCCAATCTTATCTATGTAGTAGAGGTGTTATTGGACATGATATGTATCTATGCTTTGAGCCTTAACTCTCTTGTTTCTTGATGTTTATGATATGAAAGTTTACCCTTAGTCCCAATTTCCCTTGTTTATGCTTATCTCTTATTGTCATTTTAATTGCTTTCGTGACCAAGGATGTGTAATGATATGCTACAAGGCTTGTTTGGGGTTCCTTCGGGTTCCCCATTCATCGGTCACGTCTAGGCTAGGCTTGGGTCGTGACAAAGTTGGTATCAGAGCATTAGGTTGTTAGGTCCTCGGCGTCCAACACATCGCGTCAATTAGAGTCTTATTCATGGTTCTGAAGCGCGCCACGATTATGAGTGAGGCTATGAGGTGTTCTGGAAAATGTTTCACTTCTTCATGATCTATGTTGTGGGATGCAGTTAGGTCCCCTAGGGTTTATTGCTAATCCCTGACCATTGCATCACAAGATATGTCTCAATTTACTTAGGACAGTGATATGACAAATACGGAGGTTCGCAATGCTCTATTAGTATTGGCCAAAGCGGCGACAAAGTTGGCAACTCACCTCGATCAACAGGAGAGTGCCCCCAAGACTTCTAATGGTAAGAGGAGGGGTGGTGAGGCCAAGAGGACCCGTGTTGGGGGTAAGTTCCAAAGTTCCAAATGTAGAGATGGTAGTGGTGTGGTGCCTTATGCTAGGTGCCCAAAATGTGGTAGGTGCCATGATGGCCCATGCTTGAGAGGTACCGACACTTGTTATGGTTGTGGAGAGTTGGGTCATAAGGTGAAGGATTGCCTTTTAAAAACAATAAGAGTAAAGGAGGCGATGATGGGGTGACTCATCCTAGATTCCCGAAATGTGGGAGGAAACATGATGGTACATATAGTAGGAACATGGGTGCATGCTTTGGGTGTGGTGAGATGGGCCACAAAATTTTGGATTGCCCTTATGCTCAAGATAAGGGTAAAGGTGGTCATATTGATCAAGTGCCTCAAGAAGGGGACGAGGTGCCCGATGTTGTAATCGATATGTTGAATTTCCTTTGGCTTGATGTGTTTGCATTGATGGGCCCAGTGTGTCGCCATTTCTTTCATTATTCTTTTGGTTGCTAGTGGATTTCATGTGTGTCCCGAACTCTCTTTGGTGTCTATCTCTTTGGTAAGCCTATTATTGTTTGAAAGTTCATGGGTGTTGTTCCATGCTCATATTGCATTAGCTCTTGCCTTGTGACTTGTTGGATTTGTTGTGGTGGACCTTGATGTTATGCTTGGGGTAGATTAGTTGCATGCATGTTGTGTCTCCCATGATGTAGGGCCCGCAGAGGTAAATTTCGATTTTCTATTGAATCCATCCTTGAGTGGAGACTTGTAAGGTGAATGCAAAGGGGTAAGTCCGTTTCTTGTCTTAAGGCATAATTGATCTTTAAGGGTTTCCCCCATGTTCTTTTTACACAGGGTCTTGTCTTGTGATTTTTGGTTGAACTTAGTTTATTGGATTGGAGGTCAGATTTTGTAACATGATGGTTAAGAATGGTCGATCTATTTGATCAACTACAATGGTTTAGTCACTTCTCTAAGCTTGATCTTTGGTTCAGATTTTGTTCCCAAGTGATGATGAGGGTAGGTGATATCCCAAAGTGTCTTTTCGGATTAGGAGTGATCCTTTTGAGTATGTTGGAGTTGTTGGTTGGCTTATGCACCGGCTATGATTACGGGTTTCATGAATAAGGTCTTTAGTCCCTACCTTGTTATGCTTGTGGTGGTCTCTAGTGATGAAGTATGGATTTCTTTAGAACTTGTGAACCATTTGGGAGTAGTGTTGTAAATCCTGGGGTAAGAGGAGTTGTATGATAAGTATGTGAAGTGTGAAATGTGGTTAAAGGAGGTTACCTCCCTAGGTCATGTGATGTCGGAGGATGGTATTAAGATTGATCTTAAGGAGATGTATGTGATTAGAAATTGGCCTAGACCATTTACCCCATCGGACCATTAGGAGCTTCTGGGGCTTAGCGGGTTACTATCAAAGATTTGTGAATGGGTTCTCTTCTATTGCTTCTCCCATGACTAAGTTGACCCAAAAGAAGGCTAAGTTTGTGTGGACCGATGAGTGTGAAAAGAGTATCCAAATCTTGAAGGATAGGTTTGTGTCCTATGTTGTCTTTACCAGAAGGGTTGGAAGGGTTTGTTGTGTAGTGTGATGTCGCCCAAAATGGTTGGGTTATGTGTTGATGTAATATGGTTAGGTGGAAGTTTATACTTTTAGATAATTTGAGATGCATGAGAAGGATTATCTTATCCATGCCTTGAGTTGGCCGTTGGGGCTTTCTCTTTGAAAATTTGACGTCATTAGTTGTATGGGGTGCATATTGGTGTGTTTGCCGTTCACTAGAGTGTCTATTGTGTGTTCACCCAAAGGGATCTTATATTGACACAAAAGAGGTGGTTAGAACTTCTTAAGGATTATGATATGGGTGTGCATTATCGTCCCGGTAAGACTAATGTTGTGGCAGATGCTTTGAGTAGGGTTGTCTATGGTTAGCCTTGTTCATGTTGATGGTGGTAGCATGGAGGTGACTAGGTAGGTTCACGAGTAGGCTAGATTGGGGAATTAGATTGTAAGAGGTTGACAATGGTGGTGTTATTGTTGTTGATGGTTCTAAATCTTCATTAGTTGATAAGGTAAAGAGCAAAGCAAGATCTTGATCCCTCCTTGTTAGAATTGAAGGCCTTGATGAAAGAGGGAAAGGTGGAGGTTTTCTCCCAAGGGGGAGATGGTTCCCTTAGGTACCAAAGTAGGTTGCGTGTACCTTGTGTTGATGGCTTGGTGGAAAAGATCCTTGATGAAGCCTATAATTCTTCGTATTCTATTCACCCTGGTTCTACCAAATGTATAGAGATTTGAGAGGTGTATTGGTAGGATGGCATGAAGAAGGGCATTACCAAATTTGTCTCCAGTTGTCATTGTTGTCAACAAGTTAAGCCGAATATCAAAGGCCGGGTGGCCTAACATAGGACATAGAGATTCCTACTTGGAAGTGGGAGGTGATTAACATGGGTTTACTGGTTGGATTGCCCGAGACTAGAAAGGGTTTTGATTCTATTTGGGGTGTGGTTGATAGGGTGACGAAATTGGTTCACTTCTTACCAGTTAAGACTACTTATGGTGCCGAAGAGTATGCTAAATTATACATTCATGAGTTGGTGAGATTACTTGAGCATATGCTTAGAGACTTGTGTAATGGAGTTCATGAGTAGTTAGGATGATCATTTGCATTGATTGAGTTTCTGGTTTGTGAGTCGTCATAGAGTGTTGAGAAAGATTAGTGAGGTTTCATACGAATGGGAATTTCCTTTGGATATGGTTATGGTTCGTCCCGTTTTTTTTCATGCGTCTAAGTTAAAGGGATGTGTTGGTGACTCTAGTGCTATAGAACTCCTTGAAGTTGTGATGGACGAGTTGACTTATGAGAAAGTCCGGTGGAGAAGTTGTGTGAGTATGAGTGAAGATTGATTGATAAGGATGTGATGTCCGTTAAGGCTTTTTGGAAGGTTCGTCTAATCGAAAGTGTCTTTCGAGGTGTGGGCATGGAAAAGCAGTGCCCTTATCTATTTCATTCTATTCAAGCTTATGATAACATGTCAAGTCCTTTCATGATTCCAAGCTTTATGTTTCAGCCCCTATGTCACTGCATGCAGTCATGATTATATTGAGAAAGTCCATGATGATTCT
The DNA here is from genome assembly GCA_026153255.1 of Solanum medicagineum. Lineage (NCBI taxonomy): Eukaryota > Viridiplantae > Streptophyta > Magnoliopsida > Solanales > Solanaceae > Solanum > Solanum medicagineum. Next base: position 3,358,621 of record JAPFFP010000001.1, read on the forward strand.
ATACTTATGATGAGATTCTTGAAATGATGTTTAAGTGCATTATTGCATCTCTATGTGGGCTGAAATGGTCATGTTTGTGTCCCTCATATACATTTCTTTGACATTCGGAGACGAATGTTCCCAAGGGAGAGATATTGAAACGACCCCAAAAAGTGCCCGAATGTACCTCGGAAGTGCTCAAAATCGTAATTTCTATATATCTAAAAATTCATGCGTGATATAGAAAATCTGACTTCATATTCTTGTTCAGGGGGTCAAATTGTGGGGGAAAAGGGCCTAACCCCGATTCTAGAGCAACCGTAGCAAAATCCAAAATTTCAAAGTGTCAATTTCCAGTGGCTATTTCGCGTCACTTGCGCGACGCCCAGTGTTTTATTTTGTGCCTAGTTTTATGAGTTTGGTCTAAGGCTATTGTGTCTGCCTAAGTCTTGCCACACGTAAAAATACCTATACTTAGCCATATTTCACTTTCATATCATACAAGACATTTCCCAATACTCTCTTAAGCACTTCGACAAATATTTCACCCAATTCAAGTGTCCCCAAGCTCACTTCTGGATCTCAAGAAACTCATTCAAGTTTCAAGCTCTCATTCAAATCTAAGTTAAGCTTATTTATGTCGTTTAAGACCATCGTGGGTCCCCTACATCAAGCCTAGTCGAAAGGAATTTCCATTGGCTATGTTCTGCACAAGTACCGATAGGAGAGTCAACTTTAAAGGGGCATATCTCTTAGCATACAAAATACTAGGTGGCCTACGACCTACAAAATTAAAGCTCTTTGAATTAGCTTTCCAACGCACTTGGTTTCACCTTATTTAGAGTTCAGATGAAGAAGTTATGCCCGTTTTCGTAGAACTCGTATGTGCAGGGGTATATAAAGGTTTTTGCCAAATTCCCCCTTATTAATGGCATTCTGTAATTTAGCCATGTATTTTGGGGATCTCTATGCTATTTTAACACTTCCTGAAGACCTAGACCCTTTCCTAAAGATCAAATCCACTCCTCCCAATTAGAATACACTCTCGAATTCTCTCAAGAGCCTCCATCAAAACTCCAATACAAATTCAAGGAAACTCAAGAGCAAGCTTTGGATTCCAAGACCCACTCCCAAACTTCAAGTCTTTCACAACTCAATTTCAAGAAATTCAAGGTCTATGGTATATGGGTTTCATTCATGGGTACCTTCACCCATAAAGCCCAATCTTCCATTTCTAAGAAAATCTCATGTTTCCAAGTTGTGTTGCTTATGTGTATTATTCATTTGAGATTATGATCATATACTATATCGGGATTTTATGAAAGTTTGGTTGAAAATACATGATTACTCATTTTTAAGTTTATACATGAGAAGATTTACCTGTTATGATTAGGCATGTTTTAAGCTTTAAAACTATGATCTTTCTTGGGATTTGATGAGGTGTTTCAATGTATTTTGCAAGATAGTATTACCAAGTATGGGTGGGCTGGTTTACTTCAAGTTTGCTTGCATGATTTCACTCTTGAATTGCATGGTTTTATACTAGCACTAAACACCCGCGAAGTGTTTTATAAAATGTCCGGTTATGGTTTAATGAGGAATTGAAGGTTCAATGCATGTCTTATGAGTTGAATGGCTATATGATGATGAAATGATGATGGAATGATGATAAAATTGATGTATGTATATGATAACTATATGACGATGAAAGGAATGTGTAAATATGATGATTGTATGATGATGAAAGTAATGTATGTGTATGATGATGAAAGGAGTGTGTGTGTGTGTGTGTGTGTGTGTGTATATATATATATATATATATGATATTATTTCTATATAGTGTTGGGGATGACCAAGCTTTGCTCGGGGGGTTGTAGGACCAGGTAACCTATCGAGGGGTTGGTACCTTGGTCGCCTAGTGATGTGTTGTCAAAATACAACACATCTTGATGCCTAAAATGAGGAATTTTGTGAGTTCTTAATATGACTTTTTATGGGTTTTATGTGTTTTTGTGTTGTTATTACAGAAAAGGTAGGTTGGCAGGATTTTGGAAGAAAATTACAGATTTTTGCTGAAGTACAGGAGATACGAGTCCACATATGAGTCGTAGCCCGAGCTACGAGTCGTAGGGCAATCTTGTAGTAGGAAACAAAGAGCAATAATCAGAGAATCTGCTTAGTGGAGGTCAGCTCTATGAGGCCATCCTACGAGTCGTAGGTCTCACTACGACTCGTATAGGTGGACTCGTAGCAAGAAACAGAGAGCCAAGATTTTAGACCAAAAACTGAAGGCCTAGATTATGAGAGGAGCATACGATTCGTAGCCCAAGCAATGACTCGTACTAGTGGGTCATATCAGTTGAACCCAAAATGCCAAGTACTAGATACGAGACCCCGATTACGACTTGTAGGTCACCCTACAAGTTGTACCTGCGAGGCGTACCAACTGCCAGCTGTCTTTTCTGTGTAATTTTTAGGGCTAATTTTGTAACTACTATAAATATTTTAAGTTAGGGTTTATTTTGAAAGATCCCAGAGTTGTAACATTGAATATTGGCTTTGAATATTCTCCCTAGAATATTTTAGGGTTTTAGCATAGATTTTCATTTTCTCTTGGAAAACCCATTTTTTGGGAGCGCAAATCTTACTTTGTATTCATTCTCAATCTTTCAAGCTTGTGATTTGCAACTTGTGTTGTATCACTCTTTATTGCTTTGGGTAAAGTTCTTAACTATGTCTTGTATTTGCATCTTTGTTGGTTTTGCCTTAGCCATGAGTAGCTAAGCACCCACAACTTGGGGTTGTGGGAACCATGGGTAGTTGATTTGGTATGACCTAGATTTATTGCATTTCTATGATTGGGGTTTTGCGTGGAATGCATCTTTCTAAATTTGCATTACATCCAGAAGAACTTAGAATATTGGGAATCTAAAGCACAGGTTAGCCATTTTATAAATTTGAAGCAATACATACAATCTATTTTTAATCAGTAAAGTTGTTGTCACGTGATTATGAGCTCATGGGGTCAAGCGGTGGAAATAGTTTCTTGTAGAAATGTAGTGTAAGACTGTGAACAATAGACCTCGTGGTCCGGCTCTTCCTTGAACTCCATGCATAGCAGGAGTTTTAGCGCATTGAGCTTTAAGGAAAAGTTCAAGTTAAATTAGTTATGTATGTTTTGTTTCAGGGATCAAATGCTAAAAGAGCATACTTCATGATATGTGAGAGAGGACCATACGCTTTTTTCAATGGCTCAGTGCAATTGTTAAGCGATTTTGTTGGGGAAAGTTCTGGGATGCAACATACATATTCTTTGGCATCTTCATATATATCCGAGAGGATAAATTTCTTGAGTAGCTTAAGATATCATTTGTCTACATTTTTGGCACAGGTTAGTTGCTTTTGCCTTAGTACATGTGAAAATTAATCATGTAACATTCTTTGGCAGTTTATTTCATTAATTTTTTCTTTGATGCTGTGATAATGTTTCCTTTGCTCATTTTCTCATTTTGTTTTGGTTCCTATACATTATATGATTGTGTGCATAGGGAATGAGAAGTTGAAGAGTTGTTTAGATACCTTAAGAGTTGCTGGGCTTCTAACCAAGAGGATAGGAATTGAATCATTTCGAGTTTAGGCATCAGTTGGATACTGTAACGTAATTCATCCAAGAGGATCCTTCAATTTTGATTATCCTATTTGGTTTACAAGACATTTGACAGTACAATTCTTTATCAGTTCATATTCCACTGTTCATACCAAATTGCTTTGCTTTACTCTTTTTTTTTTTAATATATTATTTATTTTTATAGTGGCAATAGTCCTATGAGATGACTTCCATCAATTTCTCATAACCTTATGTCAGTTTATTTCTTTACATCCTCAACTGTCCCTATAAAAGATGTGTCGCTTTGGAACACCCTCACCCCCAATCCCCACCTCTACCCCTGCGATATGTTCTTAATCGCTTTTCATAAACTTTTAAGATGGCTATGATTAGAAGGAATTTTGCTTTTGCTTGTTAAATGTCCTAATACTGTGTGCACCATAAGTTGGCCACTTCACTTAACTTTGATGACACTTTAGTGCAGCACCAAAGTGCTAGGACACACATCTCAGTGTCCATGGGCTCTGTCTTTAGGACGGTAACAATAAATAATATCTAGCCAGTAAAATAAAGCAATAACTGATGCCTTGATGAAATTTTTGAGTAGGAAGAGAAAAGAGGTGGCATGTAAGCTTGATTTTGAGAAGGCATACATCCATGTCAATTGTCAATGCCTGTCGAATTTATTGAGATTGATGAACTTTGATGATGGACAGGATCGATCAAATTTTGTGTTTCAACTGTGGAACTCTCCATTCTAATTAATGGTGACCCTCAAAGCATTTCATTACTCATAAAGAACTTAGTCAGGGTGACCCTCCGCCACCTTATTTATTTGTTTTGGTTATGGAAATTCTCAGTATTTGAAGAAAGCATAAACTCTGGGTTGGTTAAGGGGTCCAAATATTGGCAGAAATGATCAGGTTTTATGATGCTTAACAATATCCTTTGTGCAGATGATTGCTGTCTATTTTCTGAGGCTGGTAGAATTCTGTATGTTAGAGGGGTTTGCTCTGTTTTGAGTCAGTTTCTGGGTTGAGAGTTACTCTGGCCAAAGGTAACATCCAGTATTAATGCTGATGATTGTGTAAAAGAGCTGGCAGATATTTTGGATTGCGAAATTGAAATGTCCCCTCTGTTTATTTGGGGCTTCTTCCCTTAGACGTGAAGAGAAAGAACAAAAGCATTTGGTAAGGCGTGATTGATAGGTGCAACAACAGACTAACTCATGAAAAAAAAATACTTGTCTTTTGGGGGTAGACTTACTTTATTTTGTATGCCTGCAACAATAGAAAGAAAATTGGACTTGGAAGACATGGCATTTTCTATGGTCCGGGAACATCAACTTTGGTCAAGTTGCCAGTGGTTATTGGAGGTAAGAAGACAGGGGAGTTGGGAGTGAGAAATTTGAAGTTGCATAATAGAAGTTTGCTTTATAAATGGTTATGGAGAGACAACAGGGGGAGTGCGGAAACCTGGCTAAGTATTTTAGATGTTATTTATGGTGAAAAGGATGGATGGAAACAAAACCCAACACAATTGAAAAATGGTGGGGGGACTGGGGCAGATTTATAGGCTAACTTATAGTGCACGTGAACCCATGGTCTCTCCGCCAAACTAGGTATTTTACGTACTTATTTCCTGGATTTGATCTAATATTATGTGTTGACAGTCTGGTGCCCAGGTTTCAATAAGACTAAATGGTGCACTTGGTTCAATGCTGAGTTATTCACCCTAAAGGAATAGGGATTGATTCCCACTTAATACTTTTTTCCTCTACTTTTTAGTGGTGCACCCATGTTATAGAAATACTAGATTTACTTCTGGGGGTATCTGGGAGAAAATAAGTGGATGGTGGGATGAATTTTTGCATACAAGGCTGGAGGTTGGTAATGATGCAAAATTAAATAATGGCTAGAAACCTTGGAATGGAGGGGAGTTTTAAGAATTTACCTTGCTGTGAACAAAGATGGATATATTTCATATTTTACTTTAAGCTTAGGTTGGCAGATTGTTTTCAGAGGAAACTCAATTGACTGGGAGTTGGATAGTTTATGTTCAATAGAGCAAATCAAGTAGACAGATGATTTTGGTTCAACCTCAGGGATATCAATTTTTCAGTTAACAATTGTTATAGAATGCTATTACAACGGAATAGTCAGAGGATTCCAAATTCGCCTCGGAAAATTTTGTGTTAAACCAAGGGCACCTGTGAAAGTGGCCTATTTTGGTTGTTTAGCAGCTAGGTATTCTTGTTTAACTCAGAAAAATCTGCAAGGGAGAGGTTTATCATTGTGCAATAGATGTTTCCTTCATAACAAAGAATAAGAAACAATTGAGAATCTTTTCTTACATTGAAGTTCTCAAGACAATGCTAGGAACTTCTCCTCTGCATTATTGGTGTATCTTTGGTTATACCATACATAAAAGATCAATAATCTTTTGGAAATATGGCAGTCTCAAAGAATTAAAAGAAACTTAAAGCACATATGGATGACTATTCCTATTTGCATTTTGTGGACTATATGGCTGGAAGAAACAAGCCATATTTAGAGGGAAAAAGGTTGCAGATTTCTAGATAAGAACAAATGTATCAAGAATTTGTATTTTTGGTGTTATAGCAGTACCCTACACAGGATGGATCAGTACTTGGATTTTCTATTTCTTTTTAGGGGGAGTATGTAGTGTGACTTGTGGAGTGCTGTAGTTTCTTTTGTGCTCTGCAGTTTTTAATAAAGACATTTACCTATAAAAAAGGTGATGTATTAATTTTAAGGAAATATTATGCCAAATATGTTGGTGTACAATCGAAACCTAGAAATTTAATATAAGAGAAGTAATCACTAATCTGAATTAAAAACTTAAAGGTGTATCTTCTTGTTTTTCTGATCAGGAAAACTTAAAGGTGTATCTTTACTTGTGCTTTAGAAATTAAAATAGTTTTTGAACTTTCTTGACTTGGGTTTTACCAAGTACTCCCTCCGTCCCATTTTATGCGGCATCGTTTGACTTGGCACGGTGTGTGAGAAAAGAAGGAAGACTTTTGAAACTTGTGGTCTAAAATTATCTCTAGATATTTGTGTGGTTGAAAATCATTTTATTAAGGTAAAAGGGAAATTTTAAAGTTAAATTGTTTCTTATTCTAGTAAGGTGACATTCTTTTTGGGATGGACTAAAAGGAAAGGGTGCCACATAAAATGGGATGGAGGGAGTTATTATTATTGGATGTTGTTGTTGTAACTACTCTCAAAAACAATTTTCCTGAGCCGAGGGTAAACAACCTTACTACCCCACGAAGGTAGGGGTAAAGTCTACGTACACCCCAACCTCCCAGACCCTATTTGCGGAACTATATTGGGTATGTTGTTGTCGTGTTGTTATTATTATTATTATTCCTATCGATAGTTATTTTTTCTTGCATTTCATATGTATTTTTATGCATCTGTTTCTTTGCTAAAACATGAACTTTGGTTGCACTTAAAGCTCCAACAAACACTTGTACTCATCTTCGCTTTCTGCTTTTGGTAACACTACTTTCATGGACCATATGTTTCATTCTTGACAAAGCTGGTGAGGAATAAGCACTCAATTCATGTCTCTCCTGCATATGTATAGATCTACATGAAGGTTGACAGAGCTGGTGAGGAATTAGTCAAGGATCCTGAGAAGTCATTATCATCATTATTGGTTGATACAAATGATCTATTTCTGAAATTGGAGGCATCAATTGGCCATTTCCATGCACTGCGCCAGGTGAGGGGATTTTTTTGTGTAACATAAGAAGTTCCCCACCTGTAATGTTTGAAAACGACTGTTTTGCTAGCTGCATGTTTCTCAATTTTGGTTTTTGACATTGCCCATTAAATTTATTCTGCAGCAAAGCTCTTCTGTTGATGAAAGCTATTCTTTTCCATTGATATTTGAGAAATTTCCAGAAGTTAATCAAGAAGGGTCTCAATGGACTGATTGTGAGACTAGAGATGCTATCAATTTGATCTACCAAAATATGGACAGATTGAACACATATCTAGCTGCCATTGTAAGAGTTCCTTACTGACTTGCAATGTGATAGCTTTACCTTTTCTTTCTTCAAGCTGTTGTAATCTTTTTATTATTAGCAATGGATTTAGTTTCAGCATTATCAGATTATCAACTCGCCGCTGAATTGCTGAACTGAAACGGAATGCTGTATATAGTAACTATCATGCCATGGCATTAGTTGTCGACTGAGATCTGTGTGGCTAAAGTGTACATGTTGTAGGAATACGACACAAAGTGCAATGTATGTTACCAGAATATTTTTGTATTTTACTCATCTTTTGAGGATAGTTTGTTCGCCATTAATTTTTGAAGGTCAAAATTCACCGGAAACCCAGAAGAGTTACTCGATACTGGATACCCTATACTTGTGGGATTGTGGGCATCTCTATCTGTTCATTATGGTTACTTCGCCATAGCAGTTTAGCAGGAAGCTCTGACATTGACAATTGGATCCGTGAGGCAAAAGAATCAACAGTTAGCTTCTGGAATGACCATGTAGAGCAACCGGTAAGCTGCCCCTAGTTATTATATTTGCCTTCAGATCCCATTTGTAATAATTGAAGGTGAATACTGTTTCCTGAGTAACTACTTGACTTTGCTTATGTTATGGTTCATTCTGTCAACACTCAAATGTCCTCAGGACTCTGGAGATTTTCCTATATTGTCATGACCATTTGTGCAGTCCTCCGTAAATGATTTCCGATTGTTTTCTTACTGCAAATTGATTATGAGGATTAGAAAATCTTTAGGATTGTGGAAGAAGCTAAGGAATTTTATGGAGTACACAATTGAAGTAGGAAATGCTTTTTTTATATATTGGAGTGATAAACCATTTGCATTTATTTCTTTATCAAAAGAAAAGATAAAGCATTAGCATTTCAATAGTCGACTGATATGCAGATCCAATATCACCTTGGGCTTGTGTTATAACTCATACATGGGGTCAGGATTTGATTAATTCTTTTTTTTTTTGTACTGAAAGTATTGAAACTTTATGGATCGGGGGATTGTCAGGATTTGAGTTTCTTGTGTAAAAGCTTATAGATTCCTTATGATGCTAGGCTGGGAATTTATCAAGCTAGTGAAGAGTTATATGAATCTCCCATGGTTGGTTGTTCATTCTTTATCTTTGTATGTATTCAAGTGGACTTTTCCTTGTATTTTTGAAACCATCCATGAATAAGATGAGATCTGGAATTTATGATGTTAAACACCTTAAATGAACATAAGAAGTGTTCTCTTTTTAATGACTTAAGCTTTTTAGATGTGATAGATTTCTACTTGGTAGTAGAACAGGTAGAGATCCTCGGTTCAATTCTATTGCCACCCATCAATAAAAATACGCCACGTGCTTGATCCAAGAAAAGAAATAGGGCCTGACTTGATTTGGCGTTTTGAAACCTGAAATAAATAATAAAGGTATAATACATGAATGTCCCTTTAAGGCTTTAACTTAGCCTCACCTCATATTTATGCCACAAATGCACTTAAATTTATATAAAGTTGAACAAAGACACATGAGTCTTACATGGCATAACATACTTAGGATATCATGTAGGACTCAAATTACCATGTAGGATGTCACATAGGACGCGTGCGCCTATTTATGTAAATTTATACAAGTTTTAGTGTTTATTGTGCATCCCAAAGTTAGAGAGCATAAATGTGACCGAGGCCACGTTAAATAACATGTTTATGTATTATGCCAATAATAAATGTATCATTCTCTAATATTTTAATCTTTTAAATGAGATGGTCGCGATGTCAACCAAAATATGAGAACATTTATTTGCACAAATATTTGGGGATATTAAGGATATGACCTTGCAGGATTTTATTGTTATGACTATCTTCTAGTATCTAACTGAACCGGAAAAAAAAAAAAGATAATGCAAATGATTTATCGACATTTTGAGTTCAAGTTGCCTTTTAAATTTGTATTTGTCATGACTGCATCCTTCAATAGGATTTCCTCTTCGGTTGAAGGCTCTGATCTATGTCAATACTATACAACTTGTACCATAATCATGATGTGTCAAGTTCAACTCTCACCTTTTGTACTTAGAACATTATCTTCTGCATTACCATAAAATATGTGTATTGCACTTATCTTTGAAGGACTCTTTTCAGATGCATTCTCCAAAAGGAATCTTTTCAAGAGTGCTTATTTCAATTCATCAACTATGCCTTAATGCCAAATCCGTTGGGCTCTATAAATTCTCTACATCTGTAATGCGCATAAACAGGACTGGAGCACATATTTCTTGATCACTTATTTGTAGGACTTCTTCAAGTTCTAATGAGAGAATAAAACCTTGAATTCATTTTCATTACGTAGTTTTCTGTAAATTTTAGGACTATATTGATTCCTTTCTTGTTGATGTTAGGTCAAGATAACTTTATTTTTTCATCATGTAGATTCTTATGAATATTTTACTTGAAGAATATATATTCCTTTTCTTTTCTTTTTGGTTTGCTCATCATGATTGCTAAGAAATATTTCTTTTGTCACGGGAGACTGGTGCTCGACACTTCGACTGACATGTTTCATCTTGCATTTCAGTTCTCATTTATCTTTTTAGATGTATTTAAGAGATTTTGTATTATTTAGTGATCCTTCCATTCATGATGGACTTTTGAAATGTTCCATTTTTATCTGTTTTCTATATTTTGGCTGATATGAGTTGGCTCATTAGGTTAAGGTTTTGATGCTAAATTACCCTGATTGCCATTGGTTAATGTTTGGTTGTGTCTTGTTTTCACCAGCTCATCTCTATTAGAGACGATCTTTTCTACACATTTCGGAAGAGGCAGAAGGGTGCAATGGAACCTGAAGAAGTGCAATTAACTGCCGACTCTCTACACAGGTTAGTTTTAACTATAGCTCATTGACGTACTGTGCACAATATGCAAACTCAGATTTATCACAAGATAGTCTATGCTTTCATCAAGAGTCTCTTCTGAAATTGTATATTTTTTTGAAATCATTTCTTCATGAGTCTCTTTTATGTGGTTCAGTCTTTAATTCTTATAAAGGTATTGATAAGTTAGTAGACTTCTATATAAGTCATTTATTCGTTGGGTATGAACTGTTTTTGCTGCTCACATATCTTAGCAGTTGACAAGAGGGGGGGGGGGGGGGGGGAATAAAAAGCTCCCACCCGAGACCGCCCTTGATTTATTTCTTTTAGGATTCTCTTAAAGTTTCTCCTCTCTGATATTTTTTTAAACCTTTTTTTTCATTTTTTTCTACGGGGTAC